>LPNX010018367.1:0-12930 GCA_001517045.1 Pseudotsuga menziesii | reverse complement strand
TATATAAGGAAAAAATTATTATAACATTTGTTACAGTGTAAGTAAATTGCTAAAAACAAATTTGTGCAAGATTAATTATTTTCTTAATCCTTGGTATAAAATGAAATTAAGGAATTTGAATAGAACGTCATTATGTGATACCCTGTATCTCTGATTGTTTATTGTTATTCTTTACTGTTAACCAAAATCAGTAAACCCTAATTTACCTTCTTTTGCAACAATGGCGACTACGCTTTCGTTTATGTCCTCCAAAACCCTGCAATATACCCACAGATAAAACTACTGTTGCTTTCTGACTTTGAAAAATGCAATGAAATTTGAAAATAAAAATCATCTTACCCTCCACCACTCCATGGATCTCGCAATCCATTAAAAAATATTATGTTGCTCGCAAAATTCTTAAGAACCCTCTTAATGTGTTGCACAAAAAATGATTTAAATCAGTATGTTATCAGAGGCAATCTCTCTTTCTATATGTCATTGTTTTGTATGGAAGGAAAATTGCAGAGTTGCAGAAAGTTACATGTCCACCGTATTGAGTGGTTATCCAATGGCGTCTAGGTTGAACTCCATAGCCTTTTTCATAAGAATTCACAAACCCCTCGTAGTCGAATGTTGAATTAGGAAACATACTTTTCTCTGGATCGTCAACCATGGGCATTACCATTTCTGTACAAGCCTGCAACACAATGGATGAATTATTTTTAAGATTGTGTCCAGCCCATTTGAGATGCCATTGAACCTGGAAACTATGGATGCCATTAATATTGCTAGAAATTTAACTAATTTCATACAACCATCTGTACAGTTACTAAGGATTTTGCCCAAAAAAAAAAATAACCAGTGAACAATATTCAACCTGAAATGACCAGCCAGACTCTCCATGAGGATCACTCGAGTTCAAATCAAAGCAAGAACTGCTCCCAGTGTAGTTATAATAAACGTTTACTGCACCGTATAATCGACTGAGGAGGTCTGTACCGCCAGAGGGATTATCTATTGCCTTGCACATCTGTTATTATAGGGGCAACAAAACAATTTAAAGAGATTATAAAAAGCTATATAAATTTTCTTAAATATGCTCATGCAAATTAAGAAGGCTACTGCAATTACTTGCTTCACAGGAAACGCTGGCAAAGGCTGAACAAAGTTGGCCGCAACTGGATAATCTGTCATGGCAGCATTGTAATAAGCATCATACAACCACCCATCCAAATTCCCAGCAATATCACTATCGCTAGTTGATCTGAAACAAGAACGGTTTCTTATGTTAAAATATACATGATTCAAACTACATGCAATTTCATGCCCCTATCAGCTGTATGTATGATCCATAGAACAAAGGCATGCATTTCATAGAGATTCAGTGTCGGTACTGGCAAATTTTGAGAGCCTTTCTCAGAGATTTCAAGTCTTCAGGAGTTGATGACATCTCATCAATCACATTCCAGGAAGTTTTGATCACATTGAAGCAGTTCTCACTTTCACTCTGCCATGCAAATTAAGAATTCATATTGTATCAAAATAACAATAAAATTACAAAACCTACTCAGAATGCATTGTTTTCATGATTAGGAAATTTATACCCTAAAATCTTGAGACACAGTGTTGTCAAAACTATCTGGAGGAGTAATGTTATCGAAATACAAAATAGGAGCCGAGGATGAGAGTGCACCGATTGCAATGTGCGGGTACTTCAATCGAAACCAAGCAGCTAACACTGCAATTTACATATATATCGCATCCTTCATTAAATTTCTAATTGCATATATTGCTGGTAGGCGCCACGATCCACACGGCAGCGGCAGCAGCAGGAGGCATGAGCCCAGATGGAAATGGGATATAATTTTGATTTTTTTTATTTTATTATTATGACGTCATCTTGCCACATGTCAACTCAAATCCAGATACCAAATTCCAAAGCTTACATCATCTTCTATCCACCAATCAGTTGTTTACAAAATAGTGTTTTAACAAAATTAAAAAATATATATTTTACAAATCCCTAAGTCATACTTTGCAAAACAGGTTTTAATTTTTTATAGCTGCATCAAAAGACACCAACTAATACCAAAGTCAAAAGAGTTTGACTTACAATCAATTACAATATACCTACCTGAGGCAGGTATAAAAATGCAATGTCGCTTATTAGATGTCGTCTTAATGAATGTTTCTCATGGATTCAAAATGTCATAGAGAAAAAAAGGAATGTCTCTTTTAGCGGCATCCCAATCGTCTCTTAAGTGATGTTTGTCTCAAGAATGTTGTTTAAGTAGTGTGTGTTGGGGCCAAAACTAAAACAAAAAATGCATGAACCCACATTTTTTTACTAGATTTTGACGTTAAAAATGTTTGTTTTCAACAAATATTGATTCAAATGTTGAATTTAGACCCTAGATGTAGTAGTGCCTCTTCATAAATACCTCTTTCATTGGAGGATCCAATCGAGTTGTGTTGTCGACGGCATCAATAATTCAAGTAAGGGATTTTGTAGGGAGTTTAAATCCCTACCCTACTTGAGTTGCCAATGGCAGTGGCCCGACCTATGGCACATCGAACAAACTTAGCTAAAGATGCATGGAAAGTATATAGGTTTTGGCTGCCTTGGCCATTGACCCATGAATGGCAACCATGATATAGTTAGGGCCTAGTAATAACATGTAGGCTAGGATGAACAATGATGTCTAGTTGAGTAAGGGTGGGCGACCAATGAGGTAGTGCAACGCATGCTTTGATAGAGGATGCCACGATCTTGCAATGTGATGGACTGTGTGTTATTTGTGTTATGCGAACAATGTTGATGAATGTATTAAAGGAATGTGAACACTTGTTGAAACAAGGGAATGATCTTTAGTGACTATAAGGTGTTGGCTAGATGGATGACAACATGATTTTACATTGGATAGTTGGTTGTTCAAGTATGATTGGCTTAGGGGAGGAAATGGTGCAACATTACTTATGGTTGGATGATGATGGTGTAATCTTGCTTACAATGAAACAATACTTGATATTCCACTCACTCTAAGGTGCATGCATGGTTTGGGTTTAATCAAGGCACGTGGTTAGGTGTAATCCAAGTGATACTTGTGGTTGACGACCATGCCCAACTAGCAAAACCACACTCCGTATGAGTTCTTTCGTGATATGAGATGTTTAAGCTAAACAAAAAGCTAAGTTGTAATAAATTTGAAACATATTTACTCTTTTTTTAATAAAAAATTAAAAATACACAATGAAAAATACTATTAAATATTATAGCTAGCGCATCCACATAGTTTGTGGTTGGATCACGTTGAGAGATCAAATGATTAAGAGATAATTATGGAATGGAAGACAATTTATAATTTTTTTTATTCCTCATATTCTTCTAGTAAAACGGGTTCAACTGTGAATTATCCATGCCTAGCTACATGTTATCACCATTCTTCATGTTATCCATTTATCAACTATCAGTTGTTTTTTTATATTCTTTTTTTATTATTATTATCTCACATTCTTCTAGTTGTCTGCCATGAACTGTTAGTTATCCATTCATCATATATGAGTTATCTATGCATTGCCACCAATTATTTTTTATATTCCTCTTTTTATAATGTTTATTTAGAATTTTGAACGACTACCATAGAATCAATCTCGATAGTACACTTGTCTCATCCTCGTCCGTAGGTGAAAAAGCATAGGCTGCAGTCCACCCTAAATCTCAAATAAAAACGTCTATTGACGTAATTACACCGATAGGAATTTGTATTTGAGATTTGGGGTGGACTACGGCCTAAGCTTTTTCATCTACAGACGAGGATGCAACAAATATATCGTCGAGATTGATTCTATGGCAGTCGTTTAAAATTTGAAATAAACAATTACTAGCACATCCACATAGTTTGTGGTTGGATCACGCCGACAGGGATCAAATGTTTGAGAGATAGTTATGGAATGGAATACTTTGGAGATATTATTTTATTCCTCATATTCTTCTAGTTAAACGGGTTCAACTATGAGTTATCCATGCATAGCTACATGGTATCACCGACATTCTTCCTATTATCCATTTATCAACTATCAATTATTTTTTATTATTTTTCTTTTTATCTCGCATTCTTCTAGTTATCTACCATGAAATGTTCGTTATCCATGCATTGCTAGCATATATCCATTCATCAGCTAGCTACCAGTTATTGTTTATATTCCATTTTTACGTCCATAGAAGTTTTTATTTGAGATTTGGGGTGGACTACGACTTATGTTTTTTCATCTATGGACGAGGATGAGACAAGTGTATTGTCGAGATTGATTCTATGGCAGTTGTTCAAAATTCAAAATAAACAATTATAAAAAAATCTAGCTTACGAATGGGCTTTAGCAATACATGGATAACTCATAGCTAATGAATGGATAACCAATAGTTCATGGCAGATAACTAGAAGAATGTGAGATAATCAGAAAAAAAAGAATATAAAAAATAACTGATAGTTGATAAATGGATAACAAGATAACAGGAAGAATGTCGGTGATAACATGGATGACTCACAGTTATGTTTAACTAGAAGAAAATGATAAATAAAAAAAATATTTCCAAATTGTCTTCCATTTCATAACTATCTCTCAACCATTTGATCCCTATCGACGTGATCCAACCACAAACTATGTGGGTGTGCTAGTTTATAATTGTTTATTTTAAATTTTGAACGACTGCCATAGAATCAATCTCGACAGTACACTTATTTCATCCTCCTCCATAGATGAAAAAACATAGGCCATAGTCCGCCCCAAATCTCAAATAAAAATGTCTATTGATGTAATATATATATATGGTAACTGATGAATGGATAACTGGTAGCGATGCATGGATAACCAATAGTTCATGACATATAACTAGAAGAATGTGAGATTAACAAAAAGAATATAAAAAATAATTGATACTTGATAAATGGATAACATGAAGACCGGCCATAACATGTAACTAAGCATAATTTCAAATTGTCTTCCATTTGTGTTGATATCTCTCAACCATTTAATCCTTATCTAAATAATCCAACCACAAACTATGCAGGTGTGCTAAATTATTTATTTTTATATATTTACGCCGTAAGGCGTTTCAACAAGTGGGAGTCGACTCCCCGAAGTTAATGCTTTTTTTTTTCCAGCCCTAGGATGCTTTCGTCCGACGATTGGGTTAATTTGTTTGGTTGAATTTGATCTGCTGCTGATCTGGCACCTGCTCCCTTAAATGCACATCGCAGCTCCGTGCACATGCGGACACTCTTAGGCGGTGATGGTTGTGTTTGTAAATTGCCTTAAATGTACATCGCACATGCGGACACTCTTAGGCGGTGATGGTTGTGTTTGTAAATTGTGTGTAATGATTGTGATGCCTTCGATTAAATTGTGTAGTATATTGTATTTGTCGATTGGTGTATTGGTTGCTACGTTTCTTGGTGGGTATCACTGCTACTTTGTTTCTTTCGCCCTTTTGCCTTTTTGCCCTGCCCTTTCTAGACTTGAGAAGGGGTTTTTTATTTCGTTGCTTCGCTTTGTTTGATCATAGGCAATTCAGAGAATATCCAAGGACAATATGGAGGCTGCACTTGGCACCAACTAGTGTCCCATTTCAAGAAAATTGAATGCCATAAATAACCTGCTATGAAGGCTGAGGGCCTATTTAGAATTTACTGTCTTGCTCTTACCTTTTTTCTGACTCGAATGGCGTAAATCCACTTTCAATAGTGGAAGAACGGGCATTTGGGCTCAAATTTGATGCTTTTTGAGGAAGAATCATTTCAGCGTGGATATTTTGCCTAGACAAAGGTAATAAACCCGTGTTTTCCTGTTGATATTTCCGTCTTGTGATAGTTTCAGTTCCATCTACTTATTAAGTTTAGGGATGATGTAAAAGCTGCAATTTTCAGTTTGTTTGTGTTTTCTGAAGCTGGGTAAGGTTTATGGTTACGAAAATTGTTTATGGGGTTTGAATTCCAAATGCCCATAAGGGATTCGGTTGATTGAATTTTCAGTAATGTGTATTGAAGCAATAAATAAACAAATAATTGCTTCATAGTAGCTTTGAAAGTAATCATAAAATTAATCTTCAAAGGCTTGTAATTCAAGTTTCTGGAAGATGTAAACATACCCAGGACTCCATGCTCCAGCTTCTTTGTTAAACCTTCCTTGCAACCGTCCTTTCGCCTTTGAAGCTCGCTTCCCTGTACCTATACAGAGTTTCGGGCCCGAAACCTTGACTAAAATCAAATAAAACTATATTTATAGCTATATATTTATGTTGAATTAGGTGAAATGCAATATGTACTTCCGGGATGTTAGGTTGAAATCGAAGGAGACTGATCACCTTGCCGCTTGCCATTACACCAAACTCCTGTAGGCAATTTGCTCAGGTGTTTTAACACCTAATTGTTCCAATCAATCTATTCATAAATGTGTGTTCGCATTAACAACTTAGATGAAATTATACTGTTAGGAATTTAAGAGTAAGCATATACTACTGTGGAGTAAGGTCCCCATGCACTGCTAAGATGTGGCTAAGATACAATAATCCATGTCCTTCCAAAATGTAGAACAAAAACACGAAGCCCGAGTCTTCCAACAAAGACATCCTCTTCTGAGCTATGATTGCGCCAATAACCACAGGGATGGCATGTAGAGTGCAATTCTAGAATAAACAAACAACGAACAACAGAACTGTAGCTTTTGTAAGCTCTGAAAGAGAAAAACCAATCAAATTATGCTACAAGATTCATTTCAGGTTTACCTTAAAGAGAGATTCATTCCTTCTTTGTATGTAAAAGGAAGAGAAGCAGACCGTCACATTCAGTTTATAAAAGGAAGAGAAGCTACATATACATTTGCTACCTGTGAAATATTAAATCTACTCAAAACTATAGAAGACCTGTTAGAGTTTGGAGGTGACTTGAGCGCTCTTATGACAACATAAAATCACCATGGCAGCATGTTGTTATAGTTCTGTAGCAGGTTCCCAACACCACTTGGGACATTTCCTGTAGCCTAAATATAGCAGTAAACATGTCCTCCTCTGTAGTAGATCACATTTAGGACACAGGTCACTCAAATTCATCCATACAGGGAAGCACATACCTTTACAAAAAACATCATTAAGAGTTAATGGCCTAACTAAAAGGAAATGATGCTAATTAAATTACCAAAAAAAATTGTCATATCTTTAACCATTTGAAGGAGCATACCACTATCCCAACTACTTATGGGCAGTTTTTTTTCTTACAGAAACCACCTAATTTTTGCCGGAGCAGGATTGAAACTCCTGGGTCGTGTCAATTTGGGGATTCTCAGGTAGAACCCATACACAAATGAGCAAAGAATTGAAATTGGGCTAGCAGTAAACCAGAGGGGGTCAGTGCTGGATGTTGAGGATGCTTAACCATAATGATGCCAATTAAATAACTAGAAAAAACTATAGTATCTTTAACCATTTAAAGTAACCTACCATTGTCCCAACTAGTTATGGGCAGTTTTTTTCTTACCGAAACAACCTAATTTTGTCTGGAGCAGGATTGAATCTCCTGGGACATGTCACTTTGGGGATTCTCGGGTAGAACCCATACACGAATGAGCTGAGAATTGAAACTAGGCTAGCAGTAAACCAGTGGAGGTCAGCTCTTATAAGCACACATGGCTGGATGTTGAAGATGCTTATCCATAATCCTACAATTTTCCATCATCATTGGGGAGACTAGAAAGCCAAATGTGCTGCCTCCCGAATTCTACTCTGCAAAAATATGGGAAACCCACTGCAAAATCCATAGAAAGGAGCTTCCACTCCACATAACACGAGACAATACACTGCAAACAAATAACCTTGTTTATATGACCTAGTAGAAATGGTTCTATAAGGAAAAAAAATGACAGTTGGATTACTCCCAAGTACAAAAGAAAAATATTCATATTAGTTTTGCTTACTGTAATTCCCTCGGCCTTGTTTTGACATTAAAGAATTGAAAGTTTAAAATATAAAACCCAAAAATTTGTAATCACCAAATGTCATTATGCTTCTTCGATGAATTCTCGTCTACAATCTTCATTCAATATTCAAACCCACAAACTAACTGGTCTCTCTAAGATCTGGTCTGCTGACTAACGCCAAGTTCATATTATCCACACAAATACTGCACAATGAGCATCCAAGTCAAATGGCTACGGTAGTGACTGCCATTCTGTTCCTTGGTATTACTGAGCGGGAGTTCAAATGCAATTACTCAGTTGGAGGTGTGAATGACCCTGCACATTTTTTCCTACAAAAGGTTTGCCACGCCAATTGTCGCCATGAATATACAATCCACTTCATAGAGATGATGATTGCAAAAAGCATCCCATGCCTCAAAGCATGATAGTCACCATGGAGTTTGCATGCTAAGAATTTGACAGTTTGCTTAAAACATGATGGAAGTGTGATGTGTTTGTTTGGCATATAATCCATGTGTGAGGTATTTGTCCATTTATATTTAACTTGGTCATTCTGTTTGCAGTGAGGGTCCCACGTAGAGCGACCATTTGATTTCTGTTGAACCCCTTAAGTAATACTAACAAGCACTGGTCTTACTAATGGTCTACTTTGGAGTCCCACCTACGACGCCTATAGCCATGTGGATACTATGCAACAAGAAGCTAAAGATAAAAAGAAATGAGATTGCACTTTAATCGAAATTTGGGAAGTTTTTAGTTTTTATTTATTATTTAATTTTAATTTTGAGGGAAAAACAAGGTCACGTATGATACTTACAAGTAAATGTTATATAAGCTAGCTATATGCTTATCTATGCAAATAAATATCATATTGTCGTTGATATTTTCAACACTGAGTGGTAGCCTAAAAAAATATCCATAGGATTTGTACATTTTCCTAGACGCATACGCATGGTTTTGTCTCATAAATACCTGCTATATGTTGCCACAATATCAATAATCTTGTAATTTTGTCTTAAATGCAATCACAGATAAGTCCTTGGACTTATTCTTTAGTATCTGTTATGAAATCAATTGTGAAATAAAACTTTAGTAGACATATATTGTAGTCTTTCTATTAAAAATATCTTTCAATATGCAATACTTGCAAAACAAAGCAATGAACAAACACAATGTCACCAGAACCATTGCATCTGTCTTTGCATTTTGGGGGGTTGTGTTATTTAATAAATTTGAGATCCTTTACAAGAAGTATCACTGCACATTGGTTGTCACATGTAGAAAGAGCAGGTCGACGTAAGTCAACTTGAAAGAAGCCCGACTTAGTCGATCAACCAACTAAGTCGATGGACCGACCTAGTCGGTCGGCCGAGTAAACACAGTAATTAAGTCTGTTAACTAATAGTTGTGTCGGTTCACCGAACCGACAGGTAGTTATCTTGTAACTGTTTGTAATCTGTATATATTAGGCTGTTGAGCCTCACAAGAACTCAGTTCAGTTCTTGGCTTTGTATGATCTATTGAGAATAATATAATCTGTTTATCCTATCTGTTCTTGTCTCTTGTATCTGTGTATATTCTGTATATTTTGTATGTATTATTGGTAACCTTATGTGATCTGTGAGATTACAACATTGGTTCCGTTGCCGGTAGTACATAACCAGAATCTATGCTCACATATGATACCAGAGCAGGAGATAAAGGACTGGTGGGAGCGAAAAATTGCTAACTATCTACAAAATTACGCGAGAAGGAACAGATTGACAGTCGCAGAAGAAAAAGCCAGATTTTTCACTGAGACTCACGAAAAGTTTGTCGAATCCGTGCCACATCTACTGAAGCAGCTTTTGGATGAGAAAACCGGACAAGACTAAAGAAGAACAGTTACTCCAGAAACTAATCCGAGGAGGCCGTACGAATCTATCGGAGTGGTTCGAAAAGATAGCCGACGACTTCTGTGAGGAACAAGCAGTCGAAGACAGGACTTCTGTGGAAACCTTCCGACATCAATTTTTCACAGAATTTACTGATCAATTCTTGTGTTCCTTGCCGACTTTGTTGTTCAAGTTTTTAATAGAAAAAGGAGTAGTCCATATTGTCGAAGCTCGACCACTATTACGTGAACCACCTTCAAACACTAACTGGGCGGAGAAGCAAAAGAAGTGGGAAAAATTCATTTCTGAAAGGGAGTGGGAATACTTCCTGAGCAAATAGACAGCATTATCCGAGCTTTCTAAAAAGCGTCGGGTAGGCTATGGGGGGGTAGCTGGTCGTGT
Organism: Pseudotsuga menziesii; assembly: GCA_001517045.1. NCBI lineage: Eukaryota > Viridiplantae > Streptophyta > Pinopsida > Pinales > Pinaceae > Pseudotsuga > Pseudotsuga menziesii. The sequence goes on along the minus strand of LPNX010018367.1, from coordinate 2,704 downwards.
GTCGGAGAGGGAGCATGGTGGATACCAGTCGACCAGACTTAAGCCAATAATGAACAGTCGACCGACGAGGAATTGATAGTATTGTATGAAAGTATGTCGGACATTAAAAGAATCGAGAGGGACGAACGACAACAAAGAAGGGAAGCCAGACATGAACGAGCCGACGAGCTGCGTCGAGAACAAAACCCTAGGGAGACCGACCGAGATGAGCATCCGCCAGAGTCGGGTCATGACCGACACGAAGAAGGCGTAGACGAAGAAACGGCCCCTAAGGCAGAGGAAGTGTGGATAGAGTAGCAAGAAGCTCTCCAAATAGTGATCCCTGATGAAGTACCCATGTCCCCCGCCAATTCCCATACCGTAATACAGACTATTATTGAAGACGACCTCCGACTGAGAGCTGGTGACATCACAATCTGGAGTCGACTAGGCGATGAACCGTACCCAGGACGACACCTGGTCATACGCAGACCGGTCGAAGGGAACTGGGTGACCTTTCAAACGGCACCCTCCTTTCGTAGTATCCACTTGCTCCTGCCGACACATGAAGGAGCACCCCCCCTACCACATACAACTTTCGAAGATAACCACGAGTCAAACCTGAGCACGCAAAGTGACAGTGGGTCATCGAGAAGACAAATTATCAACAATCCACTGTACCACGAGAAAGAATCAACCATCGACGGAGGCACAAGTTCCGTCGACCAAAACCCCATCGTCACCCCTACAGGTTCGACTATATCATCGACCCCACCTCTTTCACCCCCACCCACACCTCCCACCCCACCAACTTCAGAAAGTAGTGACAATGACTCCGACATGGGTCACGGATCTGCTCAGATTCCCCTTTATGAGGGTGACGAAGACCCCAGACGACATTGGTTCGTCTGTGAGTCGATATGGGAGGCCAACAAGGTCACAGAAGAAGAACGCCAGATGGCCCAGTTCGCAGGAGCCCTAAGGAAAAGAGCTCTAACATGGTATATGACATTTTCTGAACGGCAGCCTAGAGCAACAAAAGCCGAGATAAAAGCGCAATTCCTATCATTTTTTAAGACCCCAGACGCCAAACACCTGGCCGCCAAGAAGCTGAAAACAACATCCCAGAAGCCAGGAGAAACAGTCCGTGACTATGATAAACGATGGAAGGATCTATTGAGCCAGTTAGACTATACTATTGACGAACAATTACTGATTCAATGGTTCCTTGCAGGACTCTCATAGAAGGTTCACCGACACATCAGTCTGGAAACTTTCAAGTCATATGAAGATGCGCTGACAAAAGCTCTGCAGGTCGAGATGGATGAAGACATACCTGCATATCAGACCGACCACCGTTTGGAGGAACAGCTGGAAAACGTGCAGAAATCCTTGAAAGAGCTGACTCTGAAGAACCAAGAAGTCTGGTGCACCAACTGTTCAACAGCCGGACATTCCAAAGATAATTGTCGACAGCAATTCAGCCGACAAGATGTCCGTTTTGTACAAACAAAGGCGTTTTGCGACATTTGCCAGGAACGAGGAGACCATTCTACCGCCGACTGTCCCTATAATATGAAGAATGGAAAGGATTCCTGGTGTGCTATCTGTGAAACTGCAAATCACAACACGGCCGACTGCCATCTTAACCTGAAAAATAGACAGAACTACCAGGCCGTTTACCAGACAAATGTGGTCGCGCAGAACACGGAGCAAAACAATAACAATAACCAGAACGGGCAACGCAATGACGGCCGACGATACGAACGCCGACATGACAATCGACGACAAGGGTTTGGAAGAACCGGTCGATTCGTTGGGAATCGCGAAATAAGAAGTAGTCGACCCACCCAATGCTTTATTTGTTACAAAGAAGGGCACAGATGCGCAGACTGTCCGTACAAGGACAGAACTGACCTCAAATTTTGTACACACTGTGGGGTAGGCAATCACTCCTTGGAGGATTGTCCTACCATGTTGGAAAAAATTAGCAATAAAAAGAATGTTAATGTCTTGTCTTGTGTCGAGAAGAATGATGTAATAACTATTAAGAACTTGCACATTGTCACTCGACAAGGCACCAAAACTAGGCCTGATAACCCTCAGATTAGCAAAATCAAAACCACAAATGCATACCCTGACCCTAGCAAGGAACAACAGACATATCAAGAAGCCACACACATATTCCAAAACATTGCACAGCAAGAAGACATTAGTAACAGTCGACTTAGCTCGACCCAGCAGTTAACCCATCTCATTCAAACAGACGAATCTGTAGGTCAGTTCATCGAATTACTGCATCAAATTAAAACCACTAACCCTGAGAAACAAACTAAGAACATTTGTAGTTTAAATCAAAAAGACAAAAACGATGTCGACCCACTAGTCGACCTAGAAATTGAAGGATACCACGTCCGACAAATCGTTCTGGATTTTGGGTCCCAAGTAAATATTATGACCAGGGATACGTGGGAACAAATGGGCAAACCTCGACTCTATGAGTCAGGCATCTACCTAAAACTGGCCGACCAAGGTCTCATTGAACCCATTGGGGTTTGGAAAAATGTAGACACAACCATTAAAGGCATATCAACTAAGGTTGACTTTGAAATTATTGACCCAAGGGAAGGATCTAGCTCCTTCCCAGCCCTTGTCAGTCGACCTTGGGGTCGAAAGATGAAAGCCTCTATCTCCTTAGATAAAGAAAGGATCAAGCTAAAAGGTA
>LPNX010018350.1:189496-227446 GCA_001517045.1 Pseudotsuga menziesii | reverse complement strand
CTACTTATGTGAACCTGTTTATAATAAGTGATAAGTAATATCTAAATAGGGTTTCAAACTCAGGTTAGAAGCTTAGTAATTTAATTTGATTGAGAAGTATATTAAGTAAAATCTAGATGTAATGAATTTATTGCTTACTTAACACTGGTTATCATATTCTATGACTGTAATGAATGAAACTTAAAGAAAATTTGGATAATGAATCTAGAAGCTTCTTATTATAGCATAGTAAAGTATCTACATATTTTATTTACAAAACAGTTACATTATTGTATAGTTACCATTAAACTCTATAAACACTACGACATACTTCCTAAAACAATATACAAAACTATGACCTTTCTAACATGTTCTAATTTAAAAACAGTTACTAGTTTATAGAATCCATCAACATTCATAAAACTTCTAGATACAGATATAGAATAGAATCACATACAATAAAGAAAATAGATTAGAACCTGGATAATGGCAGAAAGGGAACAACCACCCAAAGAAGACCATTCCTCCCAACCGTCTCCTAAAATCAACCAAGATCACTTGCTTTAGGACCCCCGAGTCTGTTCACTAAACCACTAGGGAAAAGATGCTGTGTAATAGCCCACATAGAAATCTCTGCAACTTAGCAACTTTCTAGCAGACTTAACTATCAACAATTTCACTTTAGCTATCCCCTCATCGAATTCCTCTTGTGTGCTTGAATTTTCAGTTTGTAGCAATTCACAAGGGTCTAATCACTTGGAATAGAATGTAATGAGCCCCCTGCTCAATTCGATGGTATTTACAAGATTGCCTAGGTCTTTGGGTCAATTTGGTAATTAAATGAACCACCTGGTCAGTTCCTCTTCTTAAGGAACATGACCACAATTTAGGTATTCTGCCTACTGCAACAACTAGAAAGTGAAATGCTAGTGCTGCCACTTGTCATTTATCCTTCTACAGCTGCTCATTCCTCTTAGTGGGTCATTGAACACTCTTCAACAATTTCCTTTGGATAGGTGTCTCTCCTTTTTAATTATTTAAATAATTAAACATTCAATTAGAGTTATCATTGACCATACTTGGTCGTAAAAACTTTACAATAATTTTTGACATAATGTTCAAATAAATAAAAATATTTATTTTTCAGTTCTAGGTGGGTTACAGTTTGAGTTTTGTTATGTAATATTATTTTTATTTGATCATTAGTGAACATGGATAATAATGGGTGAGAAATGGTGGTGAAATAAGTTAAACCATGGGTTTTCATGGTTCTTTAATGTTCAACCATAGTTAAGCATGGTTTTTGGATTTGACTTTAAAGGACCATGGTTGATTGTTTTTAAAAGTGGCTAACATAGATTGACAATACTTAACCATTCATTGTTATTTTTTACCATGATTAATTATAGTGGATTATGATTCACTATAATTAATCATGATTGATATTAATAAATTATAATTAATGTTAAAAAGTAAAAGTTGAACATAATCAAATTTCGTGAAAAAATTGAGTATAGTAACAAAAATGTTTTCTTATTTTGTATATATAAATTTTAATTGTAATATAATAAATATTATTTTAAGTTAATCTAAAAGACAAATTATAGAAATATAACTATTTTTTGTTTAATGATATTAAGAATATTCCACTTAAGGTATACACTCTTTTGTCATTGCAATGATGATTTAAATAAAATTGAAATTCTTTGTTATTTGTGTGCTTATATATTTTCCTTATATACACTTTCCATCGTTACAATGTTCATTTCATTAAAATATAAATGGTTTCTTATTTGTGTACTTTTAAATTTTTATTATTTTAAAAAATAATTATTATAAGATTAAGAAAAAAATAACTTATCGACCATTTTTCAATAATATTTATTGATATTTTTTTATGGAAATTAAATATTTTATGGAAATTAAAATATAAATGCTTTGAAAAAAAATGAAACAAATAAGAAAATTATTTCTAAAGAAAATGCCGTGTAAAAACTTAATAAGGATCTTCTATATGATATGCCATAAAATTAATTTTTTATTTTTTCACTAATATATTTGTCAATGGAAAATAACAGTTTCATTAAGGACAATTCACATCCCTTCATACGATTGTTATTCAAATTAAAATGGATCTCATAGAGATTTACATCGATATGTCTTGATCATATCATAGTTTTAATAATATCTTCGGATCTCGAAGGGATTTACATTGATATGTCTTGATCATATCATAGTTTTAATAATATTTCATTTGTTTTTATTTAGACTCTTTTAATATATTTTGCATAAAAAGTAATGATATCACAATGTGTAACGTCTCTGACCCTTCGACCGGTGAAGAGAACACTACCATAACCGTAAACATCCGGGCAACTAGTCTCATGAACATGAACATACACAAAATGCTGAAATAAAATGCTTAAAACATAAAACATGCTAAGATGCTTAATCATTCACATACACAATGGAAGCAAATATACATTCATTCAGCATTCAACATATTCATTATAATTCATTACAGTGAATATAATTGCAGAGACGAAATGGTCAAGAATACTCATCTAATAAAGAAGTTGCCCTGGAACCAGCTACGTCGCTGCAATGTTCCACCCAACCATAGGCCAGCGTGCCAATCAATCTCTCAGCAACACTGTCACCCCTGAGCTGGGCATGATTGCCCAAGGAATAAGGGACTAAGCAAGCTTACACATAGCCAAGGTACACAAATCAGCCAAGCCGACACAGTAGGGTTTATCAGGTTATCAAGGAGTTGGGAGAAGCTGAAAGCTAAGCTGGAGAGCTCATTGAAGAGCTAAGGACTCCTACACCAGAACTAACCTGACTTCTAGGACACCCACACACAACCAACACCAGGAAATCAGTCCCTTCTCTGCTACACAGTGCCTCAGGCCCTGACCCCCTTTTCCAATGCTACTCGGGGGTTGTGGAGAAGAAATCCAGCCCTCTAGCTCCGTCTGTGTGGCTCCGAAACACCCCAGGTTTATCAAGCAAACCAAGCCCTCATCCCCACTCGAACACAGTCTGAATACCAACCACTGCATACATGCAGCCAAACAAGCAGTTCACAGCTTAAACAGGGGAAAACAATTCCTGAGTCGTTCTTGGCCTTATCGCGGCCAAAACGACTCATCAATAGCCACAACAAGCCAAAACGTGACTGAACCCACAGAAAACGAACAACGTGGGGAAACAACAGCCCTAGTCTCAACAAGGAGGCAACGAGACAATTACATAGCCCGAAAATAAAAGAGGAAAGTCAGGTCTTTAGCTGGGCAGGGAAAACACATACGCAGAACCCCAAATTGGTATGGAAACACACATACACACTCCTAGAATGCGAAGGGCTCCTTCACAGGAAATCATGGGTGACAGAGCTCGGCTTCCCAACTCGTTGCGTGAGTAAAAAACCCCGAAGATCCTGTGACTGAGGAGAACAAAACAATGGGGAGAACGACTCTCTGCGTGAGGATGGGCCAATCTTGCCCTTGCATGGAGATGGGCAAGAAAACACAATGGAATACGGTCATGAATGGAAGAATGGAGTCGTGGGAGAGTGGAGAGAATAGGAAGGTTGCTTATTTTCCCACGCGACGTGAAGATGAAGAGTCTGCTGGCGGAGTGGGCACATAGGCAAGGACTGACAGTCCTGCCACACCCACCACTACCCAGCAATAACTGCCCCAACTACATAAGGGGTTTAACAGCTGACACATGGCTTTTCCCCATAGGCCCAAGGTTTAATAATTCTCCCTCCCATTAGGGGAATTTTGAGGTCTAAAATGGGCCTCAAAACAAAAAAAGTACTAACAAAATCAACTTTAAAAAAACCAATCAAATTCTAAATAATGACATCATCTATTATAATTAAGGTGACATGCATTGAGTTAAAATACTTACTTGTCACATTCTAAATAGTGGATGCAAACTCATAGTTAACTATACTTTTAATGAAAAAAATAATCACATATTATTTTAGAATATATATATATATAGTACTTTTCAACTAAAATACTCGAAAGTACTTTTCCATTTAAAAATTTAAATATAAAATATTAATAATACTAAAAGTACAACATGATTTCAAAATTTGAAACTCAAAATCATGTGTACGTGTTGTTTTTTTTGAGAGGATGAACATTAAATACGTGTTTTCAAACTAATAAATAGTAATTCAAAACCATTTTTATGAGTTATGACTATGTATGGTCGGTAAGTATTGGTTATTACTTTATAATGCAAACGTGTTATATTAGGATGTATAATTAAAAAGTGTTATATGTATAGTATATAATATATTTAAATATTATTCTTAGATATAATTTGTTACAACTATAACTTGTTATATAATGAATATTAAAAATTTTATAATTTCAAAATGAAGATGTGTTTTAATGTATAGTATATAATAAAACATTGTTAGGATATTATATAGGATATAATGAATAAAATCATGAGAATTTATTTCGATGTAATTTTTCAGAACATAGTTGATATTTAGAATAAATAAAATGGTTATAATGTAATAGGATAAAGTTTAAAATTTTAAATAAGAAATTAAATAATATTTATGATATTTAATTTATTTAATATTTATTTGTTTAAATTTTGGTATAAATTTAAAATTTATGTAATAAATATAAGTCAAGTGGGATTTTAATATATAAAATTAAAATATTTACTTTATTTTATTTTATTTTATGAGTATTTTACTTTTGTCAAAAGTACTTATATTTCTAGTCATATCAAAGATGATTTTTTATTAATTTTATTTTTAGACATATTTTTAATTTAATTCAACCATAGTTACATAGATTGTTGTGCAAGAGGTGAGTTGTAAATGTACCTTCCCCACAAAATGACAAATTCATAATATTTTATTATATCTCTTATGAGGCCCATTTTAGACCTCAAAATTCCTCTAATGTTATCCTTAGGAAAAGAATGCCCTTTTCATTATCGTTGCATCGTCGTAGCTGGTTGTAGGTTCATTTTAATTAAAGTGCATATTTACATGATGCCAAAACTATAATGTGTCGGATGGCACGGTATACCATCGACAACGATACAAATTGTCGAGACATGACACAACCAAATCGATGGTGGAGCTTTTGCCTTTAGCTCTGCACCATGATTAATTAAAATATATACATCATGTACATTTTAATGCAAATGGGGTCAAAGCCAGGGTATTACAATCCCATCCCCCTTGGAATAACACCGTCCTCAGTGTTCCAATACATAGGAATACATATACAATTTACACATCCAAAATTTTAAAATTTTGCAGATCTGTCCCACGTTCAATTATTTAGTTTGAACTTTCAGGACCAAGCCCTTTGGCTTCCACGAGCTTCTTCTGCTGGCTCTCAGCTTTCGGCTCATCCCCAAGTCTAGGAACTTTGTGGCTGCTGCCCTCTTGATGTTCCCTCGTTGGGCAGTCCCGGCAATAATGATGTCCTTTGCATTTCCAACATTTCACTAGCTGCTTCATCTTTACCTGCTCAATTTCCTTTGAGTCTTCATGCCTGGAACATTTCTTAATGGACCGATTGGATGAATGCCCCATCATTGATCCACTTTTCTTTCCTTTACGTATTGCTCTCGAAAGGCTTTTTACCTCCTTTTGCAAACAATTAGAGTCTTGCAAAATCTGGTGGTTCATCTCATTCTTCATTTTCTGTATCTTGAGCATCTCTCCAAGATTTTCTTTGGTCTTGGCAATTGTTTGAAGGAGACTTCCAGCCAAGTCCAATAGCTTTTGGTCTGCTGCCATGATCAATGTGCACAACTGGATTTCACTTTTCTCACCTTTGAAATGCATCATTGTAATTATGTTAGACTAAGCATAATATAGGCATTAAAATCAGTCAATTAATTGCCCAATTGGCATGGCAGTCCAAGTCTTCTCAAGGAGACTTTCATACTTTTCATGCCTTCCCAATAGATGGCATGAACTCATTCATGTCCATTCTTGGGAAGGGAATTAACTATTCCAGCATTGACAATTTATTTTAAGCAAATAAACACATTCTATTTTCAGCCATACATGCATTCAACAATCTTCTGTTTTCATGAATATATATATATATATATATATATATATATATATATATATATATATATATCATCAAAAAAAGGAAAGAGAGAATGAAGTAAGAGTGTTTCCCCTCTTTGTCTTGTCCTATTCTGGAACCCACACCACCACTGTGATTGTCATGCTCTTAGCCTCTTTCACTTCACCATGAATGCTGGACCAACCCTTCTTGGCCATGACACTTAGTGTCTCCAGTCTATTCCAGACTTCTCAACCATGGAACCTCCCCACATGGTTTGTTTACAACTCTCGGCTGCTAGGACCTTCACAGTCCCACTACCACCTTTTTCATTATTACTCATTTCGAGCTCATTAGGACAGTCACATGTCCACATGCACCTCTAGGATGCCCTCATAATCCTCGCTCCCAACAATACCTATATTCAAACATTGAATAGATTCACATGTTTAGTTTATTCTCATCGTTTTTTATCTCTTAAACAAGAGCTTAGAATATGATAACCAAATCATATACACATGGATAGTCATAAGCAAGAAGCTGCAAAATAATCCGATACTTATCTATATTGTGTGTTTCCTCGTTGGTCCACAGGGTCCTACTTTGCTTTACAAGCCTTGGAATTGCCTATGGACTTGGATGTTAGGTCAGCACGTAGGATGCTCCTCAACATCAAATACTTAATGTCCAGCCAGTACACCTTCACACCGACTGGAAAGGAACAAATCATCCAAGCCAACACAGTTGGGTTTATCAGGCCATGCACTTATATCAACAATACACTTATATCAACACTGCACTTATATCAACAACCAATCAGCCAAGCCAACACATTTGGGTTTATCAGGCCATTAACAATAACACATTCACTTATATCAACAATACACTTATATCAACAATTCACTTATATCAACAATAAACGACCATTTCCAGGTCCAGGATCTACTATGGATCCCCAGGAATATAACATCCCTATTTCAGTGACATCTTCACCACATCCTTTTATACATATCAAGCACAGTCAAGCCAACCTACAGCTAGGTTTATCAGACTATCTAGCCAAGCCAATACACAATTGGGTTTATCAAGCTGCAGGAAATCAAGCCAATACACTTATATCAACAACCAAACTGCATCTGTTTAGCCTGGAAACACAAGTAATATAAGCAAACTCATCAGCGTTATTGCTCTAAAACTGTAATCATGTTTCATATCATTCAGTATCAAGTATTGAGACACCAGGAGTGCATCCACTCCCTAGGGTGTAGTCAATATTGAAAACCCTTTCATGACTTGACATCAGGAAAAGTGTGCACCCATTTTCGATGTGAGCCATGTACGACCTATTCATACTCAAGCAATCTGCCATAATGGAAATAAAATCAAAACGTCTGCATATAGAATTTAACAATTTGACATGCATATTCTTAGCTAGGTCACAGAACACTTATCCATTTGTTGATGCAGTATTCCTTTGTTAAGGAGGAGTGGGGGCTCCCTTCTCTGAGTTGACAGTCCCTCGGTTTTCCATCCCCAACTCCTTTTTACACTCCATATCCCACACATGTCTTGCCGACATAATCTATACCATCTCACTCATGTTGCTTACCAAACATGTAGTGCAGATGGGACATTTCCAAAATGTCCAATGGAGTTTCGCCCGAATCCCATTTCCAAAATAGGGAAAAACTTCCTCGTGAAGTTTGGCTCCTACAGGCCATCACACATGGTCTTCCTGCAGCGTATACCCCTGGCACATTCATCAAGTAACCAAACAGTCAATCAGTATCTACTAATACAGTCCAAATTTGATTGTTCCATAACCAAGCAATGGCATTAGTAATTAACTTCAATATGAATTTGCAACTCTGTCTACTACAGAAATTGATTTGCTTAGCAATGAGGTGATCCTCATTTGTTGGTCTCTTGTAAGCAGCACCACTATGCCCATTATGATTTTATGCTTACTAGCATAACATGAACACCCACTTACAGCATGTCCTCTTGACACAATTTTACGTAAGCCAACAATAATTAGTAGTTATCAGCAATTTCTCAAATCTGAAATTTACAAGTCCAAATTGACAACTCATTCTGCATACAAACAATTTTCACAATCATGCGACTCTTCTCATGAGGTTTGGCTCTTTCACATGGTATATTGAGGCCTTTGCCATGGTCATACCCATATTTCCATGCCCCAACCAATCTACCTGAAACCTGAACCTCAATAAGCCAAACAAGTGTAAGTCTTGATGCATATAACTTTTTCATTGCTGCAACAATCATTGAAGCATTTTCAGAATTATAGAATTCAAATACTTCCAGCTGTTAGCATATCAATATCACCAAAACTCATTTACTTCATGTGAATCATTATCATACTAGAATTGCAAAGTCACATCATTTATGCAAGTTAAATGAAATGTTTAGATACTCCTTACTTCACAGACGTATCATTTGTACCACCTTGCCCTTCCATAGGGCGTTTCTGGCAGCCAATCGATCATGACTATCCTCTTCATGCACTTACCATCCTACATTCATAACAACTCTTGAAAGGATTCTAAAATTATCATCAATTCATCATTTCAGCCATTGGTTAGTCATAATAAACAAGGATTATCTCGATGCATTCATGCAATGCATCACAACATTTTCACCTACACTTATGTATGCATATTTACAACGTTTACTCAAACTTTTCATATGCATCCATTTAATGCATAACTACAAGATTTATAAAATCTCGTAATGCATATCCACTCAATACCACCTTGTATTGATTCAGGAGTACTATGCATTCAAACATACCATGGCCTGACCAGGACTACCTCATATAGGATGCATTACTATAATCAAGACCACCAGTCATCACTTTCTTTGGGTTACTAAGATCATAATCAACATATACAGGCATGATACATTTCTATATGAATGTAGTATAAATTTTTAAATAACCACATGGTATGAGATTTCTTGCTTTTACCACTCCATGCAAAGTTCATAATTAATGTTGGGGCGTGCACCTTAACGGTCCTTAATTTTGGTAACTCCGTGGTTTTTGTGGAAGCTTGTAAGCGGAGTTCCAACTCAAAATAGTCTTAGGGGTGTCGGGGTTGAGCAAAAGCATTATTTTTGTAATAAACCCATGGTTTAAATCCATGGTTTAGGGTTCGGGGTGCCCATGGTTTAAGCCCAGGGTTTTGTAATAAGTGCACTATAAATAAGCACTCTTGTAAAGAAGGCAGTTTAGGCTTTTGATGTAAGATGAATTGATGCGAAGCTAAGGCTTGTTTTGTAAGGAAGGTTAAGTCCCAGCTGTGTGCGTGGATGACCTCTGCAGTTGTGTGCGCAGAGGGTTTTGGGTGATTAAAAAGATCTGCAGCTGTGTGCGCAGAGAACTGCAGCTTAGTGCGCAACTTTGAGGAATTGAAGGGATCTGCAGCTGAGTGCGCAGATAAGAAGTGTGGTTTTTGTAAAGAGGTGAATAAAACAAAGTACTGTGGACATAGCCCCTAAACTGGGGGTGAACCACGTTATATCTGATGTTATGGTTCTTTTGTGTTGTTGTTATGTTATTTTATGCATTGATAAATATATAACTGATAAGTAAAATCACTGCTAAATACTAACTTCGCTATGAATTCCCAGTAAAGGGTTAAGCAAGGCACTGTTTGTTTATCTAACCACGAAGCGAAATAAATGAATGTCAAAGCTCTGTATTTTATGATTATCATTTGTTAGAAGCTAAAGGTACAATAATATCCCTCTTCTGCTTGCAGAAACCTGATTCTGCGGCATCCCATAGTTGTTTCGGGTGAGACTGCAACCTGTTCGCGGGTTGTTGCCGAAAGGGCCAACACTGTGGGTCTTTTGTTGGGGCGAAGACAAAATTAGAGAACCCAATTCTGCCCTAAGCCCAACAAATTGTTTCTTGATGCCATCATCGGCGTAGCAAAATGAATCTCGGAGCTGAAGGAGCTAGCAGAAAAATCAGCGATTGGCGCTGCAGCAAGTAGTGCCCCTGTACCTGCGCAGCCAGACACAAGACAATGGCCGGTTAGAGAACACCGAGGACAAGTGTCAAGTGCCACCCTCATCATAACCGACACAACATCTCGCGCGGAGATGAGCATGATAGTTGGAATAGATTACACTAAGATGTCCATGATGGAATTACATCTTTGTTAGTCAGCTATCGCAAAGGAAATCCAAGCACGAGACCACTACTCACAAATACAGTTGGAAAATACCAGGAAGCAGAATGATAGCCTCACAGCACAGTTGGAGGAATTGGAGCAGAGAAAGAGTGACGCAGAACGTAAGCAGGTCACATTGGCATAAGTATTGGAGGAGGCGTGTCGAAGTATTCCTGACTTCGACATCCAGAATGAGGAAGAACCGGAGAAAATAATTGCCAAACTAAAAGACTACGCACAGCAGTCTCGCAGTGAAATAGCGAAGCTTAAAGCAGAGCATGAGGCTCAGATTGCGGAGCTTCAACTTTGCATTATCTTGGAAATCCCACTAGAGGTCAGAGAGCAGCGCCGCACAGACATTCAGGCCTCAGCAGCAAAAATATCAGATATCGTGGGCAGCGTAGCAAAACTGCTAGAGGAAAGCGTCGAGGCCTGGACAACACTGCAGGAAAATCTTGAAGTACAAAAGTTGCAGGAAACCATCAAGCAGCGACAAGCAGAGTTGGACGCAGTAAAAGTGGAAATTAAGACCATGCCCCCTACGCAGAAAATGCTCAAGGTAAAACAAAGCAAGGAACTCCAGCAGGAGATCGAGTCATACAGAACAAAAGCAACACTACTGGAAAATTCTATGCATCCCCTTGTCAACAAGGCCTTGGAATTGAGTACTACTGTGGACAGCCAGCTCAAGGTTCTGAAGGAGTACGATGCATTCGCACAGGAAAAGGATAGCGAAGCATCAACGACAGCATTGTAGGAGCTGGTGGAGAAGGAGCAAGCAGCTGACAATATCATGCGTGGCCTCAAAAAGCAGTTCACTATCTTTGCCAACAAATTTCTCCCATTAGGCAAGCAACAGAGTGTCCCAGGACGGGACACTGGTGAGTCTTAGGGGCCTGTTGGGGCGCGCACCTTAACGGTCCTTAATTTTGGTAACTCCGCGGTTTTTGTGGAAGCTTGTAAGTGGATTTGTGACTCAAAATAGTCTTAGGGGTGTCGGGGTTGAGTAAAATCCTTATTTTTGTAATAAACCCATGGTTTAAGTCCAGGGTTTAAGGTTTGGGGTGCCCATGGTTTAAGCCCAGGGTTTTGTAATAAGTGCACTATAAATAAGCACTCTTGTAAAGAAGTCAGTTTAGGCTTTTGATGTAAAATGAATTGATGCGAAGCTAAGGCTTATTTTGTAAGGAAGGTTAAGTCCCAGCTGTGTGCGTGGACAACCTCTGCAGCTGTGTGCGCAGAGGGTTTTGGGCGATTAAGAAGATCTGCAGCTGTGTGCGCAAATATCTGCAGCTTAGTGCACAGCTTTGAGGAATTGAAGGGATCTGCAGCTGAGTGCGCAGATAAGAACTGTGTTTTTTTTAAAGACTTAAATAAAACATAGTTCTGTGGATGTAGCCCCTAAACTGGGGGTGAACCATGTTATATCTGGTGTTGTGGTTCTTTTGTGTTGTTGTTATGTTCTTTTATGCATTGATAAATATATAACTGATAAGTAAGATCACTGCTAAATACTAACTTTGCTGTGAATTCCCAGTAAAGGGTTAAGCAAGGAAATATTTGTTTATCTAACCGCGAAGCTAAATAAATTAATGTCAAATCTCTGTATTTTATGATTATCATTTGTTAGAAGCTAAAGGTACAGTAATATCCCTCTTCTGCTTGCAGAAACCTGATTCTGTGGCATCCCATAGCTGTTTCGGGTGAAACTGCAACCTGTTCGCGGGTTGTTGCTGAAAGGGCCAACACTGTGGGTCTTTTTTTGGTGCAAAGACAAAAGTAGAGAACCCGGGTTTTCCCTAAGACCAACAATTAAACCATTACCTGCATGGATCCTACTTACACCTTTGACATTACCAGTTTGGTTGGTCTCTTGCATGAGATTGCAGAATTTTCTCACCAAATTTTGATCCTAGATTTGTTGTCTTATTCCTTTCTCCATAGGGTTGCTGGTCACATTCATCAGCATCAGCAACATATTCATCCATGCTCACATTGTCGTTGGTTTTCCACTAGTGCCAACACCAATGCAATATTTACCATTAGTGGTTCATTGTAAATGTATAATTCTCACTATTTTTGCGAACATGTAATATCCTATGCATGCAAGGCATATCCTCATACATTTTATGTATAAAGATTATAAAACATAATATAGTTAGTAAGGCAGGGTTAAGAAAATTTCCCTTCTCAAAACCCTCATCTTTGCCTAGAATTCCTCTTCCGCCTAACAGCTGGCTCGACTTCATATTCCTTGCTACCTCTAAGCATGAAATTATCGGATTGTCCATATGGATAGCAACATTTTTTTTCCAGCAACCGCTAGTAATTTTTTCTTGTCATTCAAATTCTGGTGATTCACCTTTGTTCCCTGCTGGATAAGCTTTCCAACACCTATCCAGATGTTCCATTCTGACCTCAGGTGTGAAAGCCACACCCCTTATAAAATGATGATTTTCACCAAATTTAGGCAAAACACACAAGTGTATTTTGGTTTGGAATGCTAACTTCAGCCACCTAGAATTTTTCCTTTTTCAGCCCTGAAATCCGCCGAAGAACTGTTGAAAATATCACTAAAAAACTGCTGAAATCACTGAAGAATCCCACTTGAAAAACCCAAATTTTATTTTTTCCAATCGGACCTCTTCCCAACTAAAATTTAGACACTTCAATGGTCAAAACAGATAGTTTTTTCCACTACTCATCGGCGATTGGAACAGTTAATCACTGCGGCATCGGCGATCGGAAGCACTATGCTTCGGGTGGATAGTTCCTTAGGCATCCGCAATGGCAGGAAACAAACCATCTGTGGGTTCCATGGACCATACAACCTATAGGCGATCGGAACCACTAAACACTATGTGTCGATGATATGGACAACTAACTTCTTCCGACGCATCGGCAGACCAATCCACTAACCTTCTTCGATGTATTGGCGGTCTCATCACTATTTTCCTCCGATGTGTCGACGGCTCAAACAACAAACTTTTGTCGACTTTTTCCGCCGCATCGACGACTCCATCATCTAAATTTCACCGATGGTATGTTGAAACTTCCTCCTTTGTCTGCCATCACATTGGCTATTCCATCAACTAAGTTTTGCCGACGGCATCGATGGTCGGATCTTCTAACTTTTTCTGATGATTTCAGCACTTAGAAAAATTTCGTTCTCTTTTATCCTCCGTGTCGACGCCCGGAGCACTAATCGTTGAAATGATAGTCCGACTGACAACCGCAATGGTGGACACACAAACCACTGAATTCTTCTGATGTCATTCATCGGTGACCTCATCAACTAAACATTTCCGATGACGTTCATTGGCAGTACGTCCAACTAACCTTCTCCACCGTATCGGCGATCCAATCCACTAAACTTGTCCTTTCTTCCACCGACATATCAGTACCTTCATCATCTATTTTTCGGTGATCCCATCTCCTATTTTTCACCGACATATCAGCGGTTCCATCCACTAATTCTCACTGACGATCCGATACTTAAAAAATTTCAGTGAAAATTTCTTCCTTCCTGACGCCGTGTTAGTGACTTAACCAAGTAACTTCCTCTCTTTCCTGTTGACGTATCGACGTCCACGTCCACTAATTTTCTTTGACGACGGTGATGTTTTGGTAACTCTGTCATCTAATTTTCACTGATCCACTCAACTAATCTTCGTCGACACCGATGGCCTCAACACTTCGAGACTTTTTCAAAAAAAAATCTTCTTTCTCCTTTCGGTCGCCGCTCCATCGGATCTCCCTTCCTCTATTCATCGCTGATCACCAATGGTCGATACCAAAGGCTCTTTCAACTAATTCAGCCGGCGTTTCGGCGGTCTTCAGCTGACCTCCACCGAAACTGTGACTCCAACTTCCACTGTTCTCCGCCGACGACCGACAAACACTTAGAGAAATTTTCACAAATTTTCTTCCGACTGTCCTTCATCGAGGAAACTTCCGTCAAGCTCTTCCACTGCATCAGAGGAGCTTCCCAACAAGTCTCCCGATGAGCCGATGGCTCAGGCACTTAGAAAAAAAATTTGAGGATTTTTCTGTCATAATTTTTTTATCTCTGTTGGACAGAGGGAAACCTGCCTCTGCTAGCTGATCTTCATGGCCCTTTGAGGCCCAATGCTGTAATGATGGCTCTGTCACTGCATATTCACGGCCCATTTAGGCCCATGCTGTAATGTAAGCTCTGATACCACTCTGTAATGTCCCCGACACTCCGACCGGCGAAGACGACACTACCATAACCGTAAACATCCGGGCAACTAGCCCCATGAACATGAACATACATAAAATGCTGAAATAAAATGCTTAAAACATAAAACATGCCAAGATGCTTAATCATTCACATACACAGTGGAAGCAAACATACATTCATTCAGCATTCAACATGTTCATTATAATTCATTAACAGTAAATATAATTGCAGAGATGAAATGGTCAAGAATACTCATCTTATAAAGAAGTCATCCTGCAACTAGCTACATCGCTGCAACGTTCCACCCAACCATAGGCCAGTGTGCTCATCAATCTCTCAGCAACACTGCCACCTCAGATTTGGGCTTGATTCCCCAAGAAATAAGGGACTAAGCAGGCTTACACATAGCCAAGGTAAACAAATTAGCCAAGCCGACACAGTAGGGTTTATCAGGCTATCAAGGAGTTGGGAGAAGCTGAATTCTAAGCTGGGGAGCTCATTGAAGAGCTAAGGACTCCTACACCAGAACTAGCTTGACTTCTAGGACACCCACACACACCCAACACCAAGAAATCAGTCCCTTCTCTGCTACACATTCCCTCAGGCCTTGACCCCCCTTTCCAGTGCTACTCTAGGGTTGTGGAGAAGAAAGCCAGCCCTCTAGCTCCTTCCGTGTGGCTCCCAAACACCCCAGGTTTATCAAGCAAACCAAGCCCTCATCCCCACTCTAACAAATTCTGAAGACCAACCACTGCATACATGCAACCAAACAAGCGGTTCATAGCTTAAACAGGGAAAACAATTCCTGAGTCGTTCTTGGACCTACCCTATCCAAAATGACTCATCAATAGCCATAGCAAGACAAAATGCGACTGAACCCATGGAAAATGAACAACATGGGGAAACAATAGCTCGGTTTCAACAAGGAGGCAATGGGACAATTACACCCAAAAATGGAAGAGGAAAGTCAGGTCCTCAGCTGGGCAAGGAAAACACATACGCAGAACCCCAAATTGGTATAGAAACACACATACCCACCCCCAGAACGCGAAGGGCTCCTTCACAGGAAATCATGGGTGACAGAGCTCGGCTTCCCAACTTCCTGCGTGAGAAAAAAACCCTGAAGATCCTGTGCCTGAAGAGAACAAAACAATGGGCAGAAGGAGTCTCTGCATGAGGATGGTCCAATCTCACCGTTGCATGGAGATGGGAAAGAAAACACAATGGAATACAGCCGTGAATGGAAGAATGGAGTTGTGAGAGAGTGGAGAGAATGGGAAGGTTGCTTCTCTATCCACATGACGTGAAGATGAAGAGTCTGCTGGTGGAGTGGGCACGTGGGAAAGGACTGACAGTCTTGCCACACCCACCACTACCCAGCAATAACTTCCCCAACTACATCACGGGTTTAACAGCTGACACAGGGATTTTCCCCATAGGCCCAAGGTTTAATAATTCCCCCTCCTTATCCTTAGGAAAATCATGCCATTTTCATTATCGTTGCACCGTCGTAGCTGGTTGTAGGTTCATTTTAATTAAAGTGCATATTTACATGATGCCAAAACTATAATGTGTTGGATGGCACGATATACCAACAACAACGATCCCAATTGCCGAAACATAACACAACCAAATCGATGGTGGAGCTTTTGCCTTTAGCTCTGCACCATGATTAATTACAATATATACATCATGTACCTTTTTTTTGCAAATGGGGTCAAAACCGAGGTATTACACAATGTTTAAGGGTAGTGCACTTCACATCATACCATTTTTAAACAAATTAAAATGGATCTGGGAGGGATTTACATTGATATGTCATGATCTATCAGAGTTTTAATAATATTTTATTAGTTAGGTTTTAGACTCTTAGAATATTTTGCATAAAATTGAATGATATCACAATGTTATTTAGTCATTTAAAACATTATACATTCTCTAAATTGTATTTTTCTTATTTATTTAAGATTTTTAAAAAAATTGTTTTTACTCAATTTATGCTTTGCATGTTTTTTTATATGAATAGGATTTATGGATATACTTTGCAATGATGGAAACAATTGGGAAATTTAAATATTCCCTCACTTTATACATTTAATTCTAATGGTTATTTATGAATATGTTTTAAAAAAAATTTGTTATGGTCAATAATTTGTTGGAATAAAATATTTAGTTTTCCTATTCAAATTGGTTAAATTTAGTGGGGTAGTTGTTGTTTGTGAGTTCAGATATTGACATACTCCAGTAATATGTAGATTTAAACATTATATTTAGACAATTTTTTTTGTAATTAGATTTTTTTTTAGGGAAATCTCATTTTATGTTTTTAAGATTACTCAAGAAATCAAATTATTATTGCGTTTATTGGTTATATGTTGTAGCATTTGTTAGACTCTTTCCATCTCCAATCATCATAGTGGTATCATAGAAAAGCATATTCTTGAGAGTGAAACCTATATGGAAGATAAATCTAAAGTTTGAGCCATTGTTCTATTTGTATAAATCAATCCACCACTCTAGTAAAACTTGTGTGGAGGACATTCTTCTATGAGAATAGAGAAATAGTGAGATAGTGAGACTATTGCCATAAATAAGATGATCAATTTTTTCTACATATTTTTCAATAGCATGTTATTAAAATATAAAAAGAAAATAATAAGCGGGTCTCTTGTTGTAGGTACAACCATTTGGTTATATGCATTTCTATAAATCAATGTGTTTGAGGAAACACTCAAGAGTATAGTCTAATTTAAGCAATTGATAGTTTGTATCTTACCCTATTAATAGGGTTGGTTGCAGTTTCAGGTTTATAAAAAAGGAGGGTTGTATTAACATGGATTCAAGTAGGAACATATTTTCCTTCAAGCCAAAGAAAGTTAGGGTTCAGAGCAGAGATCAATGAGCTCTGCTAGGGTTTGCGCATAGGGTTAGACCTATCACCCTTATGGTTCTACCTTCTCCTCTGGAACTGCCCTTGATTCTGAGCCACCCATCAGACTGTTCTGCTACTGTACCATGACAACAGTACTGGGGGGCGCGGTAGGCCCCTCCCAGTCACAGGAGGTTCTGTAATCGGTTGTTGGCCCGACTAGGTCTGGATCTACAGTGAAAATAGGTACAGAAGAAATCCCCATCCCAATGGAGGACATTGGTAACGCGAAATAAAATAATAATGAAAGAGGATTGGGAAGTGGATCAAACCCATCCTAGAGAAGGAAATCATGCATCCCTTGTATGGAGAATCACCCCTGCTTAACGCTTCCAGCAGAAAGAATCAAAGCCAAAGTTCAGAAAATGAAAGACCATGTCCTGATTGGCAAGTTCATGCGATTATGGCCAATGGAGCAGGCCCTTCATGGATGGATCACAGCTAAGTGGAAGCCAAAAACCCATTATGACTTGGAGCTGGGTTAGAAAGGTTTTTTCACCATTATTTTCCACCATCTAGAGGAAAAGGCTTGTGTTGAAGATGGAGGACCTTATTTCTTCAATTCTGCAGGGTTGTACCTAAGGAACTGGGTGGATTGATTTTTCCCAAAGAAAGAGGACTTTTCCTGGCCTCTGGTCTGGATCATAATGTTCTCTCTCCCTCAAGAATACTGGGATGAAACCACCCTTCAAGAGATTGGTAATACCTTGGGAAATTTTTTTCGAATGGCAGACCAAACAAGAATGAACAAATACCCATCCTATGCGAGGATATTTGTCCATATGCACATAGATCAAGCTCTTCCGGGTGCCATCTGCCTCTCCCATGAAGATAGTGACTGGATTCAGCCCTTGGACTATGAGAACATCCCCTTTAGATGCCGGAAGTGCCATGAACATGGGAATATTTTTAGAGAATGCCCCACTAACAAAACTCCTGCAATTCAAAAGGATGTGGGAATTGGCGACCAAGGATTCCAATAAACTGGAAGGAATAAACGCAACCATAGAATATTACCGCATGAAAAGAACCAAGATATACCTCCAAAAACTAGCAACAACTTCCAAGTCTTGGAAGATAATCTATATGGTCCAGATATGGATATGGTCCATGACGAAAAGGGGGAGGAGCCGTTGCTTGAAAAAGAAGATCCAAAGAACCCTCAGCAAAAAGTGAGCAACAATGAGAGATCCACTCCTAACTACAATGAATCTCAAGGGGAAACCATACTGGATCACATGATGAAAGATCACATCCCCGAACCTGCAGATGAGGAAGATATGAAAGATGCCCTCCTAGAGGGTCTGGATCTTCTAGGCCTAAAAAATGCATGCACTAGAAAAGTTCTCAACTCGATCCCTGCCAAGAATATCCAACTACTACATAATTCCCTGGCTAAAGCTAAAGCTCAAAATTAGTTAGGTGTGGCCAATACTGGACAAAGATAAAGAAAAGGCACAACATGATACAAAGAAAAGGGGTCGGAAATTTTCTCTTCATCGAATCATCCGTCTAGGCACCATGCTGGTTGAATCCGACCAATACACTCAGTTAACATAATTCTTTTCCTCTCCCTCCTCAGTTAATCAATGAATATCCTCTCATGGAATGTCTGAGGTCTCAACGGTCGCTCAAAACAAAGAATGCTGAAAATGAAAATTCAAAAATATCAACCCATTGTTTTCTTTCTTTAGGAAACAAAATTCCCTAGTGACATAGCCTCCAAGCTTATGTCCGGACTCTAGAAATATTTCCTCCCCATCAGTATCAATGCCAAAGGTTCCTCAGGAGGTATCTACATTAGTTGGAACACTCTCCTTGTCACCTTGAATGAAGCTTCCTCCTCCTTGCATACTCTTTCTTCCTCTTTTCACATCCTAGGTTCCACCATCAAAGGATTCCTCATGAATGTGTATGGTCCTCAAGCAACAGATTCCAAAATGAACCTTCTAAATTTCATTGACTGGTTCCACAATTTGCATGTTGATTCTACTTTAATCATAGGTGGGGACTTTAACATGATAAATAATATGGAAGAAAAAAAAGGAGGTATCAGAGCTCTCTCAGTAGAAGATATTGCCTTCAAATCCACCATGATCTCCTACGTTCTGGCTGATATCCACACCTCCTCTGGGTTTTTCACCTGGAATAAAAGACGAGGCAGAGCTCATCAAAGTTCCAAGGGCCTTGATCGCTTCCTAGTTACTTACAAAATTCTCACCCTTGGGGGGCTTCTGGATGCGTTTATCTTGGCTACGGCAGGGTATGATCACTGGACTATTTCCCTCTCCTGGCATAGTTAGGGAAGCCCCCTCTACAAACCCTTCAGGTTTGAAAATTTCTGGCTCACTCATCCCTCCTTCATGGGTTATGTCAACTCTTGGTGGGAAAATATGACAGTGACTAGACTTTCCAAAATGGCCATTATGCTTCAAAAAATCAAGCGGCTTCGCAGTCACCTCTGAAAATGGAATCATTCTACTTTCAAAAACATCTTCAAGGACAAAGAAGTTATTCAAGAAAATTTAGCTTCTCTCCAGTGCTTCGCCATGGACCATGGTTATAACCAGGAAACCAAACTTCAGGAAAGAGATATTTTGCACCAAATTAACAACAGATATGAACAAGAAGAGATTTACTGGAGCCAAAAATATAGGGCCAAATGGTTGAAAGAAGGGGAAAAGAGCACGAAATTTTTCCACCAATCCACCATTCATAACATAATAAGAATGTTTCATGTGGAAAATGGTGAGATTCTGGAGGAGCAGGAAGCAATGTTTGAAGAACTAACCAAACATTTCAGTCAACTACTCATGGAACCGAACCCTTCCTTCCATGAGGCTATCAATAGGGTTATACAGCACATCCCCTCTCTAGTCAACAACGAACATAATTAATCTCTCATGCAACCCATAACTATGCAAGAAATGGAAGAAACGGTAAAGTAGATGATGAATGGCACAACCCCAGGTCCTGATGGCTTCACCATTGACTTCTTTTACCACTGTTGGTCGATACTCAAAGAGGAAGTCCTAGATCTGGTTGAGGAATCGTGAAAAAAAATATGAATCCTATTGACACTCAATGCCACGTACCTCGCCCTCGTCCCCAAACAATTTGGAGCCTCTCATTCAGGTAAGTTTAGACCCTCTCCCTGTGCATCGTCATTTACAAAATCATCTCCAAAATGGTGGCCAACATGATGAAACCCCTTCTCCCTCTCCTTATTTCACCTGAACAATCCAACTATGTCGAAGGCCGCCAAATCTTAGATGACATCATCCTTTCTCATGAAGTGGTCCAATCTCTCAAACCCACCAAAAACCCTGGCATGATCCTCAAACTAGATCTCTCCAAGGCCTTTGATAAACTT
Organism: Pseudotsuga menziesii; assembly: GCA_001517045.1. NCBI lineage: Eukaryota > Viridiplantae > Streptophyta > Pinopsida > Pinales > Pinaceae > Pseudotsuga > Pseudotsuga menziesii. The sequence continues at coordinate 206,682 of LPNX010018350.1, read as the reverse complement.
AACTGGTACTTCATGGAAAAAATGTTTTTAACCTTTGGATTCTGTAAGGAGTGGGTTTAGTGGATCCTTTCCCTCATCTCCTCCCTCCACCACCTTCTCCCCCTCATGAGGAATCCATCAGGGAGAACCTCCTTCTCCTTTCCTCTTCATCTTCATGGCTGAAGGGTTAGGGAGAATGATTCAATCAGTTATTGCAACGCGCACCATGCGAGGTTTATCATTCCATAATTCCCCCTTCTCTCTTACCAGTAATTTGTGGTCGATAATATCCTCTTTAGTCAATCCTCATTTCAAGAATCCCATACCATTCACTCTCTATTAAACACCTTTGAATAAGCCTCAAGAACCACTTTAAACCTTGAAAAAAATCAAATCTTCCTTTTTAATACTGGGGCCGTTGCTCAGAGAAATATAACTTGAATCCTCTGCTTATCTGTCTCTGCCCTGCCTTCAAAATACCTGGGTGCCCCTCTGTTTGACTCAGCCATCAAATACACCTCATGGAAAGAACTTCTGAACAATCTTAAAAACCGTTTAACCTCTTGGACCTTCTACTCCCTCAATATCCCAAGTCCTGTCATCCTACTCAAGTCTACTCTGCAATCGATTCCTCTGTGCCTCGTTTCAGTTTTGGCATCCCACAAATGGGTCCTGAAATCTATTAAATCACTGCAAAGGTATTTTATCTAGGGATTAAATAACAATAATAGTCGATGGGCCTTGGTTAGCTGGCAAAAGATCTGCCACAAAAAAATATGGGGGCCTTGGTATCAGAGATCCTGAGCTAAACAACCAAGCACTCTCTTCAAAAATTTGGTGGAATTGGATTTCTAAAAAAGCATCCCCGTGGACCAAGCTATGGAACAAAAAGTATGCCTGGATTATCACCCTCATTCCCTCATCATATTTGACGAGGAAATTCTGGGATCTCATATTTGAAAGGCAACCAACAAACACAGAGTGCTCATTCAACAACATAGTTTTTGGGAAATAAAATATGGGGATAAATCCCTCTTCTGGTGTGACTCATAGCAACAGTTACCTAGTCTTAAAAGTCTCATGCCTTACCCCAACAGTCAGACTTACATTCATCTCAATGAGCACATCAAAGTAGAAGAGTACTGGCACCCTTCGAATGATGGATTTCGTTAGTGGAAATATCCCTCCACCCGGCACATGGATCCCAACAAGGAACTTGTGGACAAAATTTGGCCTGAAATATGTAGTCACTGCGTCAAACAAAATCAGGGTCTGGATGTCATCAGATGGGCTAATAGACCATCTGGAACTTTCTCAGTCAAAGAAGATTATGATATCATCTCTACACAGCTGGATTGCCAGGCCACTACTTTTCGGAATCACATTTGGAAGGCCCCTCTTTGGCCCAAAGTCTCTCATTTTTTATGGCTACTAATGCATCGTCATATTCTCACATGGGAAAACCTAGCTAGGAAAGGGTTCCAAGGCCCCTTGAGATGATGTATTTGCTATGAAAAACAAGAAACCACAGACCACCTCCTGGACACTTTCCCCTTTACCATTTCACTGTGGCACACCGTTGTTGAGGCTTTTCGACATTCCAATAGAGTCAAAGGAAATGCTATGGACACTCTTCAATAGTGGATTGATTTTCCTTTTGAAAGAAAAATCCTCAATAAACTCTAGACCCTTACTTTGGGGTTTGTGTTCTAGAGCACCTCGAAATAATGCAACAACAGAATTTTTAAAAATACTGATAGCACGGTCAGATCGCTTTGGAATTCAATAAAAAATAATCTTCAGGAAACTATCCACTCCAAAGGCTGGATGGTTGCTGACCTCCCCACTTCACAGGGTGAAAATCATATCCTTGTGGCCTTAAGCTTCAACTCCACTATCATCCCTCCTTCCCCAAGTATCCCCATGATGCGTATAGCAAGCCCCTCACACTGGGAACCCCTCCTTGATGCAGTATTCAAGATGAAATTTGATGGAGCCTCCAAGGGGAACCCTGGGAAATCCAATTACGATGGAGCTATCAGAGACCACAATGATAGTATCATCCATCTTTTTTATGGAAAAATGGGTCTTGATTCAAACAATGCAGCAGAATTGGAAGGTATGGTGGTAGGATTAATGATAGTTGTCAAGATAAATCTTCTACCTCTGATTGTGGAAGGTGACTTTGAGATCATCCTTTCCTTGGCCACCAAAATTCACAATTTCATGTTGGTCTCCAAAGTTTCCACCAGTTGGTGCCTCACGCATGGATTGATTCATCTGGACACCCTCCTCCAGTGCATGTAGGCACTCACCTTTAACCACATGCATAGGAAATCTAATGCTTTAGTAGACTGCTTCGCTAACATGGGAGTGAAATCTAACTACACCCTTGTGGAAGGAAAGCTGGAGGATTCCCTTAATGCCACCTTGCTGCTCAAATGCAGACAATTGGCTAGGTATGATCTCTCCACCCTGGATGTGGGTGACAATGAAGGATCCCATAGGAACGCCACACCTCGGTCCGTTCACCCCCCGTGTGGCAATCAACATGCGCACATCATGTCCATAAACCTCGACAGCCCACCCTCTCAAAGTTCTTCTCACGTGGGGGAAGATCTGCAAATCATTTCTGCACCTACGACGTAGGGTGGCGATACCGTGTCCTCCTCCTAATTTTTCATGGCGATGTAAATTTATTCAATGTGAGGTTGTATAGGGTGTGGTTAGGGGGGGGATATCTTCGTCATGGATAATTGCTTCACTATATTTTCTAGGTTTGACTCTTCTGTGGGTAAATTTGGGTCTGATGCACGTTTGAAAGTCGGGTCTCCACCTCAAGGTGGTACCCTTGCAAATTTATCGGTAGTATTCTCATAGGTCTTCTAGGAGACATCTCAGCTGTCTGGTCGTAGGCTACAGTGACCACCCCACTCTCCTTCTCCTTCTGTCGATATTATGTTTGAAAATTATGTCTAGACAATGAAGAATAGCTCATCGCACTAGCCTGGGCAAGGGAAAATCCCAGCGCGGGTGCAACCTGCAAGTTACTGAGGGGTATGAAAACCACATCTCCCCACAGGTCCGCATCTTCGTTGAAGATTGGGAGGGGAGGGTTCTCAACCAATGACTAGATTCTAGGAAGGGTGGAAGACCTATTAACCACTACTAGATGGTAAAAAATATGTTGTGCAATCTCCTAGAAGACATTCTAAGCAATTGGTCAGAGGCACGCAATATATTTCTAGGTATGAAATCCAAAATGGCAGAAATGGAAACTTAACTTACAACATTGGACAACACAATTGATTGGAAAGGCATGGTTGGTAATGCTGGGAAGGTCGGTCTCCCAGGTGGTGGTAGTGGGAGTACGACAGGGAGAATATCGCAGGACACCAGTTTGATTCAGACCCCACAGGCACCACCTTTCCCCATCCCTTCGACCATGGAGTCCCTGTTCAAACATCTGAAGAACATGGATGACCAAAAGTCGGATCAGCAATATCAATAGCCACTAACACGTCCATCCCTTCATAGGATGAAATATGGGGATTCCCCATCATCGAGGAAAACCCCCATCTTGAAGCATGCTCAGATCATCTTCAGAAACAAATTGTCATTTCAGGTTTTTATGCCATAATTGTCTAGTTTGGTTATGTATTTGTTTACTTTTTAAAATGAACCTTGTAACTATGTCTATGTCTATGTGTGATATGATGTCCAAAATTGGGTACTCTGCTAGTATTACCATCTTGAACAATTTCACCTTTGTTTTTCTCACATGGCCCTCCGTTTTTATAGGCTTGGGTGGTGGATTCACCACCTAAGACCTCCTCTGGTCAGGGGTTTTTTATATTTTTTTTGTTCATAATTTAATAGAATTGTGCAATGTTACAAAAAAAACATGGATTCAAGTAGATATAATTATGCACAACCATAGATTATAGTCTTCAATGGAAAAAAATATGAAGGGAAACTAAAATGAAGACATTATTGTGTGATCGATATGTTTGGAATTATGTACTTGATAGATATATAGAACTGGAAAATGATTCACTTGAGAAAGCTTTAAAAGCAAGTCAAAAGGAAAAACTAAGAAACCGTGAGCGAAAATATGTAAATACATTGCAGCTTATCAAAATGATTTGGAAGATAGTATATTTCATAGTATCTTTATTGCAAAATTATCAAATCCACCCTTGCAAATCCTGGAGACCAATTATCAGGGAATCACTAAAGTAAAAAGCGTAAAACTATAGAATTTAAGAAGGGGTTTTAAAAACTTGAAATTGAAAGAGTTAGAGTCAGTAGATCTCTATAGGGCTAAGGTCATGGCCATAATAAATTAATTGGATATGTATGGTGAATATATATTATATTAGAAGGTAGTTAAAATGGTTCTCACAACATTACCCAAAAAAATTGAAGCATTGGTTGTAGCTATTGAATAGTCCAAATATTTGAGTCCACTATCAATGGATGAGATGTTGGGATATCTTCTATCCCATGAATCTATAATACACAAGAATGATGATTCCTCTTTGGAAAATGATTTTAAATCAGATCTCTATATTGAAAGGAAATGGTAGATCAAGATAAAGAGGTAGGGGTAGAGGAAACAATAGAAGTGATGAAAGATATGCTAAGGAAGATTTAGAACAAGAAAGGGGGAGAAATAACAAAATCATAGAAATATAAATGGAATAATAAATTGAAAATTAACTTTGTTTATTGAAATAAGCTAAGTTATCATGCTAGTGAAAGTAGGAGGAAGAAATCTAACCTTAGAACCCAAAACAAAAACTATTAGAATACCTTTGAGAACACTTAAAGTATTTTATTCCTTACTTGTCATGCTATTGAAGAAATATTGAATCATGGTTGGATCTTAGATAGTGGTTGCAACACTCATATGATAGGAAATACAAGTTTGCTTGGAGATCTAGATGAATAAATTTGGACTAAAATTGGGAACATATATTGTTGTAATGTTTTGGTAAAAGGGGTTGTCAACATCCAAACCAAACAAGGCCAACAAAAATTCATTCAAGATGTGGTTTATTCTACAAGATTGAAACATAACCTGATGAGTGTCGGTCAACTTACTCAAAACTAATATAATGTAATTTTTAAGGGATAATTAAAATGAATAAGAATAGAATGTATCCCCTTATCATGAATTATGGAAAACAAGATTCCCCATTTACCCAAAAGGAAACATGTTAATTGGAAGGTGCATGCAAGATGATGAGGGTCTCTTTTGACACATTAGATGCAATAGAAAACTGAAAAGATAGACACTTGTCAACTTACATGGATATTTTTATACTGATACATAATGAATCTTGCGGTGAGTAAAAAATGAAATGTGGGAAATTGAATGAAATTTTGAAATATATAATTTTTTCCTATTGAAAATGTTCTTAACTATCTAAAGTGTGATCTTATTTAACGGGAACACTTTATTTTTGGGACAAATGATAAGGCATACGTTTTTGTGGGTGCATTCTTTGAGTGCCTAAATCATGGAATCAACTTGCAAAAACTGGTAGACATATAGAGAACATCTAGCACTAATGCACCACTATTTTTTTTTATTAATTTTTTTTAATTATATAAGGAATTGGTCCTTGAAAATAGTACATCAAGTATGGGTGCAACCTTCAAAGGTATTCATGCAATTATTTTGAAACGGTTTTTTTAATAGCATGTAGAGTTCAATGTCCTTTAATGTACCGTACAATTGTTTTTTTAAATGGTTGAGAAACAGGAGAGTTATGGACAAAACACTAACAATGTTTTTTTTCTAGTCAATGAGTCATGACACAAGAAAAATATGAAGATGAATATATATATATATATATATATATATAAGTGTGAAAAAAATACATATTTTGAATATGCAGAAAAAAACCGTACTTATGTCTAAAATCTCATCAGAAATGATGGCGTGCAACATACTCTAACCAACATCTAAACATGAGTGTATTGAAAAATTGGATGTAATGCTCAATTATACATGGTTTACCATACTCCAAGGAATAGGCATGATGAATCCCAAGAGAAGTTTGAAGACGACACGTAGGCATAGGAATGCCATGCTATCATGTGCGAACGTTCGGCTATAGTGGTAAGAAATGTGCATGTGTTTTGTTAAAATTCATTTTTTTAAATTTTTGTGCCAAACAAAAACACACACAAGTTGTAGTTTTACAAATGTGCACGTGTTTTGAAAAACTGCAATGCGTGTGCGATTTTTTATTTTATTATTTTTCTAATTATAACTTTACTTTATTATTTGCAAATTATAACATTAATTTTATTATTTTCTGATTATAACAATAAAAAAATTTTGTGGTGATAATGGGTTAAAGGAAACATAGATTCCTTTCACACTTAGATTCCTTTCGTTTCCTTTCACACTTAGATTCCTTTCCTTTCACACTCCTCATTACCCACAACTAAGGAAACATATAGATTTTGTTCTAACCTAATTTAAAGCTGAGGAAAGACTTTTATGTGATGTCTGATTTGGGGATATAATTTCTTGTATACCAACAAAATCTCGGATGATACTCCTATATTTTAAATGTATTCTAAAGAAATCAAAAGAAAAAGGGTAGGAAAGTGACTGCATTCATGTATTTTCCATTAATGTACACATAGATTTCCTTTCACACTTAGATTCCTTTCCTTTCACACTCCTCATTATCCACAACTAAGGAAACATATAGATTTCGTTCTAACCTAATTTAAAGCTGAGGAAGTACTTTTATGTGATGTCTGATTTGGGGATATAATTTGTTGTATACCAACAAAATCTCGTATGATACTCCTATATTTTAAATGTATTCTAAAGAAATCAAAAGAAAAAGGGTAGGAAAGTGACTGCATTCATGTATTTTCCATTAATGTACACATAGTCTATCCTTTTCTTGATAAACAAGAGTTTTATAATATCTTGAATTTTGTGGGAATACTTCAATAAAAAATATCCCCTCTAACAAAACATTTACGGTTCAATGCAACTCCTCTCCTCAAGATCTCGGATGGAAAGTAGATGTTTTGTACTATGATTTCCAAAACTTACCCCTTAAGCATGAATGAACCATGGTCAGAGTCCCAACAATGAATCAATGTCTAAATTAAACACCCTAAGCCCCAACATATATACCTTCAAGGTGCCGGAACAAGCATAAGTATTCTCCATATTTCCTTTTTTATCCTCTTCCTAACAAATATGACATTGAGCTAATGTAGAATATCCACTCTCCATGAATGTTTTTTGTTTAAAAAAAAATGGAAGACGTTTCTAAGAACTCTTCAAGTTTTCTAAAATGAAAATAATAATTTGTAGTAATGCAAATACTTCTCAAACATAATCAAAACTAGCAATGCAAATATTTATCAAATAGAAGGAAAAATACATTATTCTTCACCTTCACTAGTAGCGTCTTCACGGATTCCAAATATAGCTAATCTATGGATTCAAGGGGATAACTATCAAGATATAGCCAACTATGTTGTTGTATATAATACTAGATTCTAATTCTTCTTTCAAACTATCTGATTCAACTCTAGGCGGACTAGAGATCGATCGAAATTTTGTGGCCTTCCCACCTTAAATGTTTACCCAGCAAAACTAACCTGATAGAGTCACAGGAATATTATTTATCAGATCAATTTAAGCGAGTTCAATGGAGTTTTCCTGTTCTTTTTAGGACCTTTATCTGCCACTCCCTTTGGTCGATCCTGCTTGTGCATCATCAATATCTTTATCCGAAATTTATGTGTTTTTTAACAGAGCATGAGAAACTTTGAGCTAGGGAGAGTTAAAGTGAGTTAGGAAGAGGGAAATAAATGTTGTAATTTTTTTAGGAACATAATCTAGTTGAAAATGGTGGAAAATTTTATCCCACCCCACCTCCTTCTCTCCCTACATCTAATCCCCCATCCTCCTCCTCTTTCTCTCCCCCCCACTCTTCTCTATTACCTCTCCATGTCTATGATCCACCTAACAGTTGGCATTTTTTGTCGAATTCAAAAGGTTCAGCATTGACTTCGACAAGTCCAAACTTAGAAACAACCTTGACAAGTTCAACACCTCCACATGCATCATCGACACCAACATCTCAACACGACTACAACAGATTGTGTCCCTACCTTCCAGTCATCTATAACGGTTGAAATCATGAACTGTTCCAAATTATTGTAACTAAACGTAATGGGGAGACAACCCAAGCATTCTCAACATTCTATATAATCATGTACACTATTATAATATGAAGCAAGTAATTGAACAGTAACGAAATAACAAATATTGGTTCAAATTCTTGCATTTTGTCTCTGTGTATATGTTTATGTGTGTGTGTAATGTATTTCATGATTTTCTTATTCTTAATATGATTTCTTCATAACAATATTGAATTCATTCAATTGAATTATTTTCCCCGTCATGCACCTGGGCATGTGGATCAATATCTCTAACCTAAACCCTTGTACTCCATATCTATACCCCCAATTCTCCCTCTAATCACCCTAAGTTCCATCACAAACCCATAACCCCCCCATCTCTCTCTCTCCCCTAACTATTAATAACCCCCCATATTCCCCCTAACTCATACTAAACGCCCATGTTTCCTCTAACTAATATTAACAGACCACCACCCAATTCGATCTCTCTCTCTCTCTCTCACGCATGCACACACACACACACACACATGCATCCCTATGTCTCCCCCATACAACTAACAACCTTATGTCTCCCACAAACCCCTAACCCCTAACCCTTTATATCTATCGATAACCCTTTAACACCCCTATTGTTCTATCTCTAATCCCTTATCCCCCCCCCCAATATTTTAATGTTATCATCACCAAACCAAAAAATATATTTGTAATGTTAAATATCACATGCATGTTTTAGTGAACAAAAATGTGCACACATTTTGGTGAGAAAAAATGCATACTTGTTATTATTACATATGCTAATAACCTCCCAACCCACCTATTACATTCCCTATACAACCCTTGTAGACTCTGACATTAATCTAACCCCCCAAACCCCTAACATTCCCCCCCTCTCTCTCTCTCTCATACACACACACACACACACACACACACACACACACACACGCGCGCGCGCGCGCGTGCACATACACACACATATTTCTTCCCCTACAACCAACATCGCCCCTCCTCTCTATCTTTCTCTCTCTCACACATCCCCATGTATCCCAATATCTCTAAAATCCCCCTCCTCTAACTCTCTCACCCCCCATATTCCCCTATCCTATAATCCCCATCTTCCTACACTCTCTCTCCATCCTTCTTCTCCATTAGATCTCCCTCTCTCTCTAACCCAAACACCCACAATCCACACATATACCCCCCCTTTATCTTTAATCAACCTATGTTCATCCCTAAGCCCCTAATCCCCTTCCCACCCTCTCTCTCCCTCCCCATAACTCTTGTACTAACCCCTTATCCACTCACTCTCACTCCCCAACTCATCCAACTACAACTAATCCCAAGCCCCCTTTATATTCCCCAACCCTCTCTCCCCCATCACACATACAAGCACCCACACACATCCACAGGTCACCCCCTTCCACTAACATCCCCACTCCTCTCTCTCTCTCTCTCTCTCTCTCTCTCTCTCTCTCTCTTTCACATCCCTATTGTTAGTTGAGTCTACATTAATTCACTTAAGATTATGATATTTATATGAAATAATAACAAGTGCAATGATACATCAAAGATACACAAGATACACAAGACACAAAGATTTTTTTCGGGGAAACCATAAAGGATAAAACCTTGTAAAATTCCTCAGAATAGTTCTATCACAAAGAAAAGATCACAAGATGGAATAACCAAGAACAATATGTCTTCTGCAACTCTCTTTCTTCCTCCTCATTGTCCTCACTCTCCTAATGCACACATGAGAGAGTGAATGAGTGTGTGTCAAATGAGGAGGAAACCTCCCTGTTTATATTCTTCCATTGAGTAAGAAAGTCGACTAACTAGGTTGGCCAGGTAACCTTTGGGCATGACCTACCTAGGAATATACAAAGTACATTTTCCTTTATTCAACCTAGGGAATATTTCCCCAACTTACAATAGAGTTTTTACCTCAGTGACCATACATAATGATGACATCTCGAAAGGAGGGAAACAAATCTCCGATGGTGGTACACCAATGTACAATAGTAATATACATCGATATATCTTCTAGAGTTACAATTACATCAACATTCCCTCTTAACTAGGAAGGTATTCTTTCTCCATCATCATCAACACATCTGGTCATCGTCACTGAGCCAGCATCATCGCTACTTCCATTGTTCTCATCTTATCAGATCCATCGCATCTATCCTTCATAGGAAGTTTCTACAAATATAACCCTTTTCATGTTAGGTGTAGGCCTATTCCTCATACAGGTCTTCATTAAATATTTGAGCAAACCATCACGTAGGTATAATACATGGCCTTCTTTTCATTTCCACAGTAGTAACGAACGTTTCCTACCTTCTTCTCATCGTATCTCAATAATCTCTTTTGTCTTGCACACAACAAAACAAAACACACAGAGCTCATAGAGCTCACCTCATATGCATACCACCTACATTCTATTAACATAGGAACATGTCAAGATGTCAATAAGACAATCCTACATCTACCACTATGTGAGAACCTACCAGGAGCACACCAAGTGCATTACGTCTCTCTATGGTCAACCTTCATTCTTCCTGCAAAGGAGAACTTCCTAGGTGCACACAAAGTTCCTTGTGACCTCATCATCTCCATTATGGGAAGACACACATATAAGTATTGATTACGTCTGAACAACCTGCATTCAGAATCCTTTTCCTTTCAAACAACCTTCATGACTTACTACGTATGAATAACCTATGTACCAAGCTCACAATTATATTTAGACAACCTACATGACTTATTACATCGGAATAACCTGCATACCATGCCATGGATCATATTTACATTCATAAAACCCATAGGAATTATTACATATGAATAACATGCGTACCACCTCAGGGCTCATATTTACATTCAAACATCCTATCTCAAGACTGATTACGTCTGAGTAACCTGCACATCATTCCTGGGATCATATTTACACTAAAAAAACCTACAGGACTGAGTATGCATGAGTAACCTTATTACCATGCTAGGGCTCTTATTTACACTTTGAAAACTAGTCTCATTTCCCATATGAAATATCATGCATCTGTGTCTTTTATTTCTAGCATATAATCACATTAGTACTGATTACATCCAAGGATAGCATGAAAATTTCACTAGGACTTATTACATCTGAGGACAACCTAGAGGACTGATTACATCCGAGAAACCTACAACCTTCACTAGTATGTTATTCTCGGACAGCTCATCTCACCAACTATGCTAGAACTCATCACTCCCTCTTTTGAGGGGTCTTGTTCAAGATCACACCATGTCTTTCTCTTACTTACTAGAACTTCACTCTCAATAAAGGATTGGTTAACGCATCAGATATATGCTCATATGTTGCCACGTACTAGAGCTTTGTCACTCCTTTCTATATCATAAAATAATGTAACTCAGATCAAACAAATCATATAGTATCTTTTGAAACCATACTTCCTCACAACTAACTGAGCAAGTGACAACATATTCTGCCTCAGATGTACTCAGCGTCATGTAGGACTTCTTCTTGCTAAACCAAGAGACCCTACCAGATTTCAGACTGAAGCAGCAACCTAAAGAGCTCTTCCTATCAATGTTTCTAACTTCCCAATATGAATAAACATAACCATGTAGGTCATTCTTCTAATTCCCATCATACTTGAGCCAATAACCCACTATACCCCTTAGGTACCTCAAAACATGCTTTGTAGCGACCAAGTGAGCATGTCTCAGATCCATTAGGAACTACTTAGTGTGTTCATAGAAATGCATATATTCAGTCTCATATTCTTCAGCCACACCAATGAACCAATAATATGATGATACATTGTGGAATCAACTGAATCTGGTGAATCATCACGCAGAAGCATCAAGTTTGATTCCATAGGTGTGGTCATTTCCTTGCGGTCAAACATATCCACTGCATACTTTCGAATCTCTTTAGAATATCCACTGCATACTTTCCTTAACCAAGGAAAATACCATATGCATCCTTCCACACCTTCATTCCTAAGAAGTATTTCATCATCCCTAGGTCTTTTATTTCAAACTTAGTAGTAAGTCTTCTATTTGCATTTTTTAATGAGTTCATTCTCTCCTGTCAGGAATAGGTCATCGACATATAGCAGGAGCATCATTTGTATTTCTCCTTCAACCTTAAAGTAAATGAATCTTCTTTACTCTTAGTGACTCTTAGTAAATCCTAGGCCCATTAGTAAGATTCCCATACTGATGTACTATGTCAAGATTCTCAAACTCGAAGATATTCTACAGTCACTCCCTCTAAAGTGGAGCATCATCCTCCCTCTGCATTTTTTACTCTATGTATCGAAACATTCTGTACTAGAGTGACAGATATATTCATGTGCTACTAATATTTTAGGTATCTATCATAGGTCATTAGATACCAATATCCTCTATCTTCAACTTTGTTGAAAAGTTCCTCTTGCACCCATATGTGAGATTGTCATCCTCTATAGTCTTCCATCTTCAACCTTATAGCAAAGGTTAAGATCTGCATCACTCTCAGTGATCCTCAAGCTCCTCATGTAATTGTATGTTATATCCCATGGGTTTCTTCTAAGATAGTATAATGCCTTCTTCAATTTGCACACATGAGTCTCCCTATCATGTGTCTTGAATCCCAATGGTTGTTCTATGTACACTTCTTCCTTGACTACACCTTTTAAGAATGTTTTCTTGATAGTCATCTAGTGTATCTCCCATATCATGCTTGCAGACAATGCAAGTATAGATCTAATGGAAGTGTACCTTGCTACTGGTGCAAATGTCTCCTTGTAGTCTATGCATTCTTTCTGTGAGAAGCCTTGTGCTAGGAATCTTCCCTTTTATCCCTCGATGCTTCCATCTCCTGCATGATTGATCTTTTAGATCCACATAAAATATACTACAAACTTCCCTTTAGGTATTTGAACCACATCGTAGACATCATTCCTTTTTATTAATTGGTACTTTCTAAACATAGTCTCTTTCCATTTCTTCTTGGATACTTCTGCATAGATAGAAGGATCTCATCAATGATGTCGCTCAACTGTGCTACATAACTGGAGTGTGCTTGAGGCCTCTTACTTTCTTTGTAAGTCTCTCCATACAATTGTTCATCTTGGATGATTTCTCATGCCCAATAGGGTATTCATCTGTTGAGGTGGATATACCATTCTCTTTATATTCTTCTAAAACTCTCTCTTTCACCACGATGTCTCTGACCCAGTGAGCTTTACGTACCTCTTCTGAACTATTGTCACTTGTCCTTTGGAATTATCTACAAGTCAATTTTAGTTTCATGATTATAAACATTTCATTATTTCCAAAACATATTAATCTAATGCATCAAGCTAGATGTCACACAATCATGCATCTATCTTAGCCAATGTTACAACATTCATCCATGTCCCACATACATACAATAAATTTCTAGATGCCTTCCATTTCTCCCAATTATGTCAACAAGGAGGTTTCATTCTAGATAAGTAGAAATGGAATGTTATACATCACCATAGGCAACTTACCCATCACATGTAAGTCAATAGTATAAGTGCAAACACTCATACATGCATAATACATCAACTGAATATAAACATATGCACAACCAAACAATATCATTTAAGTAAGTAGATATACAAGAAATGACAATTGAAAACTTATCTTGTTTGTTTGGTGGTTGGACTCCCTCTTGATCCTTATTTCTAGAGTATTTTACAGTGTTCATTCACAACTAAATTACTTCTTACCCAAGGACTAGGATGGACAAGAGTGTGATCTTCATATTCACCAGTAGAATTCATATTCCTCGTCACTTGAGGAATATTCATTTTCTTCTTTTTGAAGGAGCCTATATTTATGGGACAGTCCTTGGAGTAGTGTCCCTTCTCATCACAAGTGTAACATATAATTTTGGAAGGATATATTATGAATTCCTTTTTTCTTCTATTTTGATGATGGTCCTCCTTCTTTCCATGATTTCTACTTGTGTGAACTGTGAGAGATTGATCTCCAGTTGATCTCATCTTATCATATCTTGTTATGAGCCAAGATTCTTCTTATGTGCATTCTTTCCATAGTCTGTTGAAGTATATCAACTTCCTTCTCACACACATTCCTTAAATGAATCCCATAATCTTGGGAGTCCATTCAAGGTGATCGTAACATTCTATCCTTCTTCCACATTCTCTTTTACTGCTTCAAGTTATTCCTTGATTTGAGTAACCCTTGCGAAGTAGGACTACATGGTATTTAAGTTTTGGTTCCTCAATTTCATCTTCCAACCAATTGATGTCTTTCCTTAGAACAACTTTGTCAAATCATTGAACACTTCCTTTGGTGTATTCAAGGACAAAAATTGTGGGATGAGATGATCCTTAATAGAATGTCCAATGATTCTCTTGCTCTTAACCAAGTTCTTCTAATGAGTAGCCATAGCCTCATCTCCTTCTGAATCTCGAACTTCTTTATTGGTATACTGATCCAAGGAATTTTCTTCAATGATTAGGGATATTCTATACTTCCATGCTCAAAAGTTGTCAGCTCCCCCAATATTATGATTAAGCTAGGTGTGATTAGTTATTTCTAAATGAGAACCTCAACTATAAATAGAAAAGATTTATATCTTACGACCAATTTGAGGTGTCCAACCTAGATCTAGAGATGGATGATCTAGGGTTTGTCAGAGAAACCGTAATTTTCCAAACTTAGAATTTCAAACTTTTGATTGGACAGGAAGACGTGTCTCTTCAATGTGAGTTGTCCAATGCACTCTTTTTCTGAAAACTATGTTGGGAAGGCTCTGAAATGTGGTGAAACCGTTTCTTCCCATAGTGTCACATAGTTTCTTGGAATAAAAAATTGGAATTCCACATAATTATAAACTTATGCAATAAAAAAATGCACCCTCATATTAAGAGTTTTATGGTCTTCCTTTTTCATTTGATCAGTGGAGGGAAGTGCTCGGAACAGGAATCCCTAGTTTCTTCAATTTCTTCTCTAGAATTTTCTGAACTTTTTTTGTTGTATCTCCGAAGTTTTTTCTCCTCAAGGTCTGAAACTTTGTCCTAAGGTATCATTTTCTGTATTATTTCCAACCCCATAGGTTAGAGTAGAATTGTATTCACCAAGTGGGACTTATGATAAGTTTCCCAAGGTGACTGGTTTAAGGGATATTCAACATAGCGAACTTGTACGGACTTCCATGTGTCATTGTTTCACATTCTGGGTCTTAAAGTCAAACCACTAAATCTACATTATGTAATATATTTTTAACATCTTGTGAAATTTGATTTGGAACTTCCTATCAGGAGATATAACAATTCTCCTAAGGTCAAATTTTTATGAATGTATTCTAGAGGAGGATGGAACCCTTATTTAGAGGAATTGTATCTCATAAAGTATAGCGAATATGTGGCTAAAACACACACACAAGGTATATTAATATTTCATAATTTTCCTGTAAAATTTTCATCTCCCAAGCCTTCTCCAATCTCGATTTATAGGGAAATTCCCAAGATGACTATAGTTTGTCTTCTAGGGTTTTCAAGCATGAAACCTTAATCTTCAGTAGCTACCATTGTAGCAGTATTTTGTTTTCCCAGTTCCCTATTTTAGAGTGTCTTTGATACCATGTTAGTGTTTCTAAGTTAATTCACTTAGTATTAGGATATTTATCTAAAAGAATAAAAAGTACCACAATACATCAAAGATACACAAGATACACAGGACACAAATATTTTCATGAGGGAAACCATAGAGGAGAAAACCTTGTAAACTTCCTCAGAATAGTTTTGTCACAAAGACAATATCACAAGATTTATTAACCAAGAAAAATATGTCTCTTGAATCTTTCTTTCTTCCTCCTCATTTTCCTCACTTTCTTAATGTGTACATGAGAGAGTGAATGAGTGTGTGTCAAATGAGGAGGGTGCCTCCCTATTTATATTCTTCAGTTGAGTAACTAAATAAACTAACTAGTTCATCCAGGTAATCTTTGGGGTCGACCTACCTAGGAATACACAAAGTAGATTTTCCTTTATTTAAACTGGGTACTATTTCCACAACTTACAACAGAGGGTTTACCTCAGTGACCATACATAATGATGACATCTCTAAAGGAGGGAAACAAATATTTGATGGAGGTACAAGAATATGCAATATTAATATACATCAGAATATCTTCTAAAGTTAAAATTACATCAACATCGATGTCTCCCACTACCACTAACAACCTCCCTCTCTCTCTCTCCCCATCCCCCCATATTTTCCCGGACTCATACTAACCCCCACTACCCTATCTATTCCTGAACCCCATAACACACCAGAACCCCTTTGGATCTCTCTCTCTCTCTCTCTCTCTCTCTCTCTCTCTCTCTCACACACACACACACACACACACACACACACCAAGAAACTTCCATAGGTCACCCCCTACCACCGGCACCCCCTCTCCACTCTCTTTCTCTCTCTCTCTCTCTCTATATATATATATATCTCACACACACACATCCCATCTTCCTCCTAAGTCATACTAACCCCCCTATTACTCCCAATGATTACTAAACCACCTAACCTCCTCCTCTTCCTACTACTAGCCACACCTCCTCCTCATGTTTTTGTACCCCCACTCTTCTCCATTACCTCTCCCTCTCTCTCTAACTGAAATTCCTACACTCCATACCTATACCCCCCTTCCCTCTAATCTCCCTAAGTTCCTTCCCAAACCCCTAACCCCCCCTCTCTCTCCACCATAACTCTTAATAACCCCTTCTCTCACTCTCTCTCACTCCCCAACTCATCCAAATACACCTAACCCATGGGGTCTTCACTTAGTGAAACCATGTCATAGTGCCTTCGTTCATGGGATATTAAAGAATACCCCTAATTCCACTAGGTATTGATAATTACTTACAAAAATCATTTTATTGATCCCCCCTCCCAATACCTATTTCCAATTAAAAAACCCCTAGTTTTACAATATATTCCTTCTTTTTACTAGAAACCCCTTTTTATACCCC
>LPNX010018350.1:81682-182662 GCA_001517045.1 Pseudotsuga menziesii | reverse complement strand
CTCTCTCTCTCTCTCTCTCTCTCTCTCTCTCTCTCTCTCTCTCTCTCTGTGTGTGTGTGTGTGTGTGTGTGTGTCTCAAAACACACACACACACATGCACACACCTTATGTGATGAAGCCAAACTGCTAACCCCCACCCTCTCTCTATTTTTCTCTATCTCCCCTATAACCCTTACTAACCCCTTCTCTTACTCTCTCTCACTCCCCAAATCATCTAGCTACACCTAACCCCCAACCCCCTATTTTTCCCCAACTCTCTCTCTATCTCTGTCTCTGTCTCTATCTCTCTATATCAAACACACACAAACATCCACACACATCCACAAGTCACCCCCTACTACTAACACCCCCTCCACTCTCTTTATTTCTATATAACACACACACAAATCCCTATCTATCCCACTACCACTACCCCCCCCGCCCCCACTCCTCTTTCTCTCTCTCCCACCCACCCCTTCCATATTTATCCTAGCTCATACATCAACCTCAGTCATGTGCACTAATGGACTAGAGAGGATAGATTCACCAAATGCTAAAATAGTTATACATCATGCATGTGCATACACAATACAAATGAACTCTACATGTAAAAATATTCTATTAGATACCTTTGTGTGACTTATACCCGTTGAATATGCAACATTAATTGCAACATCAACAACCTCGCTAAGGTATGACATGGAGCACTCTCCATCCTGATGATGTAAACATGTGAAAAAAACATTAAGAAAAACAAGTTGTAGAGTGAATTGAAATCTAACCAACAACTTTAATGGAAGGCTACATGTACATTACTATGGAATTAGTAGGTCCATGATCATGGACACCCTCTCTTTTTATTGAATATGGTTGTCTGGTGCAGACAAAACCCTTCTCTACGTTTGAACTACACGTAGCTCCAAACAAAAGCAGTGTTGTAGGGATTTGAATTGATGATTGTAGTCCTAGAGTGTTTTCATAGTTAGACATGGAAATGAATGGATGAAATAATATGTAATAAAAAACTAACATGTTTTAATATACTTACCTTTTCCTACGAAATATCTCCCCCATGGGGGGATCATTGCTAGCAATTTATTTCCCCTCTGCAGAGCCAGATAACACCTACAAGTTTAAAAATTCTAAATATTAGCAATCAATAAAGGACTGTAGTAAGAAAAAATAGTTTGAACAAGATACAGTCATTAACCAGGTACTTACATTCCTGAGTTAATCATAGAATCCACATGGGGGGAATTCACTGAGATCAATGTCTCCTACATATTGTTTAGAATGTGGTGCATGAAACTTAAAAATTGTAAATTTTAGACCATTTAACAAATTAATGAACTAAAATGTATTGAAAACATTACACGTATTAACATAATGGCATGTTGAAATATGACCTCAATGTTGGTTGTTGCCGCCTCAGATACAACGACACCAAGTACACTACCACCCCCTATAGAGGCATTAATCTCATACAAGATTAAAAATTGTACATAGATTAAGAATATTTTAATGTGTGTGAAATATGGAAAAAATAAATTGATAACATTAGATTTTTTACAATGTCCTTACATGACTGATAGTCAACGTAGAGGTACCATTTGTTGGTCCACAACCATAGCATGCTTTACCACACATCGTACACACATGTGGATCAATATAGGGCTCATGAGAATTTGGTATATCCCCACCAATAGATGGTCCTATGCCATAGGAAGCGGATGGTTGTACCCCACTAGAGGAACAAGGCCCGGACTGGTCAATAATTTATGTGTGGTAGGAAATCATATGAGCTAGAATTAGAGATGCCTCCTATGTCTTGGTAATCATATCATGTGTAGGAGGGACTTCTTGAGTTTGTATATTTCTATAGGGTGGAGGCATCTCGTGATGAACACCTCTATTCCTAGAACTAGGATGGTTTTGGGGCATCCCCTACCAGCGCCCTAGAACCACAACATGTCAAAATAGTTGACATGTTTTCCCATCACAAACTTTGCATAAAGTTTCCAAATGAAGTAAAATAGTACTTCCCTATTGTTGTATTGGGGTATGTCAAAAACCATGTACCATTTATCCATCCAGTTTTCTTTGATTGATTGGAAATTGCACCACTCAATAGAAATATGCGGTCTCGTAGTCTTTGGAATGTTATTTGTTCGAGGCACTCTAAATTGTGAATATATTTTCTCTTTGGTTATTTTTATCTTCTTAATGTCATTGTAGCAAGTTTCATCGGCATATTCTTGTCATTTTCTCTCTTTGTATGATCCTATGATATACAACGCATTGTTGGATCTACTGATAGTGTCTATGATGGAATTTAATGATGTCAACAAGGATCAGATCTGCTCATCTCCAACCCTCCAAGATACACCAATATGTCTCAAATGACCAATAACTCTCAAAAATATCCATTATGGTCTATATCATCCACTACAATCATAAATACAATAAAAATATATTTGGGAAAATACACATGGTATAATGAAATCTCTAGGAAATGAAATATGTCAAACTATTATACGATAAATAACAACATGAACTATTTAAATTTTAAAATTTAAAATTGAACAAATTTTACATTGAAGAATAAACATTTAACATTTTTTCATCTTAAATTTATGTCGTATATGTGTATTAATTTCAATTGCCAGATGCATACATTGAATGTCCTATGTGTATATGTCAATTGGGAAGATTCTCTACCTTATTTTAAGGCTTGGATTATGAAGTCTCAACAAAACTGTGGGGTGTTGACTAATGACCTTGGAGGGCCAAATCCTAGGTTTTGGGTAGAGGCAAGGGCTAGATCATAGAGGAGGGGGCACAAGGTGCTAATAATGAATAAAATCCCAATATATGTAATATATGTAAGGACTTTGATATATGTGATTATTTGTTGTAGCATGAATTGTTTTTTACTCTATAGGCCATTTAACATCTTTTTTTATATGTAACTTGGGGCATGTATGGATTCTAGTTGATGTTATTTTAGTTGTATGCAATCTTTCTATATACCATGAGAGACTTTGCATATTTGTGTATAGTGGTTTGGGAGCGACAATTCAACAACATTAATAGTTTTAAAGATTTTAGGGTTGCAAGTTTTCCCCTGGATTCTATCATGTATGATAGTATGTGATTGGCATGTAATCAAACACATTAACCTCCTTATCTATATTGTTGTTGGTAGAGCCTATTGTTGAACTCCATTGTCTTTACCTTAACCAAAATCTACCCTTCACTCAAGTGAAAACATTTATTAAGTATGGGAAGCTTCTATATCATATTTTAACAATTATATTAGGAAGTTTCATAAAAAAATATAAGGTGTTGATTAATGTCCCTAGAGGACCAACTTCGATATCCCAAGTAGAGAAAAGGCATAGAGCCTAAAGGAGGGGTAAACGATGCTATTAATGAATAAATTCCCAATATTTGCAAGGATATTATTATCTTATTATTTATTGTGGCATGGGTTGTTTTGGACTCTATAACCGATTTAGTGTCTTTGTTTATGTATTTTAGGGAAGATATGAATTCTACTTGAATTTTTTTAGTTGTATGCAACCTTGTTATATACTTGAGAAAATTTACATATTTATGAATATCGGTTTGGATTCATAAGGATCCTCATGAATATGTATGAACATAGTGAAATTGATTTGGTTTTTATGAGTAAATTGGAGTTTTGGTTTCCATTGGGCATGTAAATTTATTTTAGAGCATAGAAATCAAAACGTTTATGGTTTCTATTAATATTACGGAATACAAATTATTGAAAATAATGAAACTATAAGGATTCGATTTGGTGTAAATAACCAAGAATGAAGAGATTGATCCCAAAGGTTGAAATTGTATTCCTTTCTCACCCAAATCGTGTTCAGCCTTGTGTTCTTTGGTTGGCCCAAAATTGTTGCGTTTGTCTATTGTGGATAAAATGACGGGAATGAACCATTTTGGGCATAAATAATTTTTTGGAGAGCATAATGCGTGCGCATTTTGTAAAACATAATGCATGTGTGTTTTGTATTAGTACAAATCGGTCATGTTTTGTTTAACTATCCTAGTTGGCAATCAACTTGGAAGGATTGGGACTAGGATTGGCAGGATCGACATTTCTTGGGATGATTTATCTTTTATAGATATTGAATAATTTTATTGAATATACCAGTTCATATAAAAGGTCCCTCAACTTTGTGCACTCACCATGTATGATTTCAGGTTATTGAATTTCAGATTCAATCATCTAGATTTTGTTGGTCTAAAATTGTTGCAACAAAGAAATATGGTTAAGGGTTTTTCTCTCATTCAATATCCATATAGGACATGTGGGTGTTCTATCCTAACTAATAAGAACATCAACAATCTTCCTAAAAGAGTTTCTTATAGAACAAAGGCACCTTCAAGCTTGTTCATACTGATTTTTGCGGCCCAATGCAATCTTAGGAAATTGGTGGAAGTTATTACTTTCTAACTTTAGGCGAGGATTAAATCATGAAAAATTGGGTGTAATTCCTTTGCAAGAACACCAAATGTTTTGATAATTTCAAGGAATTCAAATATTTTCTTGGGAATAAAAGTGTCTATCACATCATAATATGAAGATTAGATAGAGGAGGTGAATATGACTCAAATGATTTTCATGTTTTATGTAAGAATCATGGTATCAAAAGATAGTTTACAACAAGGTATACACCTAAGAATAATGTTGGAGTATAAAGAAAGGATAAAAAAAAATTGAACATGGCAAGAAGTATGATGAAAGGAAAAATTTGTCTAATGAATTTTGGGGATAAAGACTAGCTTTCTCTCTCTATGTTTTGAATAGATATCCCACTAACTGTTTGAAGAAAAAATAACCACGAGAAATATGGACAGATATGACCTACAATACATGGCATCTTAGAGTACTTTTTTGCATGGTATATGCTAATATGCCTAAAGAATTGAGGAGCAAATTATATGATAGAAATGGGAAATGCATCTTCATTATGAATAATGAAAAGTACAAGGAATACAAACTGCATAAACCAATGATCAAGAAAGTGATCATCATTAGAGATGTAGGGTTAAATAAGACAAGGCCTGGGACAAGGGTACAAACAAATATATAAACATTGGAATGACAATACGTTAGGAAGAATATGAAGTAGAGGAGGGGAATATTAAAAAGGGTGGATATAAAGGTTCATGAACATACTCACCAATCAGGGTAATCTAAAAAGGACTCCAAAAATAACTCCAAGAAGGTACTCTAACAAGGACACCAATAATAACTCCCAGAAGGTATGTTCAAGGTGAGATATAAAGGAGAGTAGGTTAGCCTACTCTAAGCCCTCAGTAAAGTATTTTTTCTGGTCCAATTACTAGAAATATTAGAAGTCTACAATAAATTCGTGATGAATTAGATGGTCATTCAAATTTTGCATTCATCCCATGCCAACCTACATTCCTTGAAGAACTAATTAAATAAGAACATTACGTCAAGGAAATAGATGAAGAAATAGATTACATAGAGTGAAATGATACATGGAATATTGTATATTTATTAAAATATAAAGATTGTACCATTGTGAAATGGGATTATAAAACAATATTTAATTAAAAGGGTGAATTTGAAAAGTTTAAGGCAATAGTACTAGCAAAGGGTTTTGCATAGTATCCTTGAATTGATGTTGAAGAAACATTTCCACCAATGGACAAATTGGATATAGTAAGGGAAGTCTTAGTGATGATGATGATGATGGTTAACGTCCCTTGAGACCAAACTTTGGTCTATCGGACCTAAAGAAGAGAATTAATTAGTTTGCTTTAAAGTTATATTTCTATGCTCAAAGAACTTGGAAAGAAGCGTCCTGAGCTTACTATAATTTTGACAGGCTAAAAGGCTAGGAAAGTCGGTATTGCAACAAAAATTATGAAATTGGGATCTAATGTGGGTGTATGTAGGGCACTCTAAGAGGACGTGATTTTCATCTTCAATGTTCTTACTCTCACAAAGGTGGCAGATCCTTTCTACCCATGGTGTTTTAGGGACTGTCCAACGACCAGTTTCACTATGGAGCTCATGCGAGTTCGTTCTTATCTTAGCTATGTTAATTTTTTTTCTTAGTACTGATCAAAACAGAGAGATAATTTTGATCTTCTAGAGTAGGGTTGATGACCTCCTTGTAGTATCTTAATTTTATTTTAGCCTCAAGATCTTTCTCACACCACAATTTTTCTTTAAACTTAGAAGAGATAATATTTTTAATGTTATTAATATTCTGCAAAGCAACATTTTCATCGATCTCCCAGTGATTTAACCAAGACCTCGTATCCTTATACCACCCACGCTTGAGCCTTAAGTGTTTTTGGTTGGATTTTAAAGCTATCTTAGGGAGTCTATGGTCTCCTGTGTTATTGATTTTGTTCTTGTATAACCGGAGTCTAGTCATAGCTAGGCTCTCGAGGGAGGAAAGACCCACTTCTATAAGGAGAATAGGATAGGGTGTATTGTTTTTTATTTTGAGGTTATAAGTTATAAAACGCTTATGGATTTGCTCGATCTTTCTCCAGTATTCTCTAGAGATGCTGCAACCCCAAACCTCACACCCATACAAGATGACAAGAGTGACTAGAGTTTCAAAAAGGAGCTTCTTTTTATCCCACATCATGAGGTTTGCAGCTTTACAGTTATTTTCAAGACCAAAGTAAGCTTTCCACCCTCCGTTAATCCTTTTCTTAATGCTATAGTTCCAGTTGAGCTTGTGATGAATATCAATTTCTAGGTACTTGTAAGAAGACACTTCCTCCAAGTTGCTATTGTCATACATAAATTTAGCGTATGTATCATTCTTGGATTTGATAATCATAACTTTTGTTTTGTCAATGTTAACAGTCATACCCATGTTAGAGCAGAAATATTTGAGGAGTCGAAGCTGCTTATCAAGATCAGAAGAACAACTTGCCATAAGGACAATATCATCAGCATAAAGAAGAAGGATGATGACTATTCCAGCTAAGATCGTACCAGCACAACCTTCTTCTTCTAAACAACCCTCTAACTTATCAATGTAGATGCCAAATAGGGTAGGGGAGAGGGGGAAACCTTGCTTAACTCCTATATTACACTTAATATCTTTTGACCACCCCTCATTGCTTTTAAACTTGGCAATTACATTCTCGTAGAGCCTTATCACGGTAGCTCTCAGCTCGAAAGGAACCTTAAGCTCTTCTAACCTATTCCAAAGGTTATTTCTAGGTACCGTATTGAAAGCCTTTCTAAAGTCCACAAAGCAGCAAAAGAGATTGGATTTATCATTGCGGCACTCCTCCATAATGATCCTAAGCGTAATAAGGTGGTCCGTTGTTGAGTGATGCCTTCTAAAACCCACTTGGCCTTTAGCCCGCCTACCTTCACTTTCCAGCCAAATGTTGATTTTCTTTTCCAAAATAATACCATATAACCGAATGGATGTAATAGCTTCATTCTTAAATGGCATTCTAGAGGAATAAATTTATATACACCAACCACTATTATATTGGATAAAAGAAAAAAATTATAAGGAATTTAAGTTAAAGAAATTTCTCTATAGACTCAACAAAGATCCAAGAGATTAGTACAACATGATGGCCTCTTATTTGATCAAAAATGGATTTAGCAAAATCAGTAGCAAGCCCATTCTATATACAAAGGTAAGCCAACAAATAAAAAACTATAATTTCTTTATTAATATGTGTAATGACATGACACTACAAAAAAATTGGAATTCATGTCGGATTTAGAAAAACAATTTAGCGTAATTTTTTTCCAAATGTGTTGAATAATCAAACTCTAAACCTAGAATTGTTGTACAAATTCGTAAAATACTAGTTATTGCATCCTTTTTGTATCCTTTTAATATCCATTTTTAATCCAATTTTGTGCCCAATTTTTTGCATCGGTTTCTACGTTTGTTTTCCCCTTATTTATGCCCAATTATGTATCTAGTATTCCATCATTTGTTACATCCTTATTTGCACCCAGTTTGGCACCTATTTTTGCAACCAATGTTGCATATGCTTTTGCTCCTAGTTTTACGTCTTGTTTTTTGCCCAATTTTGCAACCCATTTTGTGTCCAATTACGTCTCCAATTTTGCATCCAACTTTTGGGTGAGTATTACATCTAGTTTAACATCATGTTTTACATCTAATGTTACATCTAATTTTACTTATTTTTTTGTGTCCAGGTTTCACCCATGTTATGTCCTATTTTATGACTTATTTTGTGTCTAGGTTTGCACCTAATTTTGCATCCTATTTGATGTATTTTTTTTATCTCTAGGTTTACACCTAGTGGGACTCCCATTATTATGCCTAGTATCGTGTCCAGTATTACATCCAATGTTGCATCCCATCATGTATCCAATATTGCATCCATTTTTATGTCTAATGTTGCATCACATCTTACATTTAATATTGTGTGTTGTTTTACGTCTTTGTTTGTGTCTAGGTTTGCACCCAGTGTTCTGCTAGGTTTTACGCTCGCTACTATGTCCAATTTTGTGCTCAATTTAGCACCTAATTTTATGTCCAGGTAGGAATCCAATTTTACGTCTACTATTGCATATATTTTTATGCCTAATATAGGCTTTAGTGATGTGCCCATTTTTTCACCCATATTTGTGTGTAGCGTTGAGTCTCTTTTTGCATATAGAAATGCACTTAGTGTGATATCCAGTTTTGCATCATATTCTGCATCCAATTTTGCATATAGTTTTACATCTAATCTTGCATCCATTTTTCATTTTGTTTTGCATCAACTATTAATCAATAATTTTAATTTCAATTGTTAATAATCAAATATATCATATTTTATTGATTTTGAGTCAATTTTATTAATTTCAATTAAATATTGAAATATGTCAAAGTTCTCAAATATCATTAAGAATTCAAATTTATAGCATAACATTTCTGAAGAATTTTAAGAGAAATTCACCAAATCCATCCAAAAGTAGTAATATTATCATACTTACTAATTATTTGTCAAAATAACATTCACAATTTTCAATATAAATAAAACAAGAGAGCGTTGATAATATCATCATCATCTTTAATCAAATCAAATAAAATTCAAATCTTTCATGGATATCATTATAGTAAATGTAGTAAAGTAAAAAGAATTCAAATATATATGTGTGTGTGTGTGTCATTTAAATACTAGTCTGATAAAAAATACTATGTATCATCTCCATGTTTAGATATAAAAGTCAAAATGATAAATATATCATAGTTCTATGTCAACAATAATACATATAAATATATTCCAAAATGTAGCATGTTGATGCATAAAATTAATAGCTCGATAGCACCACGAGCATCACCATCAAGATCATGGTCATGATCCTCATCATGATCATCAAACACGTCATCTTGATCAACCTCATCACCATCATCATCGTCGTCGTCATCGTCGTCATTGTCGTCGTCGCCGTCTTCTTCTTCTTCTTCTTCTTCTTCTTATATCACTCAAGATAATTGGATAATGTATAGAGTCATTAATTGCTTTGACTTGGAAAAAAAATCAATATTAGATATTAGTTCTAATTTCATACCACAATGCATATTTTTATTATATTTCTAATAATAAATCATACAAAAGTAAAACAAAGTATCATATAATTGTAGCTAATATGTGTGTACACTAATATGACTACAAAAGAAAGTGCAAAAACTATAACTAAATAACAATTTTATTAAAATATATAAATAAATAACTAGTTTAAGTATGAAATTTCCAAAACAATATTGATATTGTCACCTTTTTGCACTACAATCTATATTTACAACCTATGTAACTATGGTTGAGTTGCATAGATGTAAATGCTCTTTGATATGACTAGAAATGAGGCTACTTTTAATCCATAAATGTACTAAAGCATGGTATTCATAAACTAAACTAAAGTAAAATATTTTAATTTTGAATTGGAAACTTAAGTTAAACTTATACTTACGTGTGTGTGGGTGCATGCCCACACGGCATAAAATACATAGTGAATGGGTGTACTATTAAGGAATTCCTTGCGCAATGTCACCGGTTCAAAACTTNTCATTACGTAATGTTACCGCAATGAATTCCTATATATATATATATATATATATAGTGAGTAAGAACCCACAGAGTTTTGAACCGGTGACATTGCACAAGGAATTCCTTAATAGGACACCCCTTCATTGTCTATTTTACACCCTGTGGGCTCACACGCACGCACGCGTGTACATACACACACATAATTTAATTTAATTTAATCTAACGTGTATTCATTAAAACCTAATTTAAATTATGTTTATTAAATCAATGTTAAACTTATATCCTTAATTATAATTTGAATATAAACAAATAAATATTAAATAAATTACATATCATGAATATTAATTTAATTAAAAATTAAATGTACACTTTAAAAAATTTAATTTAAAATTATACACATATTTTTACATTCCATAAATATAATGACTATATTATAAATAAAATCCCAAACGTATACATTACCACGTTATATTATGTTCTAAATATTCGATCAACATATTAGTGCTATATATTACAATCTAAGTTGTTATATATTATTATCTAACAATGTGTTAGCATATTATATTATAGACAACGATAATATTTTAATAACAATGTTCTATATTAAATGATGTATTCTATTGCAATTAACAATAACTATGTGTTGTTGATCCTAAATAGTTTATGTTTCTTTGACCAAGGGGTTAACATTATTCATTAACTATTTTACCCACTAATTATCATCAGAGTACTCTCTATCTAATTCAACCTACAATGATGCACGATGCCTACATTTGCCTACACAATTCTAGCCACATGTTGTGTAAGAGAACTTTGACCATATCTAATTCGTTCTCCATTTATTTCATTTCATGTAGTTGGATTTATCTATTGAAAGTCACTTTGGCAAAATGGACCCATAACTATTGATTCACTTGTTGGAGTTCATAATGACGTTGTCAATGCTTTAACCTAAGTAAGAGTCTCCTTAGCAATAAATTGTCCATCAACAACTAATCATGTAATGACCAATAATGTAAAGACATGGATTAGTTTGACTATCTATATTGGAAATAATTTAAAGGTAAACAATTGGAAATTGATTCTTCCAATCATAACGGTGTGTGAGCTTTAATATTTGGATTCACCTATGATCGCATGGACACTTGAATCACTCTTTCCTATGTGAAAGTTGTCATGAATGGAGTGATATTGGTATGTTCCTAATACATCTATACCATAACTTGAGAATAGGTAGGATCCTCAGATAGATTTTAAAACTTTTAAAACTATGCCATAGATGATAATTTGGTTTAGTGGAGGATGGGGAACAATATTTGTTGTGGAGGAAAGCTCGTTTGAAGGGGTCTTTGGATAGTATTGAACATTTGTTTCCGACATATGAACATCCTCATGTAGTATTTCCTCACAAAGATACCACTAATAACATATGGGTTGGTAATATAGATAATCATACCCGCAAAAGATAGTTAACCCCTCACCCTCCCACAACTATTTAATATCAATAATAAAAACCTATTATACATCTATCTCTATAGCCACGAATACATCACCAATCGGTTTTGGTGTGATGGAGTGGTTGCATACTTCACCTCATGCTAAGACGAAACCCCTCGAACCTACAATGCAAAACATAAGATAATTAGGCTAGAAAGGATTTACAACAACAAGTGCTTATCGACCAACAAAACCTAGAGAAATAATGAACTTGGAGTGTCTTGTCTCCAAAATACCAACTTCAAATGTTGTTGCATTTAATCAATTGGAAAAGGAAACAAATATTTTTTAGATATTGATGTTGATGTGGCTTACGAGAGAACATCTGAAGATAGGGTATTAACAATGAATTTATCTTCTCAAACATGTGAACCATCAACAAGTTTTGGACGCAAAGATATGAGTGATCAATATTTTCATCTTCAATATCTAAACCTTTTGATTATATTGGACCTTGTAGTCCTATGAAGTCATATTTATACTTGAATCACATTGATGATGGGGAGAATGAAATGAACAAAATGCCTTCTGGTACCAGTGCTGGAAATTTTGGATTGACTTTGAAGACTACCAACAATGCATTGTCCCTTGGAGCTTCATGTGTTTTGAGAGATTTTGAATTGAATCATGGGCCCACTTTTGACGACAGTGGGGATGAATTTTCTCCTCAAAATTTTATCTTGTCTTCCCAGCTTGTTTCCGACCGACAAATGAAAAGTGAGCTATTCAATTTGTCATCTTGGTTTTCTTCTAGAAACTCCCTTCAGGAACTCACAATGCCTTTACATTTTAACACGGGGATAGATAATAAATTTATAACTAAAGCTACATATGCACCTTAGTCTAATCATATTTTTGTTGGAATATTATAAACCCGCTCCATACTTGGGTTAACAAATATTAATAATTTATGGTTAATTTCCTATCCACTAGCCTAGATAGTTGGCATCAACTTGCACCACTTTGTCAACACTTTCCATACATGCCCCAGGAGCTCCTTTATCTTAATTCTATATAGATACTACCTACTTTATTGCTTTCTCATATTTAGTAACTACTCCTTCCTGTAGATTTTGTCTTTATACTACTTTATTCCTGCTTTTCAGTGGATAAGGTAAATCTAGTCAAATAGGAAACTTCTATCTTTTGTTGCCAACCCATCCTCCATGATTCTCTCTCTAGATTCCATGGTTAGGGTGTTTTTCCATCACTCATGACAACTCACCAATGATTCATCCAATTCACGAGGTCCTTGACATATTTGGAAAGTGCTATATCACCTATGGGGGTTTATCATATTTTAGTAAGTATGTTTTATGAGATAGCATGAGTTGTCTTCTAGTAACTCATTTTTCCTTTAAAAATTTGTATTGTTATTGTAATCAACATCAATTCATTTAATCAAGATACATATAAATATATTGGATCATACTCCACTCTATTGTATTCAGTCTCATTATTCTTCTCTATTCTACTTGTGCATGCTTGTGAGAATTATCTTTGTAGATAGATCTCTTCACTGTGTCTTCTTTTGAGCATCAAGTCTCTACTTCTATTCTACATGCTATCAGAGTCCTTCTACATGCTATTAGAATCTTCTACATGGTATTAGAGCTTAGGAATATTAAGATGTTAGCACTATACATGAGATAAGAGCACAAGGGTGTTCAATCTATCAAGCTCAAAGATATCAAAGCACAAGGCTGCTCAATCTATCAAGTTTGACTTGTTATCCGAGGTTCAAATCTCTACATGATATCAGATATTTCAGATTGTCAATATCAACAGAGTTCAGGAGATATTAGTTCTCTACATCAGAGTGCATCCAGTCTCATATCCATCTCTAAAGAAGAGCTTGAATTAAGCTTACAAGATTTTCTCCTAGTTTTTTTTTTGTACGGGTTGTAGAGAGTATATTATTGAGTGTATAAACTTCTTTGCATGGATTCTTCTACAGCTAATATCCCAACTCCCTTCAACTATCGTGAATAGAAGGCAAACATTGGCATTTTATTGCGTAGTAAGGGACTATACAGAGTTTCTTTGGATTTAGACAATGAGCCTAATGTTGTTGTTGAGAAAGCTAAGTGGCATAATAGGTTCTATGAATCCTATGGATTTCTTTGTCTCTTAATTTATCTCGATATACTACTTCATCTAGATGGTTTGACTACTCCAAATAAAGTATGGACCAAACTTGAGTCTCTCTTTGGAGTACAAGATGAGATAAGAGCACATCAGTTGGAGAATGAGTTATTCTCATCGAGTCGAAGTGGTTTTGATTCTATTGAGGGTTTATTCAACAAATTCAAGTCACTTATTATATTGATTAAGCAATGTGGTATTTCTAATAAGGAATAACAACTGATCCTTTCCATTCTATCAAAATTGGGTCTCGACTGATCAATTTTTATGTCTACTTTCCATGCTACTAGGATTGTTATTTCGAATTAGAAAATTCCTTCTTTGAGTACATTCATTCATTCATTGAAAAAGGAGTAAGATAAATTGATCTAACTGGTTTCTCTTAGAATATCCAAGGGAAAGGATCATGCTCTTATAGTTCAACGAAGTAATAATGTCAAATCAAAAGAGAAGTAAATAGTGAAATAGAAGAAGCCAAAGTCAGAGAATGAAGATGAAATATTAAATCCTATTGATGAACGTCCAATGAAGAAAGTCAAGAAGAAAGGGAGCACATCCAAGTGTTCTTATTGCAGCAAAGGGATCTCATACCAAGAAGACATTTTTCAAGAATAAGATGGACATCATGTCTCAACTACTTGAGAAGCATAACATTGAAGTTCCATATAAGTTAGAGAAGCCTATTGAATCCTCAGTACAATGTCATAGTGCGTAGTCCCAAGGTAATATGAACTATGCATTGAGTGATAGAGTTAAATCCTTTCCTGATATAGATTCAATTTCAGATATATCAGAATTGGAATAAAAAATATCAATTTATTTCTTTAATAATCCACCAATCAGTCTACTAGATTCATCTTCCAATGATTGTGATTTTTCACTAGATCCTAACTTTCCTTTAAGCAGCTCTTGCTCACTCCATTAAAATGATTATAATTATTATTTAGAATCAATTTTTCAAGTTGATATTCATGTTATGACTGCATCATCCATACCATCTACAATACCTATGAATACTCCTAAGACTATACAAACCCCAAGTTCACTAGTTGATTCCTTATTGATCTCCTATGCAGTGTTACATAAATCTAATGGTTTAAAGTATTGTCTATGTTTCAATGGTTGGCTATCCATGAAATTATTCATCATTGGAATTATGTTAAACATGTTTGGATCTGTTCTAAACAATTATGATTCATATCTCAAGTCCATCCATCATACATATTTTTACATCCATCAGTTTTCCCGAGTTGCTCATGATTTCCTACTCTATCCCTATACCCTCATGGAGACACTAAACCTTTGGTATTTCCTGTTCCATATGATAATATTTCTTATATTTCTAAGTCATTTCAGAGTTGGTAAGGCGCTACAACAATTTCAAAAGAAGATACATGGGCCACGTGACCATTTTGTAGCTATACAAGAAACTGATTGTATTGTTTTTTTGTACTCTTTGGGAAGGAGTATGCACATATATATTTTCTTTTTCAAATGTTTTTTGCATATCAGAGTATGATAGAATAAATAAGCATTCAGATAATGATCCTATTTCATCAGATGATGAGCTACAAGCAGTCTCTCCTCTTCTTTCTTGCAGATACTAGACTCTAGCGCATGGTCATGGAGTTCACAACTTCTTCATCAAATAATTCTATCATAAAAATTTTATTCTTCTCATTCAAGTGAAAAAAAAATTATGTTGAAGACAAGTTCAAATTTTGTGCCTTGTCCTTTCGTGAGGGGGGATTTTCCCCATGTGGTTTTACCTCTTTCCTCACTTTTCTAGACAAAATAAATTGTAAAGTTTGGTCATAGCCTTGTTTTAGGGCCGTATATGCACCTAGATGCATCTATATATCTGATTATTTCAGATAAATTAATCATAAAGTCACACTTAAAGGGGCATGTTGGAATATTATAAGCCCACTCCATGCTTAGGATAACAAATATAAATCATTTTTCGTTAATTTCCTATCCACTAGCCTAGATAATTGGCATCCACTTGAACCACGTGGTCAACACTTGCCATATATACCCCAAGAGAACCTTTATCCTGATTATGGATAAATCCTGGCTAATTTATTGACTGGCTATATTTAGTTGCTATGCCTTCCTGCAGATTATGTCTTTATATTGCTTTATTCCTACTTTTTAGTGGATAAGGTAAGCTAGTCAACTAGGAAACTGTTGTCTTTTGTTGCAAACCCATACTCCATGATTTTATCTCCATATTCCATGATTATCATGTTTCTCCATTTCTATCACTCAAAATGTACCCAGGCTGTGAAAGGTGAATCCCGAGGTAACTACAAAACCAAAATTTAGGAAAGAAATTTGGCTTCTTTCTCTCCAGAGAGGGATCTCTCAATGGTTGTCTCAAAAGGACAGATATTTAAATAAAATAAATAATCATATTTTATTCTTGGTTGAAATTGTGGAAATTAATCCCAAACTGTAGATCAATTACACTCATAAAATTACTAGTCAAACATGCAAATTCCACAAAAAGGATACTAAATATGGAGCATAACACAATCCTGTATTGAATAAGTGTACATCATCCAACCTCATAAAGTAGGATTTCCAAATATATAATTACATCATATATTCAAAAGAATAAGGATTCTATTCGAATTGGACAAAAAGTGGGCTTACTAAACTAGTCAAAATCGCCCATAGGTGCATAAATCACTTTCCTAATCTGTCAATATGATCACGAAATGTATGAGTGAGTTGTAACATATTATGAGTTATGGAAAGAGATAAGATCCATGATTTTGGATGGAGAAAAATAAGGAGTATGGTTAAGGAAAAAAAATAAGACAGTTACTCCTAGACTAGCTTTTCTGTTTTGCCTTAAAACTGCTAAAAGCAAGGAAGCTTTCAGAAAAAACAGAACTACACTTTTTCTATTCTAGAATTACTGTGTAGTTGTTAAAATATTTCCTATGATGTTTATAAAGTGCTCCTTAAGCCATTTTTAGCATTTTTTGACTTCTAGGTGCAAGTGGATGCCAACTAGAATAGTAAGGAATCTAGGAATTTAGGAATAAGACAAAAATGATTAATTAATGTCAAATATGGGTAAATATGGGTTTTATTATTCTAACACACCCCCTTAATCCTGGATTTCTATTAAAATATCAGAAAAATATAGGTCCTAGCAAAAAGGATTATTCACCCTTTACATACTGCTTGTCCATACAACCAAGGAAAGAGGCAAAAACCCAGTGGGAAAATCCTCCCTTAAGCATGGACGTGAACAAAAAATTTGGAAATATTTTTATCAATCATTCTTCACCACATGATAAAAAAATCCATAGCAGTGATTTGATATTACTGAAGGTATTCTCACAAAACAACTTGGTGAAGATGTTTGTTACTTTCTTTGAAGATGTGCAGTAGAGTAGAGTAATGGTATCATCATGCACAAGATCCATGATATAGTTCATATGGATCTCAATGTGCTTGGTTCATTGTTTTGGAATGGATCAATAGATATTCGAATGTTTCTTTGATTGTCACAATAGACGGCATTGGAATTCTCTTATTTGATCCCACATTCTCCTAGTATTCCCAACAACTATAAACATTGAGTAGCCGCATTCACATCTCCTCTATACTCTGCCTCTATACATGACAGTGCTATGGAACTCTGCTCCTTACTTGACCAGATAGTTGGTCCATCTACAATCATGAATATAAATCCTAAGTTAGACTTTCGATCTGTGTTTTCACCTTCCCAATCACTGTCAGTAAATCCAACTAGCTCTAAGTCATATTTTGCTACATAGAAAATCCCATGAGTTCTTGTTCCTTGAAAAAAGTTTAGGATCCTCTTGGATTCCATCCAATAAATCTCATGAGGCTGATATATGTGTCTAGAAGCCACACTAACTGCATAATATATTTCAATTCTATTATGTGTAAGATAAAGCAAACACCTAATCAACTGCCTATACATTGTGTTATTTACCAATGGAGAAGAACCTTCTTCTTCAAGCTTAAATTCAGAAAGGAATGGAGTCTTGCTTGGCTTGCAATCCTTCATGTTGAACTTGTTGAGCATATCTAAAGCATAATTAGACTAATTAACTATTATTCCATGTCGGGATTGAGAAATTTCAAGACCCAAGAATTGGCTCAACAATCCCAAATCTGTCATGGAAAAGACATGGTTCATTGCATCCTTCAAGGAGGAAATATCTTTCTTTGAATTTCCTGTTATCAATAGGTCATCCACATACAAAAAAATAATCATTAAAGAACCATGTATTATCTTCAAATAGACATTCGGATCAGACTTGCATCAAACAAAATTATGTGACACGAGAAAGTCATCAATCTTGGCATACCAAGCCCTGGGGACTTTCTTTAGCCCATACAATGATTTCTTCAACCTACACACTAAATATGGATTATACACAAAACCTTCATGTTTTTTCACATAAATTTCTTCATTCATATCTCCATGTAGAAAGGAACACTTCACATCCATGTGATGCACCTCCCATTGCCTTGAAGCTGCAATGGTCAAAGCTAGCCTTATGGAGTCCATATTTTCCGCTGGCACAAAGGTCTCATTGTAATCAATACCTTGAAATTGTGAGTAGACCTTAGATACCAATATTTATTTATATTTCAAAGGTGAACCATCAGCAGAAAATTTGGTTTTATAAACCCACTTACACTTACTAGCTTTCTCCCTGGGCGGAGATCAACTAGTTCCCATGTGTCATTCGTTTGGAGCGAGTTCTATTCTTCCTTAATGGTTGTTTGACATATTGGATCATATGATACATATTAATATGTCTAAGTATCATATTCAACCATCAAATAGTACTTCTCATCAAAGAGTGGATATTTCACACAAAGGGCACTCTCAAATTGAGATCTAGTCCTCCTAATGTCACTAGGATTCCCAACTAGTCCCCAAGTTGCATGAATGGTCCTTACTACCAATTTTGGTATTGTAGGAATGTTAGGATATGAAATTAAGACATCATTGTCAGACATATCAGAATCACAAAACCCATTAGTCTCTTCACTTACAATCAGTGGTTGTGGTGATGAAGAGGATTCTCCAACCTCTACTACTGCTAAATGATCTTCTTAAAACTGAACACTCCTTTCAATGAAATATTTTTTAGTGATCAAATTGATCAAGTTGTACACTTTTGAATCTTTAGAATACCCAAGAAATAGGAACTCTTGGATTTTTGTTTGTGAATCCTTCCTCTTTTAAGTTGGAATTCTATCCCAAGCCTTTGAGCCAAAAATCCTGAAATGGATCACATCTGGCTTGCGCCCACTCCAAGCTTCGAAAGGAGTGATTCCATAAAGCCACTTTTGTGGCACCTTGTTCTAGATATACGATTCATAGTTTATAGCTTCATCCCAAAACATTGGTGGAAAATGTTTAGACTCCATCATGCAATTTTCCATCTCCTTGAGTGATCTATTCTTCCTCTTAGCAACACCATTTTGTTGAGGTGTGTAGGGAATAGAATGATGAATATGGATACCTGCATCTTCACAATAATGGAAAAAAGTAGAATTTATATACTCACCGCCATTATCAGATATGAGGATATTGAGTTTTCTCCCAGACTGGTTCTCAACCAAGGCTCAAAAGACCTTGAAGAGGTCAAAAACTTCAGACTTATGCTTTAGGAAGTAGACCCAACAATACCTGGAAAAGTCATCTATGAAGGTTAGTGCATATTTGGATTGAATCGTGTACATATGAGGGGATGGACCTGCAAATTCAACAGTGGATTAACTAAATGGGTGCAGAGGTTCTCTCATGACTAACTCTCTCATAATTGTGCTCTAGGTGTTTTCCTAGGATGCAACCTTGGTAGACTCCCTTAGAAAACTCGATCTTTGGTAACCCTATGACCATGTATTTGTCACTAAAATATGAAAGATACTTGTAGTTAAGATGAACAAATCTCTCATGCCAAAGATTTTTTGCTTCATTAGCATGAGTGAGAAGAGCTGAGGGGCTTGAGAAAGGTAGGAAATAGGAAAACTTGTATACCTTCAAGTTGTGATCCATAACACATTTTTCTATGCCTTTACCATTTGAAATATCTGAGATTTCAACTTCATTTGGAGAAAATATGACTTTATTAGGAGACGGGTCATATGATACACTGACAAGAGGTTACCAACAAGACCTGGGACATACAACACATCATTAAAGGAACCATGTTCAAGATCAATCCTACATTTTCCCATACTATAAGTAACAGAGTCATCTCCCAAAACAGTTTTTGGACCTTTCGAATCATCAAGAGAGGAGAAATTATCTCTTGTTGAAACCATGTGTCTAGAAGCTCCAAAATCAATGATGAAGGTGGATGATCTTGAATTGTTGGAAACCAAGGCATGTACTCTCTCCTTGTCATCTGAATTTGATCCTCCTTCCCTCTTTCTTGCGCATTCAGGAAGGGAGATGTTGTTATTCTCTAAGAGTTGGGTCAACATGTCAATTTTATTTTGCATACAAGAGCTCTCGGGATGATAACCCTTACTGCAGTATAAGCACTTGCTCATTTAACCTTTGTGCTTCTTCTTCTGGAAGTTATTCTTGAAGCCTAAGGGATCCTCTTGAGACCTTGACTCATCTCTCTTTTGCTCAGGTGGATTTTTGGCTTTCTTCTTACCCTTTGAATCCACCCTTGAATCTCCAGCAACTAAAGCTTGGCCTTTGGAAGGTTTCATGGTGCCCATAATTACCAATTTATCTTTCTCATGGGTGAGGTATTCCATGAAGTCAGCAAGCTTAGGCATATTCCTGGCTCGTACTATCAATTTGGTGGCATGGAAGGTCATAAAAAATACTGAGTAGTCGGGACCAAGCTTCAAGAGTATGGCCAAGACCAGTTTCTCTTCCTTCTTTTGCATTCCACATTGTTTTAACTGTAGAACTAGGGCCTTAAACTTGGAAAAGTAGACTTGCAAGGATTTGGAGATGCTGGGACTCAATGATATTAGGTCATTCTTGAGTTGATTTCCTCTCATTTCATCTGTCTTTCCAAAAATATATTCAATATTCTCCCAAACCTCATTTGGTGATGTCAATCCATCAAGATGAAAGAGGAGGTCTTTTGAAATGCTCAAGAACAAAATACCATAGGCCTCATCCCTCCCGTTGTGCCATTTAATTTTCTCTGCAGCTGCATTGGGATATGCCTAAGTTTCCATGGTAACCCTATATAATCCTTTGTCTCTCAAAAAAATCTCTATCTTGTGTTTCCATTCAAAGAAATTGAATGGAGTCAAGATGATCCTTTGAGATTGGTCCATATCTCAACAACTATGCGCTTCAACCAGCAGAATGCACTCCCAGTCAGTGATGTTGAACCTTCAATAGAAATATAGAAGGAGATAAATCAATATATAAAGGCTCTTATACCATGTGTACATTAATTCCAATTTGTAGATCAATTACACTCACAAAATTACTAGTCAAACATGCAAAATTCCACAAAAAGGAGACTAAATATGGAGCATAACACAATATTGTATTGAATAAGTGTACATCATCCAAAATCATAAAGTAATAGGCTATAAAAATATATAATTACATCAGATATTCGAAATAATAAGGATTCTATTCGAATTGGACAAAAAGAAGGATTACTAAACTAGTCAAAATCCCCCATGGGTGCATAAATCACTTTCCTAATCTCTCAAGATGCTCACGAATTGGATGAGTGAGTTGTAGCAGATGATAAGTGATGAAAATATATCAGATCCAATGTTTTGTATGGATAAAAATAAGGAGTATGGTTAAGGCAAAAAACAAGATAGCTACTCCTAGACTAGCTTTTCCCTTTTTTCCTTAAAACTGCTAAAAGCAAGGAAACTTTCAGAAAAAGTAGAACTACGATTTTGCTATTATGGAATTACTGCATAACTATCAGAATATTTCCCATGATGTTTCTAAATATATCCTTAATCCATTTTTAGCATTTTTTGACTTCTAGGTACAAGTGGATGCCAACTAACATAGTAAGGAATCTAGGAATCTAGGAATAAGACAAAAGTGATTGATTAATGTCAAATATGGGTAACTATGGGTTTGATTATTCTAACAGAAATAGAGAAAGTAAAAATTGGGCTATGGATTCAAAATATATATTATCAATCACAAAGTTGTTTGCATGAAACTTTCAACAAAGGAAAGATAGCTATTCAGTTACAATCAAAATGCTTGAGTCTGGTGTAAAAGAAGAGAGAATGAACAGTACATTAACATGGGAATCTATCAGAGATGAATCCATTGCTAAATTTAGAGGAAAATATTAGTGAATATCTGAAAATGACAGCCATAGCATATACATATGAATTCTGAAGCATTAAACACTCATTTTAGACATGAAGGAATACATAGTGAAAGGAAATAACATGAAAAACATTCACAATAAGAAAGGAAAGTCATACTGTAATAATAAACAACGCATGAATATTTGAAGAAAGTCCATCTTCGGCTCTGTAATTTATTAAAATAAGTCTCAAAATACACAACTTAGTTCTCACGGGTTCCAACCCTTTTTCCATAACATTTAGAGGTTCTTATCAAATTGCTCCATTAGCTCAAATAAAAATCACTACTAAAAATATACATAAGTGCATTTACATGTGCCATTCGACACTTATTAACTTCTAACAGATTCTAGAAAATAAACTAAATTCCTAATAACTATTCTTCAACATCAAATTCTCCACAATCTTCCATGTCTTCAGGCGTGCAACGTGTACTTGGTCCTTCCAAATTTTTCTATTGTCTTCCATTGGTCTGCAAATGGAAGTTCCAAAGTGGAAATCTCCTTTGATAACACACACAATTGTATATGATCCATGTAATAGTAATTTTGTAAATGTGCACATGCTTCCTTGAAAGAAAAAAAATATTTTGAACTCATCTTCCAACTTGTCAACAATCCTCTTTCTAGATAACGATCGGTTCATATCAGCGAAATTTGTGTGGTCCAATATGCATTGAATCAACTTATCTTGGTACTCTTTCTGAGTCAGCATAGTGCCATTTTCTTCCAAAAATAATGGGATTCCTTTCTTGAATAATGGATCAAACATATCTCTAAAGAGCTTTAACTAATGTGCCATGATATCAATTCTAGCCTGGATCATGTCCAAATGATGATACTTATTCAACACCTTTCTCGCCCAGGTTATGTTTGATATTCTATCTCTGATATTTGCATTTTTTAAATCATCCTCTATCAATCCATTCAAAAAGTTGATGGAATTATTGGCGTAATCAATTGGATTTTTATTTAATTTCTCCTTAGTTGCTGTCACAATTTTTCTGGATGACTAAATTACAACCTATTTATCTAACACATAGTCAAGGTAGGGTCTCAATTTTCCTCCTTATGCAATGATGGAATCCCAAATGATATGCTTTTCCCCCTGCACTGATGATTGGCATGTTACCTGTTTCATTAACTGATCATTCTTGGTTTGTAATTCCTAGCATTTGGCTTCCTAAGCCTTTCTCTCTTGTTCCCTCTTTAATGCCAAGATTTCTAAGTTCTTATTCTTATTTTCCAATTGAGTTAGATATAATTCTCTCAGGCTAACCTGTGACATATCTTGGACAATGGCTTTTTCACTGGATTCAGCTGAAGGAGGAATAATTCTGCATTCTAATTCTTTCTCCTTGTCTTGTAACTCCTTTTATTTCTCCTGCGGTTTCTTTTCCATTTCATCACATTTTATTTTGAGAGTCTTCTCACTCTCAACTACAAGAGTAATTTATTGCTTCCACTCTTTCTCTTTTTCTGCAAATTTTAATCACTTAGCCTTGGAATCTGTTAACTCACTACTCAAGCTCTATTTTTCCTTCTCCATTTCATCTAATTAAGATGCTTGTATTAGTTGTGTAGAAGGTATCTTCAGTTTATTTTTCAACAGTTGAATGTCATTCTCCTTTTTCATTTAGAAATTTTTGTATTCCTTCTCCTTTATTTGCTTGGCTCTCAGCAACCAACAAATATGTCTGCAATTTATTTATGTGCGCCTGGTGGGATATGTTCTCCACCTTCTCATGTCTTAATTGATTCTCAATTTTACTTTTACTAGTATGCAACTTTGACAATTTCAATCTAAGTTTTAACAGATCAGTAAAAATAATGTCCCATGTTTGCTTCTGCATAGGTATCATGTCAGGGATAGGGATATTTTCTAAATCCATTTTCATTTCAAGAACCCTGTTCTTGGTTGCTAAGGCCAAATTTAGAGTGTTATGGGAATAATATCTAACAGTAATAAGAGATACATCTTGATTAGAGACCTTCCTTACTTCTGAATACAACTTTAAATCTTCCTCTGAAGATATGTCTTTAATCTCCTTATACTTCTCCAACAATTCTATCTTATTTTTGAACTGAGATGTAGAATCAATTGGTGTATCAACAAATGCATTATCCTTCACCTCAAAGGTAGGCCCTTTCACTTTCATTTATTTTTTCTTTCCTTTCTCTTATGTTAATTAGAGAAGTTGTCCTTCTTCTTCAACTCTTTGCTTCTTTGGAGTCCTAGAAGTATCCTCCTCTTCTATATCCATGGCACCTGAAAAATCACTCTTGTTGGTCCTTTTAGAACAACTGGCTAAGGGTGTGATTTTCTCAACTACTGGGACCAAACTGGAGGTGCCAGGGTGTGGTGAAGTGATTTCCCTCACAGAGGAAGTTGAAAATTCATGCATATCAATATCCCTTTGAGTCTCATGGGGATAATATGACCAATTTGCAGCCTCTAGTAATCTTGCAACCTCAAAATGCTCAAAGTGATTCCTTTTCTGAGCCTGTCTTATGATTGAGATGATTTGATGGGGGTCGTAGTAGAAGCTTTTGTCATAAACCCCATCTCTTTCAGAAAAATCTAAATCATTGGGAGGGAAACTTTGTTTTTTATGATAAAATGGGCCTACATCCAATGGAAATCTGATCTCGGAAGACTTTTTGAAATTTAAAAAGTGTTCAGTCTCCACTATCAATCTCTGTCTAACCAATTCCATAGAAAACAGTCTAGGAGTAAAAAATGCAGGCAATAAATAAGGCTACTAAACAAATCCAAACAACCTAATCATTGTTCCTTGTTCAAAAAGAGACCAATCACCAATTCTTTTCTCTGGAGAAAAATGCAAAATGTCTTTCATTCCAGGGAACACCCTAGGTAAATTGTTCTAAAAAATGGCACTATATACTTCAGACATGAGGAAGTTCTTAAATTTACTATACTCCCTATTCATTTCCTCGGTAAGAACTATCCCAGGGAGCCGTAGGTTCTCCTCATTAAATGACAGAAAAATTCTCAATAAATAGGATTGAAATATGAAACTTCTGGTCTTGCGGAAATCCATTAGCTAAGAATGAATATTCTTAGCCAAGAATTCATCAAATTTAAGGCATGAAGTTTGTACCAACTGAAGAGACTCTCCAGACTCAACTAGACAAGTACTCATAACAAATAATAGATTCATAAGGGGTTCATTGACATACTTCTATGTATCTAACCCTAAGAACTGACTCATCAAGGTTATAATACACTGGGTTTCTTCGTTAAAAATATTGGCATCGACAGGAAATTGTTGGTTTTGTAATTGAACATCGGTTTTGAAACAACTTTTAAAGAAATTTTGTTTCTTTTCCATTGTAGACTCCCTAAAAAATCGAACTATGGACTCTTCATTGTATTATTTAGACTTTTGGGTGAACTCAGCAGGGACTAACAGGGTGTTTCTAACAACCAAAGGACTAACTAGACAAAGGATTTTTGAACTAGTAGTTTCAATTATTACTCTTTCATAGTGAGTGTAATTAATGACACACCATTCAATGAATTCAAGGAATTTTAGGGTTTGGTTGGTAGAGAAATAATGGAATTAAGACTGGTAGACATTATGAATATCGACTCCCTGATCCTTAAGAAGATATAACTTCTCTTTGACAGCATCAATAGGTCCATTAAACAATATAGTGTCAAATACTTCTACATCTTTGTCTTTAAACAGTTCTTCAATTTTATGGTATTCTAAGTTCAAGGCTTCTGAATTCTCAACCTGAGCCATTTTAAATACTTCCAATGGAGACAAAAGTCCTACCTGGTGTGTTGACAAGTGGCCCAAGAATTATGTGTAAGTTTGTCGCTTCCACACAGTCCTTAGCTTTAATTTTCCAATGTAGGAGAACTAATGCCCTAATTCCACGTGCATGGTACTTTTATATTACTTTTTTCTTCATACCAGTCTTACATCTTCTGCAGTGGAAAAAGTTCTCAGCCATCCATCTTGTATGATTCAAACTGTGTCGTCGATATTTCTCCCAGCTTAAGTCCTATGTTTCCTTCCATTACAATGTTACCTCCCTTATCCTTCACATAGATCACA
This sequence comes from Pseudotsuga menziesii, assembly GCA_001517045.1. Classification (NCBI taxonomy): domain Eukaryota; kingdom Viridiplantae; phylum Streptophyta; class Pinopsida; order Pinales; family Pinaceae; genus Pseudotsuga; species Pseudotsuga menziesii. The sequence continues at coordinate 156,546 of LPNX010018350.1, read as the reverse complement.
CTTTTATATTGAATTATAGCCATTGATCTTAATGCGAATCTATCTAAGCTGTTGAACTTCACCTCACTTAACCAATTTCGCATATTTCATCCTAAACTCAGAGTGACCATGTTCTTATTGTGAAATGATCTTAGACCATAGATCTTCACCAGATCAAATCTACATCATTTATTCTTCAATCCCTTTAATTTCATTTGGCAACTCCACCAATTTCCTTCTTCCTCACACCTTTAATCTGTGAAATAATTTATGGTTGTAGATCAGGATTGGAGTTTAATCTGAGCCACCGGAAGATAAACCTCCTACCTGATTTTGCAATTTTCTACATGACTTAACCCTTGCTAGTTCACATTGCAAAATCATCCTGGATCATGGATCGAATCCCATCCATATATCCACCATTCATGTTTGTTGGGCCTGCCAGATTTCACAGATCCAAAAATTTTATTTATCCGTGCATGTTGTACGTGAGAAATCAATGTCCATCATAGATCTATTTCCGCCAAAGATCATCACCGTTGAAATATGTGGGTCCTACTAGATTTCACAGATTTGGGAACTTAATTATCCCATTCAAGTTATCATTGTGAAATGATCCTTCATCATGGATCTTCATCAACGATTGATATTAGCCATTGAAACATGGGGGGGCCTACAAGATTTTGCAAATCCACCCAATTAATTTCTCCTTACATGTTCCATCAGCGAAATATATGTCCACTATAGATATGTCTCTATCCATAAATCTAACGGTTGATTCTTCCCGCAAGTTAATACTCTTCATCCACTATCAAAAATTCTTTAGACCATGCATATTTCCTTTGTGGAATCATTTGCAACCATAGATCTTCTTTGTTGTACATCCACGCCCTCCATTTTTGTTACCATATAACCCTGAGCAGACTTTCTTATTCAAGCACATTTGCAAGGTTAATACTTTAGTATTTTTAATTATTTTGCATTCCATACTTAAGAATAACCCTTCAAAACACCTCAGGAACTTCATCAACACCCCTTTAGGTCATATGCTAAGAAATTTTTAGACCTTACTTCTTCATTTCACTAGCCTAACCCCCTTCCAACCACCTTCCAACCATTTAGCTCAAAATAGTGCTAACATCCATCACTCATGATTCATCCAATTTGTGAGGTCTTTAACAAATTTGGAAAGTGATTTAGTCACCTATGGGGGTTTATCATATTTTATTGATAATGTTACTAATGTCAAATATATGAAAGGAAGGCGATGAATAATACAATGGAAAAAAAAAATTACATGTGAAGTTAAGATCACATACATATAGATTGAATTCATTACTTATTAGTTGATTTGAGCTAAAATTTTATGTTAAAATCCAAACTTGATCAACAATATGATCTCCATGAGAACCCTACCAATAGGAACAAAGAGGAATTATTGTTTATGTCATTTTCACAATATGATCCACTCCTACCTCCCAGAGTTTCATATACAATACATATAGATATGCAAGTCAAAATAAATATATAATGTACTCTGGACAATTAATTCATGGTTTCATGTTTCAATACATAATCTTAGGTGGCAGGAATACGTCCAATATGTTATGTGACTCTCATATTAATGGCTCATAACTCATTAATTAACTAAATATAGGAAATGGTATAAATATTAATCATGAGTTTATTAAATGAAGTGATGTAATAATAGAAGGACACAATATTAAACAAAATCTCCCCAAACCTAATATTAAAATGATATAATTATTTCATGAACATCCTCCCTTATTAGTCATGTTACAAAAAAATGTTTTTCCTAGAGAAAGTACAAATTATATGGACCAAGCAAGGAATCCATATCACACTTCTGAAAGATCTATTCAAGCATCAACTAGAAATGTATAGAACACGACATGGTTGATGTCGAACAAGGCATGCTACCAACCTTTTCTCTAATCATTGACTCACCAACCATATAAGAGTCAACGATGATTGAATAGTTCATCCTCTGTAAAATCAATGCAGTGTCTATTCCTTTCAATAGACTTTACCACTCCACACCTTGGCAACACAAATCAAAATTATGGTTTTGTTTCTCTTTAGAAGCATCATCCTACTTCACTATAATAATAATAAAAATTCCCACGAGGAAGGTCTTATTCTATTGACCTTTGTCATTAACAACAATAGATAACACATAATGAATTTGTTGCTAGCCTTCCCTTCTCGATCAACCATTTGGCCATTCTTTTATGGGTTGAGAAAACTCCTCCAAATGAACATCCTCAAAGGTTCTGTAGTACTTCCTAGGACTTTTCTTCTCTCCTTGGCCCAACAAATCAACACTATTATCTTGTATTTTGACTCATTTTCAACGACCTCGATTCGAGCCTACTTCCTATTGCATAGCCTCTTCCCTTCTTAGTCGAAAATGACCATTCTTTTTTTATTGATAAAGCTCCTTGAAATGAACATCTTCCAAGGTTATGTTGTACTACCTAGGCATTTTCTTCTCTCCTTGGACCATCAAACCAAATTTCTTGTATTGTTGTTTTCCCTCATTTTCAGCAACCTCGATGTCAACTTCTCACTGCATACCATCTCTTGAGGACTGTCCTTCCTCTTGTACATATTTTCCACTCACCATGGTTGAAATTTCATCAATTTCATGTCCATCTTCAATGATTCCATATCTAACTTTGATCTGAATTTATCTGAAGAAGCCTTGCATTTTTGTCAATGACTACATCACAGTTGAAAATCCCTTTGTTAGTTACACTGTAAATAAAATATAATTTTTGTCATTGTCACTATAGCCCATAAGAATCAATTGTACACATTTGGTATCTAACTTATTTCACCTCTTTTGGAATTAAATCCCATGGAACAAAACCATACTTTATAATAATTCTTACATGATAATTCCTTCCAAATCAACCCACTTCAAACATTACATTATGGGTAGAGTTCATGAGTGATGGATACAAGTACATTGCAACACATACTATTATTCATCCACATATTTATTTGTCCCTAAGTTATTCTCCAACTTGCATCTTTCCATTCCTATGACAATGTGCATAGTCCTTAAATATTATCAAAATAGTTTATTTATCAATAGTTTAATAAAATACATAATTTATTATAGGTATATGCATATAATCCGTACTATCATTCTGAAAATTACTAACATTGTGTATGATTTGCATATATAGGTTGAACTCTGAAATAGGCCAAGTCTTATTTGTTTGTGCAAGTAACTGAAATGGGCATTAAAGAATGAAGCTATTCATCCAAAAAACTATAGTATTAAAAACAATTGAGAGAAGAATTATGGCTCTAAATCCACAGAATAATAATTCCGAAGGAGGATACTAAGAAACAAAACTAAAACATAATCTAAGAAATGTCAAGACCCACATAATAATTTGTTTTGATAACAAATTTACTCCCTATATGATCTTTTCCATAGGATTGGGTGACTTAACGTTCTTATTAACAAATTTATTGCAGCTCTGACTCTATCAGTTTAAAATAGTTTCACATTGGGTAATATGTTAATATAAGTTTATTGAATATGCTTGAGAAACAAATGCAATTACCCCAACTTGCATGGAAGTAATGGCAAGGATGTGAAGTAATATATCTCATCATATTAACAATTGAGTCAAGAACAACCATATAAAATAAGATAGTGAATAAGATCAATATTTAATAAAAGGTTTCTTCCACACTTCAGGTCCACTCACAACCTTATTAAACCTTTAAACCAATTATAGGATTGATTTATATGAATCTATCCTTTATTTTTCCTATCATAGTTTGATAAGAAAGAAGACAAACTTTATTCAATGTAGAGGCCATGCTTGTCCTAGTAATTGCATAGTAGACCCAACAAGGATAGAGCCACTAAGGTCAAGAGAAAACAATCACCTGTATCTTTGATGCCAGAAGTTTGGATAAAATATTGAGAATAAATGGTAATGAAAAATGAACTTCATTCACTAATATAGGTAGCAACTAGGTTACAAATGTTGCAGATATGGACACCTTGGTGTTATGTCAATATATGTTGATTGAAAATGTGTGTAATAAAAAAATATAGTTGTACCAAATTGCATGGAAATAATGGTAAGAATGTGTTGGTGCCGTAACTGTTCTCCCCAAATTTATTGTTATTTAAATTCTGGGCCCCTCCTCATCATCTTTGCTTGGTTTGATCATTAAATTCTTGAGCCTCTTGGGCGTATCTTATTTTCATTTCACTTTGAAGACGGATGTCAGCCGGTTTATGTATGCCTTGTTCAGTTTCGGTTTGAGTCGTGGATGTCTGGTTTACTGGTCGATAAAATAAAGGGGAAAAAATCGTTGTTCTTTAGAGTGGCCTTTTCGAAGAAATAACGAACCTAGTTGTGCCTGATCCTTAAAACTGTTTCAGTACTTGTTTTTTCTTGTGATCGGGCCTCTTTTTATTTTCATATCGGAAGCTGTGAGTTTCTTTTCCGCTGCCGTTGCGGCTCTCAGATCATTTTAGCATCCGACTCTCCAAGTTTCTCCGACGTTCGATTCGTGTTAAACCTTAAACCGCTTACCCGTAGCCCTGACTTGTCCGCCGTTGCGGCTGGGAGATTCTTTTAACTTCCGATGTTAAATTCGCCCAATGTCTGATTATTTCTCCTGCCCGCTTCGCGTATCTCTGAGCTCTCTTTCCCGTCGTTGCGGCTCTGAAAGTCTTCCGGCCTCTGGAGCTCAAAACCGTCCGATGGCCAATTTAAAGTTCCTCTTGCTTACGTTTCGCTGGCCCACGACTTAAGCCTCGCCCGTCGTTGCGGCTGGGAGAACCTTTTGGTCTCCAAGCTTACTTCCTTTCGACTGTCGATTCATCAGTTTCCCGCCAAAAGCTCGATCGATTTTCTTCTCCGAACAAGAGACGAACCCAGCCATTTTCTTGTGGGATTGTCGTTCAATTGTTAGAATCTAATGCTTTGTTTGCAACGCCTTTGAAACAAATGATGCTTGTCGATTGACTGCAGAGAGTCTCGAGGAGACCAGTCAACCTACCATGGTGTGAAGAAAGATGGACCATCTGGCAGAGGTATAACTGAAGCTCAGGGAATCGTCGTGGAGAGCCATAGCCGTAGAAGACACAATCCGGAATAATGAATACGCAGAAATGGATCAGTTACCAAGTGGTTCATGATTGCATGCACACAAAAGGTCGAAATGTGAAGCGTTTGAGAAGCTGAAAGGTCATGCGTCTGGGGGGGAAATGAAACACTCTGTAGGGGTAGTTAAATATGGAAAAGGGGAACTGAGAAAGGGCTTTTTCCCTGGGAAATTTTTGTAAATGTTTGCTTGTAAGAGGAACTACTTCGTTTTGCGAAGGAAACTACAATTTTGCCTGTCGGAGAGAGTGAAAAGTGGAATGTATCAAATGTAACTCAATGAATAATGTTGAAGAGAAACTCTTTCGTTTTTAGCTGTGTTTCATTTACTGTAAGAGTATTTAATGTTCTGAACCTATGTTCTTGTTAAATGTTCTTCAGTAGTTTCTGGGATATTTTTCACTGTGAGTAATAGATGTTGTTATAAAATGATCGGCTATCTGGTTATTTAAATATCTGTAAGCGTTCATGTGTCTTGAAAGAAGTACCAGCTATCTGTGATTCTTCATAATGCATGTGTAAAAAATGTATTGCTCACACATAATGATAACTTTGCTCCCTAGGGATAGATTAGATAGTTAGTTTATTTCTTATTGTATCTGATTTGGTTGCTTGCGAGCATAAGACGAGAGGTAAGAACCCGCGCATCACATTGTGACCGCTCCCTGCATCTTGATCTCCCTGCATTTAGTTAGGCACTCGCATTTCATTTCTTAAAGTCAAAAAACACAAAACTTGGTGGGCCGGGCCACAACCGGTAAAGCCTTTGTTTTGTTTCTTGACCTATGGTAGCCGCACCGCAAACCGGATGGATTCCCTATTCCAAACGGTTAACGGGCTAGTTGGGAACGTTGATTGGGGAGAATCCCTTACTATTTCCGCCTGCGAATTTCCAGGCCTCAATAGTTCTGGCGCTAGAAGGAGGGCCGCCAGTGCATGGCTGGCCGCAGAAACTTGTATTCCCGAGATTTTTCCACTGGTAACAGTTTTGAAAGTAGCGGACCACGCAATCCGATTCCGGAAGAAGAAGAAAGAGAGTATCTATATCCCGTTCGCAACGAAATTTTTAATGACCTAAGAAGACATACCCGTGCTTATGTGAAGAAGATTGGAGGATTTCCAATTATTCCCGAATTGCCTAGAAGAGAATACAAGAAGAAGGACCGTCCTGTAGTAGAAGACTCAGTGCTGGTAGGAGACTAGGAAGAACTTGTAGAGATAGCTCTGCAGGAAGTTGAATTACCTTTGAACCAGGTAGGCCCAGATTCCCCTTACAGTTCTTTTGCTCACACCCCTGTTGGTTCACCTCCACACTCTCCACCTTTAATCATGGCAGGCGTTAACGCCAACCCACCAATTCCACCACCACCTGCATGGAGAGCTAGATCACCTCTAAATCTGACCTCGCCTTTGCATGACCTACCTCAAGCCTTCGAAAATTTGTTGCCTAAATTTGACCCCAATGAGAAGATATTAGTAGATGATCATTTGCAGAGTTTCTATCTGGCTATAGAAGGATTAAGGGAGGGAGAACATGAAGATGTGGTTTGTAGATTATTTCCTCATACCCTCAAAGGAGCTGCGGCCTCATGGTATTTTGGATTGCCCGCTAACTCTATCCCAAATTGGGATACCTTCGAGAGAATGTTCAGAAGTAAGTATGCAGTCCAAAAGACTCATGCTGCCCTCATGAAGGGACTGTGTGCATTGAAGAAAGAGAAAAAAGAAAAAGTGCACAGCTTTACACAAAGGTTTGCGGCATATCTAAAAAAAAATTCCGAAACAGATAAGCCTTCAGACAAAGTACTTATTGAATACTATACTTCAGCCTTGGGTCCTGATTTGGCCATGTTTGCAAAGGGTAGGGCCAAGCCTACTTTGACAGAGACTTATGAGGAAGCAGAGGTGGTGGAAGCGGAAAGAGAAAGTATTGAGGACTATCCAGAACAATCAGGAGAAAGAGGCGCAGGAAGGAATACCTTATTGTTCACTAAGCCTAAGGAAGAAAAGTCGCCAGACCTAGAGAATATGGCCAAAATGATGCAAAAGCTATCTAATAAGATCATAGACATGGAGAAGGAAAAAGAGGCCCAAAAATTCTACAGGCCATATTTAAGAAAAGGGAGGAAAATAATCAGCCCCAACCTCCTCCTCAAAAAACTACATCCATGAATCTGACGGATATAGGTATGGAAAATTTATGTACCTTTCATCAACAACCTCATTCTGAAAGGAATTGTCCACAATGGATAAATTCAATGACGTTAGTCATGAATCAGATGTTGGATTCGAGATTAACGGAAGAAGATGATGATGAAAGGAAAGAAAGTGTTGCTTCTACTTCTACAAAAGAATAGGAAGAAGAGACTATGGCATTATGGAGTTCTGTCTCCTTACTCGATGTAGAAGAAGATATAACTAAACCACACAAAGATATCAGGGAGGCTAATGTGACAACTAGGAGTCAAGGGATGGTTAGCAATGACAGTAGTTTACTCCCAAAGATCAGAAGGCTACAAAGGAATATCAGGAAGCAATTTCAAGATAAATCCGTGGCTGATAAGGCTCTGGAACTCACTATTACCAGCCAAGATCCTAAGCAGAAAATAATGTTTCCGGAACTAAACAAAGAAAAGGTGAATGCTGATAAATCTCAATCCATTAAACAGCAAATTGAATATGACGTAGTTGAAGATTTAAAGAAGATAAAGGAAAACATCCCACTGTTTGAAATGTGCAAAGTACCTCAACAAAAGGAAAGGTTGTTGAAAGCATTGGAAACGTCAGAAGAGGAGCGGCCCGCTGACAATCAAGCTCTAGGCGAAGAAGAAAATGGAGAGGTTAGCACTGGAGGTAAGTCTAAAACTAAGCATCCACCCTTTCTCCTGACGTTTGAGATTTTTAATCATAACGTTCACAATTGTCTAGTAGACTCAGGGGTGTCCATTAATGTCATGCCCGTATCAGTATGTAAGAAAATAAATGGGCAGTTTAAGCCAACCACATGGAGGGTGGTGCAATTGGATAGGACAGACATTAAGGTAATTGGTGAGATGGAGGACGTTCTAATCCGTCTGGCATCAAATGACAAAGTATGCCAAGTTATTAACATCGTGGTGGCTGATATACCATACGCTTACGGACTGGTCCTGAGCAGAGATTGGTCGGCTAAATTGAATGGATATTTCACCTCAGATTGGTCACACTTGTGGTTGTCGTACAAAGGAAGTCCCAATCAGATTAAGGTTTTGAGAGAACCTCACATGAAGTACAATGTTACTCAACTGGATGAGAAGAATATACCAGTCGAACCTGTGTTAGGAAACTATTTTCTTGAACTGGAACCAGGGAACTATCAAGTGGAGGAAGCCAGTGACACATCTAACACCCAGCCTGATCTCCTTCCATTTTCTTAGGCTGATGAGATTGATTGTAAAATAGTAGATTTAGCAGTAGGTGTAGATTCATTTTCAGTAGTTAGTGATTTTTGGACTTTATTTTTTGATGGCTCGAAGACTTTAGAAGGATCAGGGGCCGGCTGCATCCTTATTGATCCACAGAAGAATAAACATTTCCTGTCATGTAGATTAGAGTTTGAGTGTACTAACAATACAGCTGAATATGAAGCGCTGGTGCAGGGTCTCAGGAAAGCAATTGAATTGAAGGTAAGTAATTTGAAAGTTTTTGGGGATTCTGAAATCATTGTGAAACAAGTCCGGAATCAAATTCAATGTATTTCCCCTCACTTGAAAGCTTACCAAAACGAGGTATGGGATTTGCTTAAATTTTTTTATGCATTCAATATTATTTCAATCCCAAGAATGAAAAATGCAGCAGCTGACTTATTGGCCACTTCGGCCACCAGGCTTGTTCCCTCGAATAATCGATGTACTGTTGAATTGCTTTTCAGGCCTTCCATACCGGATATGATCACCAATCTGAGGGTGTTCGATGATGATCAACAAATCATAGAATGTTTAACAAATGAGGAGGTATTCAAAGGAGCGATTATCGATGATGAAAAACACCAAGCCGAGATGAAATTTGACAATTTCGTCCCTAAAGGGGTCAGAACGTTAGAGAAGATGTTTGACTTGGATGAAAAATTCAGAAGACCCGCTAACGTAAAGATGCACAACTCAACTCTACAGTTCGAAGTGGTAAACTTAGGGACTGAAACGGATCCTAAGTTTGTGAACCTCGGCAAATGTTGTTCACCAACCGAGAGGGATAGGTTCATCAGTTTGTTTAAATAGTACAAAGATGTCTTTGCCTGGACGTACCAAGATTTGAAAACCTACGACACTAGCACCATCAAGCATATCGTCCCTATTAAAGTAGGCGTCAAGCCATATCAGCAGCCGTTAAGGAAGATGCACCCGAAGTTGGAGTCACTAATCTAGAGCGAAGAAAAGAAATTGTTAGATGCTAGAATTATTTTTAAAGTCAGGCACTCCGAATGGGTGTCCAATCTGGTACCGGTTAGAAAAAAGTCAGGAGAAATCATACTGTGTGTGGACTTCAGAAACTTAAACCGTGCCTCAGACAAAGACAACTATCCGGTGCCTCCCATGGAACAATTGCTAAAGATGGTGTCTGGTTCTGAATTGTTTTCATTGTTAGATGGTTTCTCTGGTTACAACCAAGTGTTAGTAGCTGAGGAAGATAGATTAAAGACAACGTTCAGAACTAAATGGGGAACTTTTGACTATAGAAGGATTCCCTTTGGACTGATTAACGCTGGAGCAACGTTTCAGAGGGCTATGGACATAGCTTTCCGCGGGCTGATGGGATGAAGTGTTGTGGTATACCTTGATGACATCACAATATTCTCGAAGAAGAGAGGGGAACACGATTTCCACCTAAAGCAAATTTTTGAACGCTGTCGAAAGTATGGCATTTCCATCAATCCTAAGAAGTGCGTGTTCACTGTCACAGAAGGCAAGCTATTGGGGCATATAGTTTCAAAGAAAGGTATATCTATAGACCCAGAAAGAATTAAGTCCATTGAACAAATCCCTATGCCCCACAATAAAAGGGGAATGCAATCCTTCATGGGAACCATAAACTTTGTAAGAAGATTTGTACCTGATTTTGCCCAGACTGTTAAACAACTGCAGCAGATGGTCAAGCAAAATACACAATTTAAGTGGACTAAAATTGAAAAGAATGCTTTCAGTAAAATCAAGACTGTTCTTGCACATGCACGTTCTCTGAAAAGCCCAGACTTTGATAAATATTTTATTATGTATACATTTGCATCCGATGATTCATTAGCAGCTGTGCTTACGCAAAAGTTAGATGGGGGTGATGAATTCCCAATCTCTTTTATGAGCACTGGGATACAAGGAGCTGAATTAAACTACCCAGCCATTGATAAGCAGGATTACGCAGTATTTAAGGCAGTGAAGCAATTCAGGCCTTACATATTAAAAAACCGAACCAAGGTAATAGTCCCTTACCCAGCGGTAAGATCCCTTCTCATACAGAAAGAATTAGGAGAAAGAAGGGGCAACTGGGTAACATCCCTTCAAGAATACAACCTTGAATTCAAGCCAACCTCTATAGTGAAAGGTCAAGGATTATGCAAATTGATGACTGGAGGCGGAAACAACGACGGAAAAGCATGGGAAGACGAAGCCGAATTACACGTGATGGATGTATGTCCTTTGTTCACGGCTCCTGAGTCCTGGTATAGAGACCTTGTGCATTACTTGCAGTCAGGGCTGCTGCTAGAACATTGGAGTTCAAAACAAAGGAGAGCTCTTCGTTTAAAATCAGCTTCCTACCAAATCGTAGAAGGAGTATTATTCAGAAAGAACTACAATGGAGTCCTCCTGAGATGCTTGGAGAAAGAGGATGCTGAGAAAGTAATGTCTGAATTACACGATGGTCCGGCTGGGGGACATTTTTTAGGCGATACTACAGCCCACAAAATCCTCAGAGTCGGTTACTATTGGCCCACGCTCTTCAAGGATGCACATGCACATGTCAGGAAATGCGATATTTGTCAAAGATGCGGTGGAAGACTGCCTAAAGTAGCAGCACCTCTAAAGCCTGTGATGATCATGGAACCATTTGAACAATGGGGGTTGGACATTATTGGAGAAATAAAACCAAATTCTTCCTTGTTGCACAAGTACATTCTTACTGCTACTGATTATTTCACCCGCAGGGTCGAAGCTATCCCACTACGAAAGATAAACGAAGACGAAGTCATCAACTTCCTACAAGATCATATCATGACCAGGTTTGGAGTTCCAATTTCGTTAGTTTTTGATAATGCTAAATACTTTTCGTCAATTAAACTGACTGCATTTGCTCATGATAAAGGGATAAAATTACATTATTATGCTAACTACTATCTGCAAGGGAATGGCCTGGCTGAATCCTCTAATAAAAACCTTATCAGAATTCTGAAGAAGACTGTCATCGAAAACCAGAGAAGTTGGCACTCAGCTTTACCCAATGCCCTGTGGGCTGACAGAGTCACCCCCAAGTCTGCAATAGAAATATCACCCTATACCCTTGTGTACGGTAAGGAGTCCATCCTGCCCCCCAATATCTTGCTACCAGCTTCCATACTAGCCCAAGAGTCTAGGGGGTCGGATAACGAGGTTCTCCAAATAAGGATATATAATCTTCTTAAAATAGAGGAGGCCAGATCCAAGGCTAGAGAATGTTTTAAACAACAGCAGGAGATAGTAAAAAGATGGTTTGACAGACATAAAGCTGGGAAAAGGGACTTGGAAGTGGGAGACCTCGTTCTCAAATGGGATCATCCCCATGACGAGAAGGGAAACCATACTAATTTCTAACAATTGTGGGTAGGCCCATTTCAGCTCAAAGCAAAACTTGGCCCTGCTACTTACAAGCTGCAAGATTTACAGGGATGGGAGGAGAACCTGCCAGTTAATGGTTCGGTTCTCAAGCCTTATTTTTCTTGAAGTTGTCTTTGAGTTTTCTGTCTTGTATATAAATAAGCTGTGGGGTTGTTTTCGAGTCATGCTTTCATTTGATTTAATTTTAAGTTTTTGATTTTCAATAAGGGGAACGAACTTGTGGTTGTCTGGAGGATATTAAGGTCTTTTGGGAATAGCAAATACATTGAGTATCAGCCTGTGTGTTGCTAAAAGATTTCTTCCAGCCTAACAGTTTTCTCGAATAAAATGTTGTGTGCATTGAAGTCCTGCTTAACCCCTGTGAATTAAACCGGATTCGAGGAGTCTGGAGTACTATTTGTCGGGGCTCCATCCACGTCACATTTAAAATGTTCTAAGGAGCGACAGTAAAAGACCCATGGGAAGAAGCAGGGTGAACAGTGTATTAAATATAAATGATCCCATGCCAAGAAATGGATGCCAAAAGGCAAATAAAGAGTCAAAACTTCTATAAAAGCATCATAAATCAAAGCAGGTGCTGAATCATAAGTACTAAATTGCCGAAAGATCCTCTCCGTCCGTGAGCTGAAACTTGAAGCATGCCACTCACACAAAAGGACACTATGGGATAGAGGATCCTGAATTAAAATTCAGTAAGAAAGGCATACAGAAGGACTCAGATGAAAGGGACAAAAGTACAAAAGCAGAAAAGTGTTAAAATGGCATGGGAATGAGGAACAAATGAATACTGTTGTTCACTATCGGCTACAATCCTGTGGTGTCCACACTATTAGCTACCTGAAAATAGAGGTAATATTAAAACTCATACTCTGGCCTCAGCGTAGTTATCTGGACTTGAAGGTCTCGGTTTTCCCTTTCCCCCAATGGACCATCATCAATGATTAAGGTACACACTTCTGTCGGTTGAGAAATCCATCTGGATAGCTGGAAGAATTCATTTGATGCAATTTTGTTGTGAAACAATCTGCCACTCAACGAAAAGTTACCCAGAGATCTAGGTTCACCAGGAAATCGCCAGTTGTTGTTGCCGCAACTGTTCTCCCCAAATTTATTGTTATTTAAATTCTGGGCCCCTCCTCATCATCTTTGCTTGGTTTGATCGTTAAATCTTGAGCCTCTTGGGCATATCTTATTTTCATTTCACTTTGAAGATGGATGTCAGCCGGTTTATGTATGCCTTGTTCAGTTTCGATTTGAGTCGTGGATGTATGGTTTACTGGTCGATAAAAGAAAGGGGAAAAAATCATTGTTCTTCAGAGTGGCCTTTTCGAAGAAATAACAAACCTAGCTGTGCCTGATCCTTAAAACTGTTTGAGTACTTGTTTTTTCTTGTGATCGGGCCTCTTTTTATTTTCAGATCGAAAGCTGTGAGTTTCTTTTCCACCACCGTTGCACCTCTCAGATCATTTTAGCGTCCAACTCTCCAAGTTTCTCCGACGTCTGATTCGTGTTAAACCTTAAACCGCTTACCCGTAGCCCTGACTCGTCCGCCGTTGCGGCTGGGAGATTATTTTAACTTCCGATGTTAAAGTCGCCTTACGTGCGATTATTTCTCCCGCCCGCTTCGCGTATCTCCAAGCTCTCTTTCCCTCCGTTGCGGCTCTGAAAGTCTTCCGGCCTCCGAAGCTCAAAACCGTCCGATGGCTGATTTAAAGTTCCTCTTGCTTGCATTTCACTGGCCCACGACTTAAGACTCGCCCGCCGTTGTGGCTAGGAGAACCTTTTGGTCTCCGATCTTACTTCCTTCCGACTATCGATTCATCAGTTTCCCGCCCAAAGCTCGATCGATTTTTTTCTCTGAACAAGAGACGAACCCGGCCATTTTCTTGTGGGATTGTCGTTCAATTGTTAGAATATAATGCTTTGTTTGCGACGCCTTTGAAACAAATGATGCTTGTCGATTGACTGCAGAGAGTCTCGAGGAGACCAGTCAACCTACCATGGTGTGAAGAAAGACGGACCGTCTGGCAGAGGTATAACTGAAGCTCAGGGAATCGCCGTGGAGAGCCATGGCTGTAGAAGACACAATCCAGAATAATGAATACGCAGAAACGGATCAGTTACCAAGTGGTTCATGATTGCATGCACACAAAAGGTCGGAATTTGAAGCGTTCGAGAAGCTGAAAGGTCATGCGTCTAGAGGGAAATGAAAGACTCTTCAGGGGTAGTTAAATATGGAAAAGGGGAACTGAGAAAGGGATTTTTCCCTGGGAAAATTTTGTAAATGTTTGCTTGTAAGAGGAACTACTTCGTTTTGCGAAGGAAACTGCAATTTTTCCTGTCGGAGAGAGTGAAAAGTGGAATGTATCAAATGTAACTCAATGAATAATGTTGAAGAGGAACTCTTTCGTTTTCAGCTATGTTTCATTTACTGTAAGAGTATTTAATGTTTTGAACCTATGTTCTTGTTAAATGTTCTTCAGTAGTTTCTGGGATATTTTTCACTGTGAGTAATAGATGTTGTTATAAAATGATCGGCTATCTGGTTATTTAAATATATGTAAGCGTTCATGTGTCTTGAAAGAAGTACCAGCTATCTGTGATTCTTCATAATGCATGTGCAAAAAATGTATTGCTCACCCATAATGATAAATTTGCTCCCTAGGGATAGATTAGATAGTTATTTTATTTCTTATTGTATCTTATTTGGTTGCTTGCAAGCATAAGACGAGAGGTAAGAACCTATGCATCACATTGTGACCGCTCCCTGCATCTTGATCGCCCTGCATTTAGTTAGGCACTCGCATTTCATTTCTTAAAGTCAAAAAAGCACAAAAATCGGTGGTCCGGGCCGCAACCGGTAAATCCTTTGTTTTGTTTCTTGACCTACGGTAGCCGGACCGCAAACCGGATGGATTCCCTATTCCAAATGGTCAACGGGCTAGTTGGGAACGTTGATTGGGGAGAATCCCTTACTGTTGCCGCCTGCGAATTTCCAGGCCTCAACAGAATGTCAAGTAAGATAGTGCATCAAATCAATAATGTTTTTAACATCCATGGGGTGAAACTATGCCATAGCCCCTTCATTCATGGGATGTTAAACAATAACCCTAATTTCACTACATATTGATAAACACCTACCAAAATACTCTTGTTAATCCCCTCTACCAATACACATTTCCAATTTAATTTTTTTATGAAATATTATATATTTTTACTAGATATCCCATTTTATACCTCCCAAATACCTACAAACCCCCCATACCATACCCCACTCTCCCCAATATCTACAATATATTGAACTTATTTTTCACAATTTAAAAACCTCTCTTTATGAATGAACATGATAAGATATTTGTCAACAAGGTGAATCCCTTGTGTTAACAACAACCATAGAAATTAATATAGCACATACGATCAATAGTTAACTAAAGTATTTTTATATCCATCATGTCCACTAACAGGTACATCCAGATTAAACTTTAATAGAACTGATTTTTATGATCTATCCTTGATTTCCACTATGAGATTTCATAATAAAATGAGACGACTACTCAATGAAATGCCATGGTTGTCCCAGTAAGTGGGTGTTTGACCCAATACGAACAAAGGAACTAGGGTTAGGGGAAAACATCGTCCTAACCCTTTGATATCAGAAATTTAATACAATCTTGGAAAAGCTAGCAATCGCTAACAAAATTCATCCATTGGTAGAGATAGGAATTTCGTTATAAATGTTGTTGTTTTGGGCTTCTTGGAAAGAACCATAAGAAAGAGACAACAAGGAGAGAGATTATCATTTCCATAGATGCTTGAGAATATCCATGTGCAAGATTTCACATGTTTTGGATTATATACCAACTCACTTAAGCAAGCCAAGATTGAAATGTATTCAAGCTAGATTTTAATCTAATAGAATTTGGATTAGATACATCCATATCAAAATAACATTACAAATAGTAAGCTATAGACGTACACAAATAATGGGATACACATGCAATGCAAGCTCGATATTCAATTTTTCCCAACCAATCGATTTACACAAGTATAGTTATAAACACAACTCTCCAAAACAAGAAATCAAATTCTCTTCTTTAATGGAAATGGAATCTCAAAGGAGAAAATTCTTCAATCAAATTCCAAGCAGACAAGAATTCCCAACAATGAATAAATGTGAATTCAAGAATATAGCACAACAATTTGGTCCAAACAAGTTTTAAATGTGAAAGATGGTACAATATTGAGTTTCCACCTCTTCAAACATTATGTTTTACCATTCATCACAACCATGCACCAATCTTATCAATTGTTGAGAACAATTTTCCTACTCAAATCATTTTCCTAATCTATCATCTAATTAGAAAACATGAAACAATATAAAAGGGAATAAACATAGAATCATTCTTGCCACAAAAGTAAAGCCATTTTTCCATCACTTCAAGAGAGAAAAGGAAAGGTTAGGAATCAATTTGTTCTTGTAAATTGATATTCCCTCTTGTTATTTTCTTTCACCACAAAATTTTCAGAATAGGCATCAACTCACTTATCAAAGAAAGACATTTCACTAGATAGAGAGTGAAGTAAATGATATACAAAGGACTTGGATGTTGTATTTCCCAATCCAATTGATGTCATTAAGCAAATATAGCATACCAAAATAATATTGAAGCAAGGAAATAATTTACTTTTCCAAATTTATATTGGTTTCCACCAATGTCATGTCCAAAATCAAGCCAAAGCATGGCTTGATTCCTCCATCCAAATCATTTTTGAGATCCAAGAAAAGACAGCAATCAAGGATGTTGTACATATTTCAAAAACAAATTCCAAAAACCATTTGAAAACATTGAATTCAACTAAACAAATATGGGATTTAGCCTACTCATACCAGTCAAGTTGTTGCGGCTATTGTATGATACATTAATAGGAATTTGGAATAATGCTAGCTATGAAATGATGGACATTTCTACGAAACTCAAGCCTATACAAATAAATTTTACATATCTTGAAGAGATTCATAAAGAAGACCATTCCAATAATCCCTCATTCCCATGAAAATTGATTTGATATGATTTGACATAAATTCATCATGAAAGACAATGAATTTTGTCAATTTTTCACAAATAGTTTTCAAACAAGGAGATTGCATACATATGAGTAAACTTGGAACCATATGTGGAAAGGGATAAAATAAAGTATCATTTCCTAGATTAAGTTCCTCTTGCATTTCCTCATTATAAGGCATGCTTTCAATGATATGAGAAAATCCTAGAGTAGAAGGAAGCTCTATGAGAAATGAAATGGACTTCCCAATGCTATAAAATCAGTTATTCGGATGCATTGAAAGTCAAAATCCTCTTTGTAAATTTTGTACCTATCCTGACCACGGTGTGAATATGTTGTACATATTTCAAAAACAAATTCCAAAAACCATTTGAAAACATTGAATTCAACTAAACAAATATGGGATTTAGCCTACTCATACCAGTCAATTTGTTATTATAAAGCTATTGTATGATACATTAATAGGAATTTGGAATAATGCTAGCTATGAAATGATGGACATTTCTATGAAACTCAAGCCTATACAAATAAATTTTACATATCTTGAAGAGATTCATAAATAAAACCATTCCAATAATCCCTCATTCCTATGAAAATTGATTTGATATGATTTGACATAAATTCATCATGAAATACAATGAATTTTAACAATTTCTCACAAATAGTTTGCAAACAAAGAGATTGCATACATATGAGTAAAATTGGAACCATATGTGGAAAGGGATAAAATAAAGTATCATTTCCTATATTAAGTTCCTCTTCCATTTCCTCATGATAAGGCATGCTTTCAATGATATGAGAAAATCCTAGAGTAGAAGGAAGCTCTATGCAAAATGAAATGGACTTTCCAATGCTATAAAATCAGTTATTTGGATGCATTGAAAGTCAAAATCCTCTTTGTAAATTTTGTACCTATCCTGACCACGGTCTGAAGATAATGTCTTCACTTTCACCTTCTGAAAATGATCTACATCATATTTGTCCATTACTTTATAGATCTAGATGGAGGGTACAAGTGATGCCTTCCTTAGACAGGGGACATACACTAGTCATTTTGAAGAGATTTGAGGTATTGGATTGTAACACTTGGACACTTCTATGGTTACAAATATGATTTTCTACGATGATTAGCATAAATTTTGTATATCCTTCTATGTATAGGTAGTTCATCTAAATTCTCTCTAAACCTTGATCTACTTGAATTTGTTCTCCTTGGATTCCTTTCAACTTCAGACCTTTAGAAAATCAATACAAAACTTGGGTTCATAAAGATGCATAAGAGTAGTATGAAACCCATTCAATGACATAGAGTTTCATTCTCTTATAAACTTATAGACACATGAAATGCTAACAAAATCTAGGGAAGAGCATATCAAATAGCATAGTAATCTCTAAAATTGTATTTAATTTGAATTCTAAAAAACAACCTTCTACAACATATGATCTATATAATACACAAAGGGATACTGCTTTATATAGATCCATAAATAATGGATTGGATCAACTATTATTAGCTTAAATCAAAATAGGAAAAACAACTCTTAACTATTCCTTAACAATTACATCTGAATGTAGAACAAATCCAATTTGAAACTAACCTCTATTCTTACAACGACATTTAGGGAAACCCATTCCCATTTGTAAAAGATATAATTGAATTTCTAGAAGCCAATTGTTTGACTTGGAGTGATTCTCCTACATAAACTCTCAAATTTGATAAAAGTCTAGTTCTCTTTTATTCACTCCAAATTTATAAAAATAAAACTTCCAATATATATTGATCAGAATCCAAATCTTTTATCTCATTATTTGGAGATAATCTATCCACCCACACGACACTATTACAAAAAATACCTTTAGAGTTAGTCATTGTTTTTCTTCCAAAAGTGGAATTGGAATGGGTTTTAGTATTATAAATGGTTTTGTAAAAACCCTCTTAAAGGAACCGCTGCTAAAAGTCAATCCTTTTAGCAACAATTTTTTAAGAAACATAAACCGCCTACAAAAGTGACCTCTAGGGGAGGTTATGAACACCCCTAAAAATGACTTTTGGAAACGGTTTGGAACCATCCCTAAAAATCACTTTTTTGGGGTGGTTCTTAACCTCCCCTAAAAGGAACTTTTTGGGGGCAGTTTATATCTCTTAAAAAACTGTTGCATAAAAGATTGAATTTTAGCACTGCTGAATTTATGGGTACTTTGGAAGACCACTCAAAAAGTGACTTTTAGGGTTGGTTGAGAGCTCTCTACATAGAAACCTATAGGGGTGGTTTATATCTCCTCAAAAACCACAACTAAAATGACTGAATTTTGGTGGCGATTGAGAAACCCCCTCATAATAGCCTATGAAGGAAATGTAGAACTCTCCTCATAGTAGCTTTTGGGTCTAGTTAGAAACCCACCTCATAGAGGCTTATGAGGGTGATTTAGAAATCCCCTCGTAGAAACTTATGAGGGAATTGTATAACCCTCTCATAGAAACCTATGAGGGTGCTTTAGAATCACCTTCATAGAAAATTACGAGGGAAGTTTATAAATCCCCCTCGTATAAACCTATAAGGGTATTGTATAACTCCCGTCACAGCAAACTATGAGGGAAGTTTAGAACCCCCCTCATATATACTTATGAGAATGGTTGAGAACATACCTTATAACATCCTATGATAGTTGCTTAGAACCCACCTCATAATATCTTTTGGAGTCAGCTTAGAACTCCCCTCGTATCATGTTACGGAGTCAATGTGAAAGACCCCATAACAATATACAAGGATGGTTTGAAGCCCCCATCATAGAAAATTACAAGGGAGACTTTAAAACCCCTTCATATAAACCTACATGGGTGGTTTAGAAGATCCCTCATAGAAACTTACGAGGGTGATTTAGAAGCTCCCACATAGAAACATACAAGGAAATTATATGTATGTGGGTATATATATACATATACATATACTCATGTTTGGAATTTTTTTCTTAAAATTTATTTTACATTATTGATTTTAATTTGAGTTTTTATTTTAAATGGAGATGACAAGGAGCCTCCGAGTACCTAAACAAAGCGACCTTTCCCAATGACATTTCTATTGAATGTAATATGCATTTAACCTCAACAAACCAACAATAAACTCATTAAGACGATCTAGTCAATCCAATGACCTTCAAATAGATGTAGGAAAGGTAAGAGTACCAATCTTTATCAACAGTCAAATCACTGAAGTTCCAAACTCAATGAACTAAGAAATGGGTGCAAAAATAGCCTTGAACCAAAATTCTTGTGACTTGTGAATCTTCATAACTAGGTTAAATAACATTGATTATAATTTTTAATAATGCCAATGCCAATAACTCTAACCATTTCAAGGGATATTAGGAGTCATTTCTTAAATAGAACCATAGAATCATCATCCAAATTGGATTACAATCAATAGTTAAACATTTATAAGAAAAATGATAAGACATAATGAAATTGATAAAAATATCTCATCTTAAGTATATATAGAAAGTGAAATTAAAGGAGAAAAAGAAGAAAAAATCAATCTTGACATAAAATCAAATAATAACAATAAGCAAGAAATGAGGTGATCGATCTTGCATTAATGTGGACAACCCATTTACAACTACCCCCTACGTCGAATTGGAGGAGATGAGGTTGTTGATGCTCAAAATGACACAATTTAGAGAAACAACATCAGAAGCACCCTTAGAGGGATGGTCAAGGGGATGAAGGGGTATGGTAGAATTAGTTTTGTTTAGAGCCCTTGGGTAGGTAGTATCATGATAGTTGATCATCATCAAGGAGGTAGGATCATCACGGTTGATCACGGTTGATCATCATTGAGGAGGTAGGATCATCACGGTTTATCATGGTTGATCAATGACATGATATTTTTATTTATTTTTATTATTTAATTAATATATTGGGAAGTAAATACACAATGGGACTTTGGGTTAAAGAATCGAAAGGCCCTTTAATTTTAATTAATTTGATTTAAAAGAGATAGGAATGAAATACCATTTGATTTTATCCATTTTGAAAAATGACAATGGGATATTGGAAAATAAGATAAAGGAGACGGTGATGATAAAAAATAGAGGGCCTTTAATAGAAAAGGATGGCATAATGAGATGGAAATGGAAAGGATTTGAAATGTATATACACGTAAAAAATAACACACCTCTCTATTACAAAAACAAATACAAGTTTAGTACGAAACATGATTGTGCTAAGATGATAACAACCATGTTGAGCAATAATCAAATGGAATAGTGGATCTTAATTTGAATTGGTAGGGAATTTATTCTTGGATCCCTTCAAAGATGAAGAGAAAAATAAATAGTTGTACTTCAATTGACAAGTATAAATTAATTAAATCCTGTCCCCCCAAAAATGAAAAGAACAAATATTTCCCTTTCAAAATTTTACAATGTTAAACAATTGAGTACCCCCTAACATCTGCATGAAAACATGATATATTTTCAATAAAACCTAATTTTAACACATTAATTTGACATATATGTAACATTAATTTTACAGTTTAGTAAAATAAAAACTATTATATTGCATTTTTTAAGTTGGAGCACACTTCATTATACAGAAAAAAAATACTTAGACTATGCAATAACCATATTGGGGCATATACGTGATCTTATGCATAGTGTAGGACATTGTAACAAGATACAGCCTTTAAAAAAAATAGAGCCATGAGAGAATGATTTACTGTTTACTATGTACAAAAGGAAGCCACTATGTAAAACAAGGCTATAATAAACCTACAACCCAAAAATAGATATAAAACAAATCAAATATTTAATTCAAACCAAAGAGAGGGAAGCCACCCAAGCATGATAAATGTAAGAATGATGGGCATTGGGTGCCTAAGAAAAAATAATAAATAGATCATAAATATTAAAACAATCCTACATACCAAGCAAGTTAGCTACGCTAGCATCACAGGGGTTGGGGCGTCAAATTTTGTTGTTAGACACTTGTTGTGACAACATACATGTATGGGGTGGAGGGGAAAGGGAATCAATCCTAAGTGAACTGGAGCCCTCAAACTCACTACATGTCTGAGTATTCGAACGATTACAATAAAGAATTTGGTTAATGGCTATATTTGAGAAAGGTATGGTTGTGAGTAATTAAGATCTTGGGGCTCTAAAATTTGTTGTGTTTCATACCAATCCATGATTTGGTGAATCAACAGTCACTTGTAGGGAATTTAATCCATTTAATAAATAAAAAATGGGTCTACCTCTATGTCAAAACTGTTTTCCATGCCGATGGAAACCACTTCCCTCCTTATTGTCTTATAAAAATCCATGAGAATGATGAAGAGGGCATAAAATTATGGACTTCATCTTCAAAGAATGCATTGCAATCACATTAGGAAGGAGTGATAAGAATATCCCAACAATCCAACATGTCAAGTCTCTATTTATAGTATCAATTAAAGACTTATATGGTAAATTTAATATAATACTTACTTATACTTGTCTCTTAGGGAATTTAATCCATTTAATAAATAAAAAATGGGTCTACCTCTATGTCAAAACTGTTTTCCATGCCGATGGAAACCACTTCCCTCCTTATTGTCTTATAAAAAGCCATGAGAATGATGAAGAGGGCGTAAAATTATGGACTTCATATTCAAAGAATGCATTTCAATCACATTAGGAAGGAGTGATAAGAATATCCCAACAATCCAACATGTCAAGTCTCTATTTATAGTATCAATTAAAGACTTATATGGTAAATTTAATATAATACTTACTTATACTTGTCTCTTAGTCTTTGCATCTTGACACATCTGATATTTTATGGTGATGATGTGCATGCATAATAATCCTTAGTTATGACTATGAGATGGTGATTTAAATATAAGAGGATGTAAAGAGAATTATTTTTTATATGTATTTTGGCAATGAGCGCCAAGTACAAATGTCGTGAGAAACCACAAATGTTTGGAAGGACAGAGCGAGACTACATCATGATCATGCCACCAATAAATTGAAGACTATTCTTGAGCCATCTTTTTTTTAATTTTTTTTATTAATATCCATTGTGGTGATTTGCTCCAAATGTTTTTTCTATCTCATTGTTTCTCCATATCGCATGCCCAATAACACCTCTCTATATCAATGCATAAATCAACCTCTACACATTTTATGATCCTAGATGCATCCCATTATTTGTAGTTTCATGACATTGAGTGTTGTTTGTAGTTGTAAAGAGTCCATTATATTCATCCAAGAAATGAAGTATTGTAGAGGGGGGCTCATCAAACCATCCATTTGAATTTTATTTTGACAAAAAACAAGTGAAAATTGGTAGTTAGGTTCACATAGGTAGTATTCACAAAGTTTTGGGCTCGCTTTGGGCATAGCAATAGACTAGTAGTTGTTCTCTACTGTTACATCCGTCGTCGCTAACACATTCTCAAAAATTATATGAAAACTCCAAGTAAATCGGGAGTCAAAATTACATCCCAGTTTCCAGTTCCTTGTAGTTATTAGCCGTGACTTATCATCCTGCACATCTAAGCAGTGAAACTTGAGTGAGGTATTAAAATTTATGATATTTCCAATATTTTGAATGATGACTCCAAGTTTATAGCATAGCAATTTCAAGATATTGATAAATTTATATGGATGGGTATTTTCAAACATTTGCATTCTTTTGAAATGTTGATATAAGTTATGCCCTTAATTGGAAGGGTAAATTTCGAATTTTGAATTTGTTTAAAGAACATTTAACTTTACACATTTGGGAATGGCTAAAACCCTTTGGAAGGGTTCGGAAGGGTTCAAAAATTTGAACACTTCTCCCTAAATACATTTACCTACAAAATCAACATAAAATTTCTTCTCTAATAAATACCCACTCAAATTGCCTCGTACTATCCCTCTACTCTAATAATATGATAGAAAAACCCATTTTGAGACTCATAAGCTGTGTAATGGAAATTAGAAGTAAAAGTAGATCCATTTTTACTTATCACAAAATTATTTAGGGAAGCCTTAGTGACTTGATTTGAATCTTAAGTTCCTTCAAAAATACTCATTGTCTTTACTACCTCCAACTTGTAATGTCGCAAATTTTTCATTGGGTCACAATGGCCAAATCACATTTTCCATATCCATGAAATTTGTCAAATGGATGCTAAAAGTCAAATAATTGCCAAGGAGGAAAATCACTAGTTTCCTAGGTTGGGGGTGGAAGATTTGAGATTTGGAATAAGGGGGGTAATAAATGGTGTTTAGAAATTAGAAGGGGATGCATATTTAATAAGGTATCTTATTAAAATAAATACAAGAGAAAAAATAAGTGGTAATGGAGCATGGAGACACATGGAGACTATGGGGCCCACACAAGCTAGAAAATTGGCGCCACATGGCATCCTCCTCTTGCAATCTCGAATATTTGGGAAGCCTAAAGTTTTTGGATGTATTATAAGGTTAAATGATACTTCTCCATATACTTCATAGGTCTAATTTTGGATGAATTGTAAATTACATGGGAGAGGAAGAGCTAAATGGGAGTTTCATGGACACTTGGCTAGATTCCCCTTACATTTATGACATCTATGACACCAATGATGGAGATTCTATGATAGTTATGATGCAACTCAGATCTGAAGGATGACATCTGACATATATGAAATTTCAGTCCTGAATAGAGTGTCTTAGAGGGCACTCATGGGAGTTGGAGAAGGCCAAGAGGCTCCTTCTCGAATTTGGGGGAAGATGGAAGAGTAATAGAGAGGCCACATGGCAAAGCATGAGAAACCACACCAATTCGACTTGGATTGGGTTTATGGATGATTTGGGAAACCTTAGAATTATAATCATGTTTATAAAATACAGGAATAAACCAAGAGAATGGATTTTGATCATTTGATGAATTTGGGTTTCTGAAGAGAGAGCTAGTGGATGACTAGTTCCTTGCCTTAGCCAATTTTGAGGGTGAAAGATTCCCATACTAATTGGTGATTTGGAGAGGACACTCAGGAATTTAAAGAATATTCAATGGAGTCATAAGTTACAGGTTCAAGATACAGGAATATCATGGACATATCAATATCATCTTGTTCTTCCATTCATCTCAAATTTTCTCGCCATATTTCAACTCTATGGAGTGAGGCGCACTTGGTGAGATATACATATCTTTGAGGGAGATTATATTGCTCCATTATTATGTATTATGATGTAAATTTTATTTTCTTTAATTTCATAAATCTCTCAGGTCTAAATGCCAATATATCTCACGTATTATTATCCAATATTGAAGAAACAGTGCCATTTCCCCAATACCTTGTTATAAACTCTTGCAATATTGATGGAATAGAATATATGCGTGCACCATTGATGATTTATAAATGAATTAACTGTAATTAATGTCTAATATTGGTTTCATTTTACTTAACTTATAATTTGTGGCCATTGGGTCGAATTTCATATCATTTGGAGCAAACTACATCTTCTTTCCCCAAGGGTCCAAAACTAGTTTTTATATCTAATTGAAGGAAGTGATAACACCCATGGTAGGTCGATTGGTTATGTATATGAGTCTCTGATAATTTATTATACATATCCCCTGTTTCAATTTGATAATTATAGGGGGTTTCAACACACTTGGGAATCCATTTCTATCATTCACCCCGGGGGGGATTTGAGCCCCAAAATTGCTAGTTAAAGCATCTATCTTATTCAGAATTTGATATAGGCTTGAAGAAGTAATTGGAAGGCCATAATACATATCTGAACATTATAATTAATTTATTATATCACTCATACACCTTCTGGTACAATTCAAGAGAATTTGGATCTATTTGGAGTCATTTACCATTAGGGGTTGAAACCTCAAAACTACTAGTAAATTCATGGAGTTATATTGGATACCTATTATACCCCAAAAACACATATCATGATTCAAATAAACTTTAATTAATGTCTGATAATATATCCAAGTATCATACCCACCATTAGTGAAGGTTTTACATTGTTGTGAAGAGATCTGTTCCAAGACCCGAGGGGATTTCTACCTCCCAAATTGACTAGTCTTGTCCCGAAAATTATTCCCACGAAAATTTCAGACCATGGTTGGGTATATAATTTGATTATATGTCTTATATATGTGCTAATATGTCCCATCACCCCTTAGGACCTTCCTCACCAATTTTGAAAGCAATTGGAGTAATTTTGGAATCAATTGAATCCATATCACTAGAGTTGTAAGAAGATGAATTTGAGTATATTGTGAAAGAATTGAATAATTGGTAATTTTGATAAAATTTACAAAAAAGGAGGCATTACACATCTCCACAAGAAATCTCATCAAATCCTCTAGTAAAATGTACCTGCATAGTAGAAATGAAGCATAAAGCATTCCTCTGGGACCAAAATTTTAAGTAGAAAAAACATGAAAATAAGATTATTGTATGAAGGGAGTGTAAAAAATCATTGTTACTTGGATTAAGTTTTAGATAAATTTATAAATATTCATTTTTCAGTATCCTTAGCATATTTAATCCCAAGATAATGATTCCTTTTACCAATTCTATCACTCTTCCCAATCATCCAACTATTTCTTCTTTTGGGAGTCATTGTTCTAGTTTCAATGTGATTCCCATTGGTATACAAGAGACCACTCTTGGATACAAGATAAATGGGTACATTGGAACCACCCTTATTTATCTATTATATCTCATTCATAAGCTTCTACTCCTCCATTTTTGTTACACCTATTTCTCGTTAACACCATGTTACAGGATAAGTATCTCATTATTTGCCTTAAATTCCTCAAAGATTGGAGTTAAAAATGAGTGAGGATGAGGAATTATTGGTTTAGGACATCACCACACTTTACATGTGTGTAAATCATGGTACCCATATTAGCAATGTCTTTTCTCCTTTTGCAAAGAGCAGTGCCACCACCTGCTGCTCATTTACAAGTAGTGGTTGTTGTTCGAGGATTCTACCTTATGATACAGGGTCTGGGGTCACCAACGTACAAAGTATTGACTTGCAGACATACAACATTCCAGATATATTTATGAAGGAAATAGGAAATAAAGAACATGTACCTTACTAATGAAGGTTTATCCAAGCTTTAGTCTTCTCTCCAAATGCTCCAGAAGCTCCAAGGTCTTCAACATCTAAAAAAGAGATTGATATCTAAACACAGAGGTCTTAGTTGTTATATAAGGAAGAATGAAACATTACAATTGGATATAAATATAAATTACAATGTATTTCATATATCATAACAAATAAGAACATAAATACACAAATTTGGGAAGAAAATCACTCCTTATTTATAAGTAGTAGAGAATGATACAACCTCTGTCTCAGAAAAGCCTCTCTACTGACCATGAATTGATTTCTCTTGCTCCTTTCTCTAATGTATTCCTCCATCATAACATTGGTATTCTAACTTGCTTCCCCAATCCTCTACCCCTCCCCTCTATTTATATTTGGTGAAGAGGAGAAGTTATGAGAGTTAGGATGGTTAGGGAGGTTTGGGAATTTATGATTTCAAACCCAACTATCCCTAACTAATCACATTTTTATTTTTTATTTTTTGACTTAATTTAACCGCAGGTGCATATATAGCCTGGTTGTGAATGAATTGTGACTCCTGTTAAGGAAACCCGCAAATACATAGTATGATCATCTAACCAAGGGTTGCATAAGGCACTAACCATGAATGACTCATGAATTATAATGAGAAGAGTCACAATTACATGACAAACACCTTTAGAAACATGGGAAAGTTTGAAGGAAGTAATCTGCATTAAGGCATATCTTCATCTATAGCTTTCAGGTAACCTGAATCCATAATTTCCTTTCGTGTACCGACATGCTCAATGTTAGTACTCGGAAGGACAAGTCCCATTTCATAGTATAACAAATGTCCCCTAATGTATGAGGTCAAAGGGAAGCGATGGCTGAAATACATTACAAATATTTTATCTTGGGGAAACTCAGTTACCAAGGTCGCAGATAGGTACAAGAAACAGATAAATCAAAGTCATGTACAAAATCATTACTTAGGATGCCATTTTCAATAAAGTGGAACACTAGCTCATTTACAAGATTCAATTACATCATATGATATGAGCAACAGGGACACATATGTTTTAAAATGGTGGATCAAAGCCACAATAATACAATGATGAGACTTCAATAGCTAGAAGTAGTGTAAGAGAGAATAACACAATCTTGTAAAACTTAGGTTATAGAGATTATAACCTAAGGTCTTCGTCCAAATCCATAGAAACTAATACAAATCCTACCATGTGAATATGTGGGATAAAGTCGAACATAAAAGGAATCCATCAGAGTGTCACTGAATGATCCATACTAAGAACTGATGCAAAGGATTCCACCAATATGAGTAGTGAATCCTAAGGTACCATCTTCAGAACTCTATGTACTCTTAAACAGAAGGTACTGATCGGAAGCCATAGTGCGAGGAGGAAGGAAATGAATCCTTCAACAAATCACAAGAGTAACTGGAAGACTGAGCAAGGGAAGGTAGACATAAGGAAATTTTAGGAATAAAAATGATAGGGATCAGGATGACCAGACATAAGTAAGGATCCTTGAATAATGAGCACGACACATAGATGACCCAAGGCATCTTTAGACTTTCAAATGGTACAACTAAATTTATATGTCATGTAGGATACATGAACATATTCCCCGTTTATTAAGGACAAGTGGAGGAGTAATGAATCAAAGTGATAGCTGAACTAAGAAGTGAAAAACTGAGACATGAGTATCGAGATGCTCAAACGAGTGCTTTGTTCAAGGATGACATGTTTCCAACAAAATTATAACCCAAATAGTGAAATTATTCCTTTCCTTTCTTGATAAGTTTTAACAAGTCCAATAAATCCAACTCGAGTATTTCTTCTTTTTTTACAAGCTTGAAGAGAAGAGAGATTAACTCTTGATATGTCACTGATTCATAGATTTTACGAGCCCGAATTAGTAAATGCGCATCGGTGCTTTCATAGTATAGAGAGCCTAGAAACTCCAAAGAAGACTCTAGGGGGGTGTGTTTTTCATAGATTTAGTATCCTAAGTCTAAAAAAAGTATAGAACAATCCAAAGGAGAACTCTATTAGCTTATGAAGAACTAAGGTATACCTTTTTCGTACTTAGTCGACAAGGTCCGAAAAAAGGGTGAACTATCACTCAACCGACGCTTCTTCTCAAGAAATCAAATAGGCTTAGTTTAACAAGTGTTAAGGAAGACAATATCACTTGAAAAGTTCCATTTATTTACGAGAATGGGACCGACAATAGTAAATTCAATGCTTTGTTATAGGGTTTAATGAGCATGACAAAGTCATAAAGAACGCTCATAATCTTTTTCATGTTTAGGTCAAGAGCATGAAAAATAGAAAACTAAGCTCGAACAGGTTCCTTTTGCATAAGTTTAGTCCTCTAGGTCCAGAAAAGAGATAAACCTATGCTTGAAGATACTCTTCTAGATTCTGAAGAAAATAGAGTATTCATTTTTCGCAATTAATCCACATGGTCTGAAAAAGGGTTAAACTATCACCAATGTGGATGATCATTCAATTAATTTAACGAGTCTGAACAAATAAGTAACTCGACTATCCAGTCAATTTTAAGGAGTCAGACCATGGCTTAAACATAACTTCATAATGGCAGAGAGACTTATAATCAAGGGTATATTGGTAAAAATATGCAAAATGAGGTTCATTTTGACATCAAAAATGACTACAAAGGCTCCTACAACCAAGCACAATTGTGGCATGGGAATCCGAATGACAATGAAATGTTATAACTAGGGTTACCCATGTAAAGGAATTTCTAACCACAGAAGAACAACAATGTTTGCAAGTTAAAGAGTGGTCATTCATCATAGTCCATGGATAAAAAGAGATCCTAAGGTTTGTCAGGGACTAAGGTATAGCTACAATATATGCAAGGGGGACCATATTCTACCCTATATGCAAAGGAAATCATGTTTCAATTCATCCAGGACTTGTAAAACTATGTAAAAAGACAATGGAGTATTCCATATAACATGTCTTCAAAAGATGAAAAATATAGGGTTTTATTTATTTATTTATTCATTTCACATGGTTCTACCAAACAAAAGAAGAAGAGGAAGTGGAAGAGAAAGAATATTGTATCCTCGAAGTCGATTTTTCCCTCTTCATTGATCCATTTCTTCTTGTTATATCTTTTATTTATACTATTTTGCATTTCTCATTATTGCTCATAATTTATTATTTGGTTTTGTTGTTTTCTTTGTTTGGTTTGAGATTTTTTCTTCTATTTGCAGGTTAATGTTGGATCTATTTTAGGGTTTACATCAAAATACATGGGTTTTCCCCGTATATTGAAAGATCGGTTATAGTTGTAACCTATCATTATAGTTGTAACCTAAGGAATGTTTCTTGACATTTACATATATTATTTTATGCAGCCTTCTAGTGAGTGAGTGCCGCTTGAAGAGCACCCAATCGGGGCCACCGATGACCCACTGAGTCTCCCCCCTACCAGGTACATGTATGTCTCTCTTTTGTTGAAAAATTCAATGTAGGATGTAGATAAATTTTCAAATATTTATATAATTGCTCGCCTTATACAGGGTTGTACATGTATCTAATTGTTGATACCATTTAGTTTTTGCAAGGTGTTATTGAGGAACCGACGGTGTCAGAGCAGGACGCCACTGTAGCGACAAGACACCCAGATACTGCAAGTGACCAGGTACATGCAGTTACACCGCGGACTACCATCTCTCACACACAGACATAAAGTGAAAATGTTATATTTTCTTGGAATTTGAACAATTATACATAGAAATTTGTATTTATTTTATATCTTGGTAAACTAACTTACAAATTTTGGGTTGTGTGCAGTCTCCGGAAATGAGATCTGATCCTCTTGTTCAGTGCTAGGGAACACCATCGAGCAACCGAAAAATAATATAGACTTCTCAAAAGCCACTGACACTGGAAATGAAAGGGAGGATAAATATAATTCATGTATAGGGGGGATACATACATGTACCATTTTGTTTGTATACACATAGATGTACAGTATGATCCACTATTTTGTATTATGGCCATGGCATGCCATTTTTGAAAACATTATATGTACATATAATATAAACCAAGGTTCATATTTATATATATGGTTGACTTGATATGGGAACATGATATTAATTATATGACTTTTAGATATGGTTAACTATGTATTTAATTAAGTATGTGTAAATAATTAAAATGATACTTAATGTGTGGTTCACCATTAGAGCTTTCATCTCATCCCTGATAGACTCCATCTAATTTTTTTTGTCTATATCCACTATGCAGGCTTCAAATGTAGTAGGTTCAACTTCAATTTGAAAGTAATAAGTATTGTATAAGTATTGAATAAAATATGTATACCTTCTTGAAGGCATGTGTTCTCTTGTAGATCTTCTAACATGCGATATTCTACTATTGTGATTCGAGAATTGAGATTATAAGTCACTAAAAATAAAGGTATATCTTATATCCTTGGTGTTGTCATTATTAGAATTAATGTGCCATTGATCTTCAGAAAATGAGTGCCAACATATTTTAATTATTATGCAGTTTAAAGGAATGAATAGTACCCAATGAACAAAACAAATCTCATAGGAAACGAACAAGTATTGCTAAGTATAATTATAGTATAAACTTCATTAATACCAGTAGTATACAACAATGTTACATAAAGGAGAATTCGAATCATGTCGATAGGATTCGAATCACCAACTCAAACTGACTACATGGATAACTAGAAGTGTCTAAATCACTATCTGAGCTAACTAGCTAAGATCCATTTGTCTGATACAGTCTCTCAATCAATTATAATTAGTTAAACTAGTCTAATTGAGGTGGTAGGGGAGAATTAGGTGAGAATAGGCTCCTTCCCACATGCAACCATGCAATACTAGTGGTAGTTGAACTAGAGGACATCTAACTAAATGTAACTGACGCGTAACTAAGCTTGACTAGTCACCAAGTGCCAACAACTGAAGGAGGTTGGTGCCGACACTCCCAATTGCCTCTAAATTGTAGCGATTAGTCTAGGAGGTGGATATAATGATGCATGAATGTGTAATCAGTTGCAGTTAACCTCTACATGTGTTACCCACACTCTAATGACTAGTATAGGTGGCCCCATCATCCCAAGTGGACCCAATGGTAATAGTTGACCCAATAACAACTAAATGACTCCTAATTTAGGAAAATATAATCTAATAAACCAATTTGGACAAGCAAGGATTATAATCCTAATATCCCACCTAAATCCTAACTTGAATGATTGTGGGCCCTGGAAACAAGGCCATAAGTCACCCATATACAGTCTAAAAGAAAGAAAAAAATGTTTCTTAATAAACCTAGGAAATAGGGTAAAACCTCATGGGAAAAAACCCCCTCAAGATAAGTAGTGAATTAGGAAAACAAGTTTTGAATAAAACTTTGTGAAAATTTGTTACAATTTGTGGCACTATGCAGCACCAAATGGAGTATCTTAGTTCTTCTATGTAGCAGCATCCTGAGACTATGCATGTGAGCCTTTGAATCCAAACTAAATGAGTATGTCTAGAGAAATATTCCTCTTTGGTGTTAGTTATTGAGAAAAATATGAAGAAAATTGAACTTTAAATCATTAACCCATAATAACAATGCATATAAATTTCATCAATAATCCAAATACATTAATCAAACAATAAAACACAGGATATACCCTGGGAAAACCCTCTACTGATTCAGAGGATAAAAAACCCAGCAAACGATCTTTGAGTATTACTGATTAGTAGCAGAGAATGATTACAACATAATAGCATATTTCTTTCACCAAGAGCACCATATAGAGGAGATTGAATGAAACACTGTATCTAACTTTCCAAGTGCATAGCACTTTAATAACAAGTCAAAATAGGTTTTACAACAAAAATAGAATGGTTGCATGTAGAAACAACTTTTTAACACTTAGAACACTGATCCATCTTTAATCATGCACCCCATAATGATTTGGTGTCAAGCTGGAACTCCATAATTATCTTCCACATGAAGATATGCATCGGGCCATTAATTAAATAACTCTAACTAAGTAGTTAACTGAGTTGAACTGAATGTAACTGAACAGAACTGAATGGAACTAAACAAAACTAGTGCATCTCCATCAGTGTTTATTTCCAATAACCATTTGCATAAATTAAGGAGTTGAACCCTTGATTAACTGAACTTGTTGACCGTAACTGCAATTGAAATTATCTCTCTATCTCTGTGCTTATATTAAATATCTCTGCATGGACCATATCTGTTTTCATCAATTAATCATATCATACTCCTAAGATCATTTCTGAACATATGATCATATGTATTGCTCCAGGTCATATAATCTTATTCTAAAGTAAATCACTCTAGGGGTAGCTAATCCCTAAAGGAGACTTGTAGCACCTGTTGACCATGACTATCCATACATCACATAATATATCTACTTTACAAAGTAAAGTACACCACCTCACAACATGAGGATATTCCTAGGACTACACAATCCTACTTTCCACCTCAATAATATGAGGATATTCATAGGACTACATAAGCCTACTGTCCACCTCAATCATATGAGTATATTCATAGGACTACACAAGTTTACTATCTTGATATTACTCATAAGACTTTACAACATCACTACCTCAATCTATAAGGATATTCATAGTACTACACAAGCCTACTGTCCAACTGAATCATACGAGGATATTCATAGGAATACACAAGCCTACTGTCTTGCTATTACTCACAAGAATTTACAACATCACCACCTCAAAAATATGAGGATATTCGTAGGACTGAACAAGCCTACTGTCTTGATATTACAAGACTGGAGAATGACTCCTGATGTTGTAATCTCAACACTCCCTCTTAGTGAGGGAGACATTCTCCGCCATACCAAGCTTATCTCGAAAGTGTTTAAACTTAGTAAAAAATAGAGGCTTGTCACAAATTTGTAATCTACTCATCAGTAACTATGCACTGGAAATGATGACCATGACTTCAATGAAGTAAAAATTAATCTCGAATGTGTATTATCATAAAACACATATAGGTTTTTCGAGAAAGCTTGACTATTAACACCTAATGACTGTAGGCTCAAGTCTTTCATCCTAGTAGGTAGCTTCCCAAGCTACACTACTCCTCAGTATGCAGTACTATCTACAAAACACATTTTTATTTTGTAGTACTCTCATACATACATATTTCTTCTATAGTACTAGTCACAATACACTTAGCTTTTGTAGTACTAGCCTCAAATTACATCGCTTATCTCAGGCTAAAACAATAGCTGGATAGCACAATCAAATAATAGGTCTACCATGTATCAAATACATTAAAGAGCCTATTCTAATGTACCTCAAAGGTACTCAAACATATGCTCAGTAGTAAGCATAAAACAAAATAGGTCTGCTCAAAGACCAACTAGCTACTTACACAAAGTAGCATCATCTAGATCCAATCCAAAATAAAGTTTCTCTAAACTAGAAACCATGGTTTTTTTAAGTCCATCACATACAAAATCATACAACATGTGTGTAATAACATTTGTTGAATTCTTGAATCTTCTGTTATCTCAAGAATTTCTTTGTGAGCTTGCCATTCTCTATGATGTTTTTCAAGTCATGATCACTTTCTCAGTGATCCTTCTCTTTATATTTGTAGCACCCCAACTACCTCTCCGAGAGGTTTTAACTATTCTCTAACAGTCTAGACTATAAATAGTCTCTGAGACTTTTAACCATGTCTCTTCTCATGTGGATTCTCTCCACAAGCTATCACAGCCCTTGGTTTCCTAAGTCATGTACGATGACTAACTGATGGAGACTTTATTTGATGTCGCCTATGAAGACACATCAATACTCCCTCTTCAACTAGAATAGTTATTATGTACTATACCAAGCTTGTCCCTGACAGAATATTAATAAGAATGTTGGCAATGTTGCTCATCTATGGATATGTACCATGTCTCAAATATAACTGACTAGAACCCTCAAAAGATTTACTGCTTTTCAGCATGCTCTATCTAGAGCAACACATGTGATCTTCCTCGATAACTATATTAGTCAGATTTCATATATCTTTAAAACTCTATTTTACTAATCAAGACATATATGAGTCCATATACACTTGTACCAAGTAGGTACCACAAGACATGCTTTGTACATGTCTATGTACAACCTACAAAGCACATAATAGATCTTGGGACCTGTGACTAACCAAACACATCTCAATTGACTTGAGATCCTCCAAATATGAAATAAGAATTATAAAATTTCATATTTACCTTTATATGTGTGGCCATGGATTTGTAGTCCATCATCCTGAAACTCTTCAGGCTCTTTTACTGCACATTTTCCTTAACTGAGGAAAATATTTTTCTAGTGACTGCCACACCACTAATCATAACAATCGTAACAATATTCTTGAATACAATTCTCAGCTTTCTTCTGAATATAAGCATCATGCATATCTCCTTTTTATAGGAGGTACATTAACAAGTTACACTGGTTCTTTAGGAGCTAGTGAGACTAGCAACTCCCTCTCACCATGTAAATGTGAGAATCATAATATGGGTCCTCCATCACATAGATTTATGCTCATATATATATGAAGATCTTATTTTACACACGAATCTAAATAAGATAGAATATCTTCAGGAATATTCACATCTATCAGAATATAACTAAGCCATCTATTTTTTCTACTTCCCAAGAGACATCGAAACCTCTTGAATTGTTCTCTTACAGGATCAACCATCAGAATGACTCCACATGCATGTCCTTCTTTACTTGTAGGTAAGGGCATATTATTTTTCCCTACAAGACAAATTATTCTCATCGTTAGAACCATTTCATACTCGTGAATTTTATTCACATGAAATACTTTCAATATACTGATAAAGATTTACTTCGATATGTACAAATATTGACCAACCAATTTATCATAACCCATTATAATCTTATGTACTGATATGCGGCCCTATATCAGTCCTATATCAGTCAAAAATTCATTTTATGAAATAAATATACATCCCCGTGTTCATATCTCATGAGGTAAGCATGAAGCCCTCTATCTAGCCAATCATGTAGTCTTATGTTCACAGCTTATGAAACAATCATGCTTCACTAAATCTCATGTCTTATGAATGATGTTTTAAACCTTGTATTAGTTCTACATAAGTCTTATATCAGTCTTTATATCATCTCGCAAAATTTGGACTCATGAGATTGATAACATTCCAATGAATATAGGAACAACAATGTATATGCTAAACACAATTCCAAGTCCAGGAATACAAATTGTAATAAAACATAATCTGATTTTATAAAACCATATGATAATTAAATAATCATGCAGCCCAACATTCATATCTCATGAATCAATCATGCATCTCCATATTTATGAAACAAGCATGCAACTCTATATTCATATCTTTATGAAACAATCATGCATCATTTATATTCATAATCATGCATGCTCTATATTCATATTTTATAAAATAATCATGCATGCTCTATATTCATATCTTATGAACAATCACGCATGCTCTATATGACTGTAATGAAAACATTCAAAAGCATATAGATCTAAATAGCATATAATAAAAAATGTGGGTACTTATCTTTTTATTGATTTTCATGCTCCCTCTTGATCTCTACTTCCTTGTGGAGATTATTGTAGTCCCTCGGTCTTGGTCTCTTTACAAATTTGAGTGCATGCAGGAGGCAGCAAATCTCTGCATGGTGAAACTAGATCCCATGCAACCTGAAGCAAATGTTCTTCTTTCAAAGAAAAATTCTTCCAAATATCATGCTCTTCTTTGGACGATATCTCAACTCTATGAGGCTCTCATTATACACAAGATCCATTGAATAATGATAATATCCAACTTACATCTCTTGTGGTTGTTCCATCAATTGGTCCACTTTGGGAAAACAGCCATAACACGAATTCTGAGAATTTCATCTTCAAATACCTGATCATATCTCTCACACAGTTGCATATTTTTGAAATATTCTCACAATTAAACTAAATCAGCCCATTTAAGAAGTGGGTTTTCAACCATTTTGTCTGATTCCTCACGAATTGATCAAAACTTCTTTGCAAAATTTGTCTTCTAAAAAGTGACGAAAATTGTGCTTCTTGAGTTGGTCTTTAATTTGCCCTGCATAAAGAGTCCTGACTCACTGAAGTCAAGTAAACATCTAGATCATTATCCACAATAATGATTCACACTCTTTCCTTCAATTTGGAAGTGTCTTAAAATTGGTCTTTTGGTTGGATAGAGATCGATGCCATGGCTCCAAGATCTTTGCTCAATACTTCTCAAGATCACGTAGGCTTTAGTTTCTTTCGCAAACTAAGATATTGCACACCCTTGCTCTGATACCATGTTAGTTATTGAGAAAAATATTAATAAACTTGAACTTTAAAACTTTAACCCATAATAACAGTGCATATAAATCTCATCAATAATCCAAAGACATAAATCAAGCCATAGAACATAGGATATACCCTGGGAAAACCTTCTACTGATTCAGAGGATAAAAAAACCAGCAAATTATCTTTAAGTATGATTGATTAGTAGCAGAGAAAGATTACAGCACAATAGCAGATTGATTTCACCGAGAGCACCAGAGAGAGGAGATTGAATGAAACACTGTATCTAACTTGCCAAGTGCATAACACTTTAATAACAAGTCAAATTAGCTTTTACAACAAAAATAGAATGGTTGCAAGTAGCAACAACTTGTTAACACTTAGAACATTGATCCATCTTTAATCGTGCACCCCATACTGATCTGGTGTCAAGATAGCACTCCATAATTATCTTCCACATGAAGATATGTGCCTTCCATTAATTAACTAACTCTAACTAAGTAGTTAACTGAGTTGAACTGAATGTAACTGAGTTGAATTGAATGTAACTGAACAGAACTGAATGTAACTAAACAAAACTGAACGTAGCTGAACATAACTGAATGTAACTGAACATAACTAGTTCATCTCCATCAATTTTTATTTCCAATAACCATTTGCATAAATTAAGGAGTTTAACCCTTAATTAACTGAACTTGTTTACCATAACTACAATTCAAATTCTCTCTCTATCTTTGCGCTTATATTAAATATCTCTGTATGGTCCATGTGTGTTTTCATTAATTAATCATATCATACTCATAAGATCGTTTCCAAACCTATGATCATATGTATTTCCCCAGGTCATATAATCATATGCTAAAGTAAATCTCTCTAGGGGTAGCTAATCCCTAAAGGAGACTTGTAGCACCTGTTGACTATGACTAGCCATGCATCACATAGTATATCTACTTTACATAGTGAATTTCACCACCTCACAACATGAGGATATTCGTAGGACTACACAAGCCTACTCTCTTGATATTACTCACAAGACTTTACAACATCACCACCTCAATCATATGAGGATATTCGTAGGACTAAACAAGCATACTATCTTGATATTAAAATTTTGGAGAATGACTCTCGATCCTGTAATCTCAACATTTGGAAGAAGAATAATGTTCTCAACTAAATCAGGAACATAAACAACTGCTAGATGAAAATTGGACCCATGTAGAGCAACTAAAATCAACCAATGAGAGAGAAAAAGTGCTTGAGATAATGAACCATGTGAGGAAAACCCAACAAACTGATATATTTCAGCCTTGAACATCAAACCATGTGAGGTAAGATCAGCTCCAAGTGTTAGGAGAAAGTGTTGAGGCAGATGCATAATGTCTTCATCTTTAATAGGTTGGTGAGGAGATAAGTATATGATCAAAGATATAGAATCCATGGGACTATGGAGAGAAAATGCTTGAGCTCCATAATATGATATAGCCTCAAAAATAACCAATAATTCAT
Source organism: Pseudotsuga menziesii (assembly GCA_001517045.1). Classification (NCBI taxonomy): domain Eukaryota; kingdom Viridiplantae; phylum Streptophyta; class Pinopsida; order Pinales; family Pinaceae; genus Pseudotsuga; species Pseudotsuga menziesii. The sequence continues at coordinate 117,528 of LPNX010018350.1, read as the reverse complement.
GAAATATAATATTCTTTCGAACTCATGAGAGAAAACTGAAATCAAATCCCCAACATCAATTTTGAGAGAGAATTGTGGCACTTGATTCTTCGCATCAAAATTGATGAGAACAACTGCAAGCATTACTGAAAGATATTGAAACTTAAAACCTAAACCAGCTAATATCAAATGATATCCAGATAATATCATATCAGATCCAAATAAGTTCATATCAGATCCAAGAGTTTGCTCCACCGAGATGGTAGATGCACAATTTTCTCCTTCTAAACTCTAAGCATTGGTGCATTCAATCATGTAGGAATTTCCTAGAAGCTCAAGATCAATGAGAGTGAATGGATAACTCCTAAAATATGATATTATTTCAAATATATCCAAATATCCATAAAATATAATATCATCAAACTCATAAAATAATGCTAACATCAAATCACCAGCACCAATTTCGGAGAATTGCGGTACTTGATTTTTCATACCAAAATTGATGAGCACAACTACAAGAATGACTAGAGGATATTGAAACCTTAAAATTTAACCAAATAATATCATATCAGATCCAACTAGTTTCATATCAGATCAAGGAGAGTGGAACAATGTTCCAAGTACCCCACTGAAATTGTAGATGCACAGTCTTCTCCTTTTTCAACAAAATTCTGAATATTGGTGCATGAAATCATGTAGGAATTTGCTGGAAGATAAAGATCAAAGAGAGTGCATGGATAACTCCTAAACCCTCACATTTCTTCTAAAATGTCCAAATATTCACAAAATATAATATCAGCAAACTTATGAGAGAAAACTAACATCAAATCACCAACAACAGTTTTTAAAAAGACTTTTGGCACTTGATTTTTCCCACCAAAATTGAGGAGAACATCTACAATTATTACTGTAGGATATTTAACCTTAAAAATTGAACCAAATAAGATAATATCATATCCAAATAAGTTCATATCATATCCAAGAGTTTGGAACAAATCCAAATGCTCCACCAAGATGGTAGATGCACAATTTTCTCCTTCTTCAAAACTCTGAGTATTGGTGATATTTGGTTTGAGGAATCCATTTTTGCATCATTCAAATTAAAAATATAAATATAAATATAATCTCCCATATTGGTATTAGTGGACCAATGGCTAACCATGTCCACTACCATTCAGTTCACCCAACAAGGATGGGGTAATACAAAGCTTTCCACATTGAAATTGGAGGATGCAAACATTAAGTTGGAAAATAATTTGAAATGATTTGATAAAGGTGTGCTTACTTCCTTATCATCCTTCATGCTAAACCTATTCAACATATTTTCAATATATGTTTCATGTGATAGTTTCAATTCTCTTTTCTTCCTATTTTTGATCGTTTTCATTCCAATGATTTGCTTTGCAACACTCAAATCCTTCATTAAAAATATCATAGCCAATTGTTGTTTTGGCTTGCTAATTTCAACTATTCTAGATCCTGCAACTAACATATAATCAACATATAATAACAACAATACATGTTCACCATTATTGAAAGACTTGTAATAGACACAATGTCGAGATTCATATAAATAAAGTTTTTTCAATGATAAATGAATCAAATTTTAAATACTATTTCCTTGGATCTTGTTTCAACCCATATAGACTCTGATTTATTCTTCACATTAGATCCTCATTACCCTTTTACTCAAATCCTTTTGGTTGCTTCATGTAAAACTCTTCCTCTAAATCACCATGTAGAAACATTGTCTTGACATCACGTTGCTCCAACTCTAGATCATGAGCAACTAATAAACCCAACACTGCTATGATAGAGGTCATTTTCACAATTGGTGAAAAAATATATTTAAAATATCGATCCAACCTTCAATTGTCAATTTATGTCGAGTTGAAAGTCACCTCAAAATGTGGTCTAGGGACACTTGGTGACTTTCTGTCTGGAAGAAAAATACCAAACGAAGCAGCATAATTGCAGGTTTTTGGATTCTATAAGTGTGTATGGGAAATATTGATATGGAAACACTACCAATAGTCACATTGCCGGTCTTTTTGTAGATTCGACCCACCAATATAAGAGTTGCATTCAAGGAAACTGAGAAAAACCCTAGTTTATGAAATCAATGCATAATTTAATCATCGTGCCATGAAAACACAATGGAGAGGGACCCCTAGATGTAATAACATTCCAGGAGACTAACGAAGTCGACGGTTCATCGATACGAACTCCGGTAGTTGATTTATGTCAAGTTGAAAGTCGCCTCAAAATGCAGTTTAGGGACACTTGGTGACTTTCGGGCTAGGAGAAAAAAACAAATGGAGTAGCATAATTGCATGTTGTTGGATACTACAAGTGTGTATGGGAAAATTCAATATGGGAAAACTACCAATAATCACACAGTAGAGGTTTTTACAGAGCTGACCCACCAATGCAAGAGTTGCATTCAAGGAAATTGAGCAAAACCCTAGTTTATGAAATCAATGCACAATGTATTCATCATGCCATAAAAACATGGTGGATATCCCCCCCTATATGTAATCACATGCCAGGAGACAAAATGAGTCGATGGTTCATCAATCCGACCTCTGTTTGTCGATTTATGTCGAGTTGAAAGTCATCTCAAAATGCAGTTCATGGACACTCGGCAACTTTAGGTCCAGGAGAAAAAAAACCAAACATAGCAACATAATTGCATGTCTTTGGCTCCTAAAAGTGTGTATGGGAAAGGCCAATATGGTAACACTACCAATAGTTGTATGGACGAGGCTTTTGCAAAGTTTACCCACCAATAGTTCCTTTTTTTTACCTCCTTGTATGAGATCTGATATATGATCATAGTTTGTAGAAATATATGTCTGCTCATATTCCAAATGTTCTATTTCGTTAACCCCCTTCAAATCAGTTCCAAGTGTCACTTTAGCCCATATATCAACTATATTTGTATACTCACAATCATCCCATTCATCAATGCTACAGGAAATGCAAAAGAAATCCTTCAAGACATGTCCAAATTTGTAGGGCCAAGTTGTCTGAGTTTCTAATTGAAGGAAACTATCGAGTTCTATGCACTGTGTTCACCCGATGTGTGTTGGATCGGTCCACATTTCTCACCTCCCAGAATATTCTTCGCACTAGGTTTTTCCTTATTGCTTTCTCTCCCATCACAGATGCACACCATTTCAATATAGATGCAGCATCTCGAAGGAGAGCACCTGTAAACTTCATCTTTTCCCTTCAAAGGGAAGTTTTTATGCATGCACCAGTGCCATCGTTCTCTCCTTTTCCATGACCAGTTTCAAAGAAGTTCCATATATGTGTCACGTTTTATTTTATGTACAACAAACACAAACATTGAAATACACGTTCATCCTTGAACTATCCAACACAGCCATCTGACCAAATCAAATGATGAAAAATGGTATATCCATAGCTATCACATATCATAGAACAATTTAAAGCAATGTTGCATGTAATGGATGTCATGGGTCTGGTCGCCACTTATGTAGAAGTGAATTTATTTCAATATCACACATTTGTATTCATTGCTATCTAGCCCATGTCAATAAGTGATATGGAGAATTATGCTCACCTGCTCTGACTGATAGTACTGACTTTGTATTTTATTTTGTGGTTGTAGGGTATAATTTTCTGCAAAGTCGACCACTGATAGTATTGTTTCGAGAGGGAAGGTGTCTTGTCATATTCTTAATTGCTCATCTTTCCATCGTGCCATATCGACATGCTGAATGTATTGTTGTATCTTTCCACGAAAATATGAAATAAATTCACATACTTGCACCTGGTGGAATAAAAATAAACAATGTTATAAAACAACATAAACAATAAGTCATTTAAATGAATATTATTCGTGTACATTTTCACCTATGATGTCACTAATTTAATCTTCCTACTTTCTTTCCCATCATGTAGCTGCTATGTCTCATACTGATAGTTCTGCTTCTCAACAATTGTATTCACGAATGGTTGATCTTCACTCTCATGGATGCAATTAGACCATAATGATATCCCACCACATTTGTTGCACGAACCCTCTACACATTGTTTTAAGTAACATGTCTTCCCATATTTCGTCGAACACATTATGCTATGGATAAAATATCTAGATGACATTGGTGGTACTGTATAGGATAATTCTTGCACATGGTTAGGATGCAAAAAATGGTGTATATGTGCAAATGTATGATAATATATATCAAAATCTATGTGGTATCTACAACAACAAGTGTTCCAGATGGTATTGATTCTAACATACCAAGGCTTTCATTTTTCAAAAGATATTTAATCAAGCCTTAGCTCTACATGGGAAACTTTAAACATATTGAACAATTGAGTTTGTGTCATTTCAAGATAATTTTTGACATGAGTTTCATTCTTCATAGAACCCCTACATGGTTTTAACACATCCTTTGTGTTAGAAGAATGCCTAGTGTTATTTTTCCAAAAAGTGTGCACTAGTCCCTTCATTGCTTCGACTAACTTCATGTCTTTACGGGGAAACCTACCGCTAAATGCCAACAATGTTTCCATTTGTTCCTCTACACCAAGGTTTTCTCTTCTTCCTGAATATTTTTTAAGTGTCTTTGGATGTAAAGGAACAATTTGTGATGTGCATTTAAGTAAACGATGTTGTCTTGTGGATCTACTTACAATTAATTTAGGAAAGACGCGGTGAGCCGCATTACAGTCCTGTGAACGAGTATTTTTACCAATCAATGTGAATGCAGTAGAAAGATATTTAACAATATGATTAATTGATTCGATATTCATCAATGTTCTTATTCCTAACTTTCTTCTAACAGTTTCCATACTCCTAGATTTAATCAAAGCTAAAAACAATTGTCATTTACCAGCTTCATATATTTCATCAAAATATTGTTTCATTATTTGAGAACAATGACGAAGAATAGTGCTTTTAGGCACCTTACCTTCCATGGAATTCAATTCTCTCTCATCCACTTGTATGTGTTTAGGAGTTGTATTTTGAATTCATGCGAGATTTTTTGTCGTTTGAAATGCTGGAGTGACGTTTACATTGACTACAGGCTAACAACTTCAATTAGGAGATTGAACCACCTGGAATGGTTGTTGTGAAGCCACATTTGAATTGTTAGGAACATAATGATTGAAATCTTCACAAAATTCTCCACTTAATAATGTACCAATATTTTCCTCTCCCCCATAACCATCTTCTATTAACATTGCATTATCCCCCTCAACCTCGACGTCAGGTATGTGTTCTTTTCCCCGCAATTTTGAGGCGTAAGTATTTGATGCAAAGTGTGGTGTTCCATCCATTCAACTTGATATTGGAATGTGGTTTGATGGATAATGTATGGTATTGTCCACTATCAAATTCCTCTGCTTTGACTCTTTCTCTGGGGTATGCAACATTGTATTTTCTATTGAATTTCTCTGCTTAACTAGTTGAGTGGGACTGGGAAGTGTTTTCTCATCGATTGAATGCCGGTGATTTCTTGTTTCTTACCTCTTCTTCTTCTTTTTTTCTTGTTTTGGTGTAATCACCTTCCTCGCTGATTTTCGGCCTCTATTACGTACATTCAACATTGAAATCCACCCAAACTTGTACAATACCTATGGATTTGTGGAATAAATGATGAAATGGCAGGTTGAACAGTTCTCTGTGCATGAGTTCAAAGGAATTTTGTCTTTTGCTACAATAAAACTGGCCCACATCCCACAACCCAACATTTTTTATAAAACCCATATCGCATATGTGATATAACGCATGTCTTTTTTATCGCATATATGTTGTATTGCACATGTGTTATGCATACCATGGTTTACACCTAACATCCACTATGTAAAACATGATCATCATATCCCATATGCGATATAACGCATATGCGATATATCTCATATGTGATTTAGTGCACATGATATAGGAGAAATTACCATTACATTGATTAAGCTAAAAGAGGGAGGGGAGTCAAAGGAGGGAGAGAAAGTTGTAGAGGGAATCCTGGGAGGGAGGGATGGGTAGGGGAGAGATATGGAGGGGATGAAGGGAGGATAAATATAAGGGGAAGGGAGGGATGGGTAGGGTAGATATATGAAGGGGGAATGAAGGGAGGAGAAATATAAAGGGAAGGGATTGATGGGAGGGAAATAAATGTAATTGAGAGGGAGGGATGTGGGGGAAGAGATGTAGGGGGNGGGGGGGGGGGGGAGGGATGTATGGAGTGGTGGTATAGAGTGAGTGAGTGATAGAGAAAAATGGAGGGGGGGGAGAGTTAGAGAGAGAGAGAGAGAGAATGATGGATGGATGCATGGTTAGAGGGTGAGAGAGTGGGATAATAACAATGAGAGAGGAGGGATATAGGGAAATGAAGGATGGTCGAGGATGGTTACACCAAGGGATAGAGATGAGGGATTGTGTATGTGTGTATGTGTGTGTGTGTGTGTGTGTGTGTGTGTGAGAGAGAGAGAGAGAGAGAGAGAGAGATGGATATTAAGGAATTTAGAGAAAGTTGGAGAGATGAAGGCTTGAACCACTGGATTGATTTCACAAGCAAGAGAGAGGGATGCATGGTATTGGTTAGAGAGGGAAAGGGGAGAGAGAGAGAGACGGTCAATACAAGGTTTTAGAGGTAGAGGCATAGCGAAGGAGAGAAATATAGATGGCTAGATAGAGAGAGGGAGAAAGGGAAGGAATTTGGGGGGAGAGAGAAGGGGGTGGAGAGAGGAGGTAGGGAGAAAGTGAGGGAAGGAGTGAGTGAGAGGACAAAACACATGGAGGTGGAAGGAGAGGGGCGGAGGGAGGGGGGAAGAGATAAATAGTTTTAGTGGGATGAAGGGGTCAAAAATGAAGGGTTTTAGAGGGAGGGAATGGGGGGACAGAGAGGTTTGATGGATGGTTTCATAGGCAGAGGCATGGCGAAGCAGAGAAATATCGATAGTTAGATAGAGATATGAGGAGAGGGAAGGAATTGCAAGGGGGAGAAGGGGGTGGATAGAGGATGTAGGGGGAGAAAGTGAGGGATGGAGTAAGTGATAGGATGGAACACATGGAGGTATAAGGAGAGGGAGGGAGGGACGAGTGAAGAGAGAAAGGATTTTAGTGGGAGGGACGGGTAACAAAGGAAGGGTTTTATAGGGAATAAAGATGGAGAAAGAGAGGGTTGATGGATGGATTTAGAGGCAAATGCATGGTGAAGGAGAGAAATGTTGATGGTTAGATAGAGAGGGATGGAGAGAGGGCGTGTGGATTTGTGTGGTATTTGTTTGAGAGACAGAAAAGGGGAATGTTGGTTATAGTGGGAGAGGAGGTGTGGTGTTACAATACCAACAGGTGTGTAAGTTTATTTGAGGGGGAAGTGGTAAGATAACGAAGGAGGGGGGATTTAGGAAGAGAGGAAGGGAGGGAGGGAAATGGGTGAAAGAGAGGGTTGAGGGATGGTTATAGATGCAGACTGATAGTGAAGGATAGAAATAATGATGGTTAGATAGAGAGGGATGGAGAGAGGGTGTGTGGATGTGTGTGAGAGAGAAAAAGTGGGGGAGGTTGGTCATAGAGGGAGAGGGTTTTGCTTTTCCAATACCAATACGTGTGTAAGTTTGTTTGAGTGGGAAGTGGAGAGATAAGGAAGGAGGGGGGATTTAGACAAAGAGGGGGAGAGAGAAAGAGAGAGAAGGAATTAGGGGGGAGAGAGAAGGGGGTGAAGAGAGGAGGTAGGGCGAGAAAGTGATGTACGGAGTGAGTGATAGGATGGAACACATGGAGGTAGAAGGAAAGGGAGGGAAGGGAGAAGAGAGAAGGGAGAGAGAGGGAAGGGGAGGCAGAGAGAGAGGGTTGAGGGATAGTTATAGTGGTAGAGAGATGTTGAAGGAGAGAAATAACTATGGTTATATAAAGAGGTATGGAGAGAGGGTATGTGGATGTGTGTTAGATAGAAAAATAGGGCAACGGTGTATGGTGTTCCAAGACCAATGTATATGTAAAAAAAATAAATTAAATTAATGTAGTGAAATGCACATGTGATTAAAAATGCATATGTGTTATAACACATATGTGGCATGAAACGCATATGCATTATAATGCATGTGTGTTTTGTAAAATTTAAAATATCGGTGGGAACAAGGATTCGCACAATGTTCAAAAATAGCTTCGGACTACCGATCCTATTGGCTAGGAAAAATAAACTAGGGCTATTTCCTGTATTTCAGAATTCTATGAATATGCTTAGTTTCGATGGCATTTTTTCTATGACAAACATAATATTTTTTTATGAGAATATATAATATTGTAGAATACAATCTAACAATTCTAAATATGTAATTTTTTCCTGAAAATTTATGTTTTATTTATTTATTATTATTTTTCTAAATGACACACGACAATTTTAAAAAATAGATACATCGATTGTTTTTTATATAACTTTTTATTTCATTCACCATTTTACAAGAAAACTATATGGTGCACTAGAGGAGGGTGAGCTCTACAATCTTATAAATAGAAATCAAGAATTTCATTAATTTTTTCCCCTAAAGTGTTGCACCCGCACATAACGTTTTCATTTCTAGGTTTTTAGAATTCAATAATTAATAATAATAATAAAATTAATTCATGAAAAAATTTGAAAAATTAGTGTTGCACTAGTACCATATGTTATTTATGTCTACAAGAGTTTATCCAAAAATGACATCATTTACCTCATATAGTGTTACATCCGCACACACATATATGTTATGATGTGCTGATATTTTGAAAACCAAATTTAAGGGAAACTAATTTTATAATCATTTAGACAAATTTTATATAGATAAAAGTTATATATTATAAAAGTTTATTTAGTTACCTAACTTTTGTCCTTTTACTTCATCTTCAAATCCATTAAGGAAGTACCTCTAATTGCCACCTAACGTCAGAAGTTCCATGATTTTCCAGTGTTATGTGGCATCTAAAGCACCTTTAAAGGAGTTCATGATTGTGCATCAACCCATATGAGATTTTTGCAAGGGATTTTTAGGCTTGAAACATCATTTGTTTTATGTATATTTCAATACATCAATTTTGTAAGGAATTTGCTCCGTCAATCTCTGGACTAAAATATTACTGATGCCACACACATAATTGCATCTTTGCACCAAACAACTTTATATGTTTTAAGTATACTCCAATACATCATTTTTGTAAGGAATTTGTATCTCAAAATATTGTCAAAATGATACACAGTAGCATCTTTAGTATTACTTTAAAGATAACTAGCATCGCACATTTATTAAACTAGGAAACTTTATATACTTTAAGGACTCATACACAATCATAAGTTCTTTTAAATACACTTTAGTTACCACATAAAACTTAAAAATTAGGAACTTCCCAGAATAGGAAATTAGAAGTACTAGTTGCATAATGAATTTTAAAACGATAGAAAAAGGCAAAGGCAAAATATTGAAAATCAAATAGGATTTCTTAATATATAAATTTTGCTTTTAAAATTTTGTAGTAGTCTTTTCTAAAAATTGTTTTTTCTAAATTTGACTTTTTAAATTTTCAGCACATTATATATCTCTCTCCATGCAACACTATGAACTAATTGAGTATTTATTATTATTATTTTTATATATGTAGAGGACAACTTATACAAGTGCAACAATATCATTTGAAATGATTCATAATGTTTTCAAATTTTTTTACAAATTATTGAAATCATGAAACTCTGAAAAAAAAAAGATGTTGTGTATGTGGGTGGTACTTTAGGGATATAACTTAATGAAATTTTGATATAGAGTTCTTTTTAGTCTAGTGCTTCATATACTTTGTTTGAGAAATGATTAATGCAATAAAAAAAAATAGAAACAATAAAATATTGTATTTTAAAATTATAACTTTTGGTGGCAAAATAAATAGATCCAATTTTGTATAGCCACTGAAGTCTATCCTTATAGATCACTTTCTATAAGAAATTTGTTTCTGCAATTTTTAACCAAAATATAAAAAACATCATATTTCAAGTATATTCCAACACAACATTTAAAAACAAATACCTTCATTTTTTAATCGAAAAAATCACACGCATCATAATAACAAACTTAACTGTTTGTTTCATGCTGCTTTGGCGAAGATATATTGAACATCTCAAAAAGAGTTGCATCTTTGGACAAAAAAACTGAAATATGTTCAAATATGTTGCAAGTCTATTTTAAACATCATTTTATAAAGAACGTTTTCATGTTTTTATCAAAGATAATCAACATAACAAATGTTAAACTAAATAACCTTATATGTTTTAAGTTTTTTCCAATATGTTAAACTAACCAACTTTAAATGTTTTAAGTCTATCTCAAGACATATCATTCTTGTAATTTTTTACATCTTGGTAAAGAAATAACTAAACATCTTTGAAACAAAAATACCAACATCACAAAAATAATAAAATATTGTAAAGAACCAATTTTATATATTATAATATATTCCAACATATAGTTTTGTAAAAAAATGGTTTGATATATATTTTATTAGAAATATAAAAAAATCACAAATATTAAACTAACCAAAGATCACAAATAAATTAAACTAAGTAACATTATTTGTTTTAATGACATACATTATTTGTGTAAGAAACTTGTTGCATGCATCTATGACAAAGACATAACCAACATCTCACATGTTCCATACTTTAAGTTTATATATGTTTTAAGTCAAGACACCATCGCATGTTCCATATATCAAGTTTATATATATATATTTTAAGTTATTCCAGTACACCATTTTTAATGGAATTTGTTTCATGCATATTTACAAAGAGATCTGTAGCAGAGGGAAACAATTTATGGCCAGAAATGGAAGCTAATCTGGCCTTTGGGTTTCCACGATTTATTTGCACAGCAAGTGGTTAAAAGTACGTGAGGCCAAGAACCTAGTTTTCAATGGTGGAGTCTTACACGGCTGAGGAAAAAGAAAAGAGTGTTGTAGAATTAGGTTTTTTATTTTTTTTAAAAGATTATTAGCTCTTGGTTTAAGATGAATCTATTTTTATATTATCATACAAAACAAAAGTATATAAATGTTTTTACCAAAAATTTAAAAATAAATCAATATATAAAGTTATCTTGAGCTTAAATTTATGAAATACTACCGAAATTATTGAAATGTAAATTTGTTTATTTAAAATATATATACTTCAATAAATTATATACACGTTTATATTATCTTTGAAAAAATAAAATTTAAGAGAATTGTAAAATAAAAATAACATTCTTAAATAAAATCCAAAAAATCTTTCTAGGTATCATCATTTTCCTTTTCTTCAACAACCTTTATGAAAGCACAGTCATTCATTACAAAGAGGCTCAATAAAAGCAAACATGTCACTTATAATGATTGAACCTCGATGAAGAGGGTAACAATCATTCCTCCCATCCACCCAAAGTACAACCAATTTTATAAAAAACTTAATAAAACAAAAAAAATCATTACCCTCTTCATGTTTATCATATAGGTTTTGTAATTTTGTCAACCTGTATTATGCATATTACATAGACTTACATTTTGTTGTTATGGAAATCCTTATTTACTTTGAAGAGAAACAAAATCCTTAATCTGGTCAACCTTAAGGCATAAGGATTGATATGCAAGCTTAAGGCATCTAGAAAGAGGAGGTTTCAAAACAAGTTATATAACAAATTCCTTAGTTGGTAACCTTTTAAGATTTTTTTTGGTTGTCAACTTCCTTTATATAAATATTGAAAAGTTTTGGTTTCAAAACTAAAACATTGTGAGGTGTTTTCAAAATTGAATAAGGGGATTTAATATTTGCACATATTTAGGTTGGAAGGGATTTTGGGAAAGCATAACAATGATTTATTGAGCTAGGTTTTTCTTCGTCATTTTTATCAATAATTTTTCCATAAAGCTTGACATTATCTTTGGATTTTCAACATTTTGGTGATTGTTAATTAGGAGACTTGTGACACTATTTCTTTGTAATTGCCTCAGAGGTTATAATTCTTCGGTGTTCACATTTTATAACATTTTTTCAATTGTGACACTTTCCTTGTTGTTTTCTCAACACTCGAATCTTGGTTGTTTTTTCATTGTAGCTTTGGGAAATTCTTTAGTTTTCCACTTTTAACACTTGGGGACTTTTGCAATTGAATTGATTTGGATATTGTTGTATTGTTATGGATGAAACATTTGTTTGAATACCTACAAATTTTAATTAAAGTTACACTAGCATATGATAGAAAAAAAATAGTCCCTCAAACTATCTCTCATTAACATCTTTGATTTTCAAGACTTTCAAACCATATGTTCTGATATGCATTTCACGCTTGAAAAATATTCCATTGGCCGTTGTCCACCTCTACCTTTGCCATAAACTCAACATGTGATGCCAAGATAACATCCTCTATAATCTTGTTCAATCATACACATGTTGTCTTATCCACTCTTCTCACTGCAATATTGTAATATCACTTAAATTCATTACCATATTCCACCCTAATTTTTTTTAAATATAATCATTACATTGGATTTCGTCAAGTTACTATCAAATTGTTGGGAATTTATTGCAACTTTTATAGGTTTGTTTGGTTTCAAACATAACCCTTACAAAGTGTCTAAACATATGTTTCCATGTGACTAGGCACTGTATATATATCATGCATTAAACATATGTTTCCATGTGACTAGGCACTGGATATATATCATGCATTACCTACAACAGGGACAACGTTAACGAAACTTGTGATTAAAGGTCCACTACTCCACATGGTGAAGTCAAATGGCGGGGTATACACGCTTCCTAGACATCAAAGTGATCTGAGTTACATTTATGTTATGTATTGGGAGTATTAAAAACCATAACCCAGCTTGTACTAGAGTTATTATCATGATTTTTTTGTTGTTCTGTCGACAGTTCTACACTTGGCTAGACATTGAAAACATGTAATTGTTAAGCATTTTCTCTTTGTATTTTCAAATTTTCCTCAGATCTATGTGAAAATTTTCTCTAATATTTTCTCTGTAAGTGCACATCTCTATTAACTAGATTGGATTTCTTAAGGATGGCAATCCTTTGCTCCTTGGATTCATTGTATCATGTAACCAGTTCAATTTAACCAGGGTTAATATGGAGGATGTTAACAGTGTTCTGTTTGGAAAGTTCTATTTTTTTGGTAATATGATATATGTCTAATGTTGGGTCCTCTCATCTCCCATGGGGAACCCATGAGTTTGGAAGAGAACACATTCTGGAATTTTCTTAGACGCTTCTACAACTAAATTCTACCCACGCATGTGAGTATTCAAGTTCTTAATCTTATATTTAGCATTGGTGTCTCATCTATTTGCATTGCTAATTATATTTTGTATTTCTTGTAGTTCCTTTACTAGAGGGGTACAACTACTACAAACCCTAAGGTTATTTTTCTTGGCCAAGTAAAGAAATTGAAATCCCTTTATTTAAATTTTACCTTAACCCAAGTTTTTTCTTGTTATAATTTCATAATATTTGTAAGTATGGCAAATGGGTGCTCAATACAGAAAAAAATTCTACGCATACATCGATAGAAGTATGGGATATCAGTTCAATTCCTTGACATTTTTTAGTGGATTTCAATCCCATTGTTGGTTGGCAGTGTTAGCTACATAATGGTATCATCATAGTTGGCATTGCAACAAGTAACTTGGGTTCTAGGGATTTCCCAAATCTATAATATTATTTGTGAAAGAGTTTAGTTCTTTGTCTAGTACTCCATCGCATCTTTAATAGCTAGGAAATACACTATAAATAAAACTTAGATCTAGTTTTCATCTTCTTTTGGACGCTAAGGAATATTTGTAATGGATTAAAACTTGGGCATGTACCCAACATGTTTGTAATTGTATTATGAAGTGAATAGTTTTGTTATGTTATATTAGTCCATGAATGTATTTTTAACCATGGGAACAACAACCTCCCAAGAGTGTATCCAACTACCTGCAAGCCAGATATACCAATAACTTGTGACTTAGAAGGGGTCGAGACGTCCCGGTGGGGTCGCCTTCCCTTCAATCCTTGTCACAACAGGCCAAATTGAGCAACCCTATTATTTTGTGAATGCTATATTAACATATGGCGCTCTTCATTCGGGTGCATTATATTGACCTACATGTACATGGCTTTATGTTTAACATGCACTTACATATCGATTACCTTCAAGGTTTTCTTGAATTTATGTTTTTTATACTATAGAGGTTATTATTTTGTATTTTTCAATGATTAATTGTCTACTATTAATAATAAATACAATTCTTGATCCAAGGATTTTAATATAGTTTCCTCTCTCTCTCTCTTTATATATAAATATATCCCATTACAAAGATTTGCAGCTGCTTTAAGATTAGGTTTTTTTAAGTATTAACGGTAAAATCCTTAATGCATTATTTTAATTCGTAGCTCATCTTATAAAGAGTATTACAACTTTCAATCATGTGTAAAAATTCTAGTAATAATATATGTGGCCACACTTACTAGTCATTACCCAAGTTAGGCTTTGAACACGATTATATATATACAGTCATATATAATCAATCAGCATTAACAATACACAAAAATTTTATGTCACATTTTACAAAACATAATAATAACATTCTCATAATAAAAATGTTAATATCATAAAATAAAATAAAAAACATCTGAGTAATTTTCCTGGAACTGGAAGTTGAGAAGCCACACTCCACCTGGACTTAGGAACCTTAAACCCTATTAGTCTACAATGATTCCACCCACTTTCCTAGAATTTAGATTTGATATTCCTAAATAAACCTTTCAAGTGCAACCAATCTATTTGTTCAGAGGATATTACTACAGAACCTAACACCTATCCTAGGTGCTCACTATCAGTTCTTCTTCAGAGGATAACACCTTTATTGGTTGGGTTCTCACTAGTATCCTATGATAGTTTTAATAGACAATTTAGATCCTAACCCCTATCAAGGTTTCTCCCTAGAAGATCTATTATGTTCTTAATTAATCAGGGTTTTTTCAATTTCCACAACTTTTACTTCTTGCTTGTGTCCTTCCCAATCATCTTCCCTTAGGCATGTCATCCTTTTTTTTACCATGACTTTTAGTAGATAGTAACTACACCCTTTCCAATATTGGCCACATGTATTTGTAAAGATAGCTGGGAATCAGTTATTAACATAAACATGAGTTATGTCAATTCATAGCAAGGATTCCTAACTTCCCGTACCTGAACATATAAACGTGTATTTTATTAAATAAAATTATTACAATAGTTTTCAAATCATAAAATTTACCAGTTTTTTTCACATGAGCAAATGTAAATTGTAATACCCTCTGGTTTACCCCCTGGACATATTATTATTGTTATTATGTTGGACATAGTGGCAGAAGGTGCCTGGATGTTATTCAACCAAGTACCATATATAGCATAAAAAGAGCAAAAATAGACAATAAGAGAGTAATACACACCTTAACAATGAATAACAAAGATAAATATCAATCCTCTTCAAGAGAGGAACCTCCTTACACAATGTACTAAGTACAAAAGACAAGATAATATACTATGATGACTAAAATGAGAATATCTCCTTCTTATATATAGGAGATAAAGGTGTACAATAACAACTAATAGACCCACTAATAAACCCAAGCCTACATAAATAATATGTAATGCGCCACACTATATGGTGTAAGGTTTCATCATTAAGGGATTGACATTCCCCTCCCCTTCAAAAGGTCTTGTCCTCAATGCTGAAGTAGTTTTGGATGATTTTGTATAAAGGACTCATCTTCCCATGTTGAATCTTTTGTGGGTAAGTTCTTCCATTTAATGAGATAGTCTGAAATTGATCGATTTCGAAGCTATCTAGTTCATATTTCAATACTTTCTTCAAGCTCCAAGATGATTTTTCCTTCCTCATCAAGTTCTAGTAATATCATTTGAACTGGTAGCTTGTCATCGATTACCTTCTTTAAACATGAAACATGGAAAACTGGATGGACTCGTGAATATGTATGTAGTTACAATATGTAGGCCATACTACCAATATTTTGTAACACCTTGTAGGGACCGTAGTATTTAGGTGATAATTTATTATCCTTGTTGGTGTTCTTTAGGGACATCTGTTTATATGGTTGTAGTATTAAAAGCACCCAATCCCCCACATTAAAGCTTTGTTCACTGCAGTTTTTATCTTCTTGTTGTTTCATTCGATTTTGTTTTAGATTTAGGTTTTCCTTTGAGAGTTGAAGAACTTGTTGTCGATTCTCCATGTGGTGTTGTGATGCTTGAACCTTAGACAAGTCTCTTAGTGAAGATGTGATGGATGGTGGATGATAGCCATAAAGTGCCATAAATGGGGTCATTTTTTATGATGTATGGAAGGAAGTGTTATACCACCATTCTTCCAAGGATAACCACTTGACCCATTTTGTTTGTTTATCATGTGCAAAACATCGAAGATGCCCTTCCAAACATTTCTTTACTATCTTTGTTTGTTCATCAGATTGAGGGTGATAATATGAGCTATGAGCCAGTTGAGTGCCCAAGCAAGAAAATAATTTGGTCTAAAATTTTCCAGTAAAAATGGGATCCCTGTCAATTACTATAATATTTGGAGTACCGTGTAGTTTTTGTACTATCTCCATAATGGAATTGGTGACCGTGCTTGCTTTGAACGGGTGATATAGTGCACAAAAGTGTGCATATTTAGTAATTCTATCAACAACCACCATGATGACACTCTTTCCTTCAGAATTTGGTAAACCTATGATAAAATCCATTGATACCTCTTTCCACCTTTGGCTTGGAATGGAAGATGGTTGTAGGAGACTAGGGGTATTAATTGTTTCCACTTTATTTTGTTGGAAAACCAAAAATTTTGTCACAAATTTTTGAACGTTAGTTTTAAGACCATCCCCAAAAAAAACTTTCTTTACCCTGTGGTAGGTTTTTAAGAAAAGGTCTGAGTTCCCTCCTATCGGTGAAGAGTGGAATTCAGAAAGTACCTTTTTCTTGAGATGGTAACTCTTACCAAGATATAATTGATCCTTGTACCATAGAAAGTCGTATTTCCACATAAATGTATTAGAGGCAATGGGATCCTGCTGCATCTTTTGAATAAATGCCCATATTTTTTCATCATGTTTCCATTCATACATTTCTTCGGCTATCCAATCTGGTTGAATGATTGAAATAACATAGAGTAATGCTTTGACATCCTCATCTTTCCTCGAGACTGCATCTACGACAACATTTTTCTTCCCCTTTTTGTATATGATTTCAAAGTCATATCCCAACATATTTGTTACCCATTTTTGTTGCTCTTCTGAAGCTAACATTTGTTCCAAGAAGTATTTAAGGATATCATGATAAGTTTTAACCTTGAAATGTCTCCCTATAAGGTAGAGGCGCCATTTCTTGAAGGCATGTAGTATTTCCAATAATTCCTTCTCATAAATGGGATTTTTTATGTTCTTTCCCTTGATTGAATGACTTGTGAAGGTAAGAGGGTGTCCTTCTTGCATTAATACAGCTCCAATTCCATTTCTAGAAGAATCACATTCCACAATAAAGATTTTTGTGAAGTCTAGTGTCACAAAAACAGGAGCTTTACACATGGCCTCTCTGAGTTGTTGAAAGACTTGAGTTTCCTCTAGATTCCAAGAAAATGCATATTTCTTTAGTAACGATGTTAGAGGAGTTGTTATTCTTCCACGGTTCTTACAAACTTGTGGTAGTACCTTGTCAGACCTAAGAATCCTCAGATATTCTTCAGGGTTTTGGGAATCTGCTAGCCCATCATGGATTTAATTTTTTTAGGGTCTACCTTGACACCTTCATGAGATACAATATGACCCAAATACTATACCTCTTTTATCCCAAAGAAACATTTTGAGGGTTTTGCATACAGTTCTTTCTCCTTTAGTAGTTACAGTACCATGTCAACATGTTGAACATGTTCCTCCCAATACTTTCTATAGATTAGTATATCATCAAAGAATACCAGCACAAATTTTCTAAGGAAAGGCTTGAAAATAAAATTGATAAAACCTTGAAATGTGGAAGGCGCATTTGGTAGATGAAATGGCATGACTAAAAATTCATAGTGAGCTTCATGAGTTCTGAATGTTGTTTTGGGGATGTCTTCATCCTTCATTTGAATCTAATGATACCTAGAATGAAGATCTAACTTTGTGAAGACATATGCTCCATGTAATTCATCTAACAATTCATCAATGATAGGAATGGGAAACTTATATTTAATGGTGATCTTATTGAGCTCTCTATAATCAGCACACATATGCCATGATCCATCTAGCTTGGGTACCATTACCACTAGTACAAAGTAAGAACTTTGGCTAGGCCTAATTATGTCAACCTCTAACATTTCAGCTACCATACGCTCAATTTCACTCTTTCAACTATAGGGATATCGGTAAGGTCTGATGTTAGGAGGAACACTTGCTATAATTAAGTGAATATCATGATCAAAGTCATGAATGGGTGGAATACCTTTGGGAATATATTCAAATACCTTGTAATGCTTATTAATGACCCTTTGGAGATCTAACAAAATAGGGAACTTTGAGGTTTGAACATCTAATGAGAATAATTGTGAAACTACAGCCTGATGTCCCCTTTTTAATAACTTTGGCATACCATTATAGCTTATCACCTTTCTTGGTTTCCTGTGATACCATTTAATTCATATTATTTACCTTCCCATGAAAATTTCCTGAAATTTTTTTGAAAATTAAAAGCCATTGTTCTGAATGATTGCAACCATTGGACACCTAAGACAACATCAGCACCCCCCATTGGGATAGAAATCATTGAACTATTCAATACATATTCCCCATAGCTTGATTGATATTATGGAATTTCCCTAATCAATTTATAGTTCCTCCATCTACAATCATTACTTGAAACTATGGTGTTGTATAAACAAAGCAATTAAAAACTTTCGCTAATTTATACTGAATGAAATTATGAGTACTACAAGAATCAATCAACATTGTTACCTTCTTCTTTTTGATGTATCCTTCTATCTTGAGAGTTTGAGGAATGATAATTCCAGCCAATGCATGAAAAAATATGGTGGGAGTAATTTATTCTAAAGTATCCTCTTCTATTTCTTCTGAAGTCGCCTCTTCTTGAGATGCTTCCTCTTCTTTTGGTTCTTCATCTTCACAATTTATGTAGAATAATTTCTTCTCATTGAAATTATGTCCCTTGTTATACTTGCTGTCACAATTAAAGCATAATCATTTTTCTCTTCTTTCATCTAGTTTTTGGGGTGTCAACCTTTGTGATGGCTTAGAAAAAGGAACATCATTTTCTCTATATGTGTTGGAGAAGGCCTTTCTAGTAGTCATTGCCATATTTTTATTTTCAAACTTCCTTGACATCATGGAAGCCTTCTCTAGTGACGATGGTTCAAAAAGACTCACCTCATGTTGACTATTATATTTCAAAGTTCCAATAAAGAGATCTAACAAATTATCTTCTGAAATATTCTTCACTCTGAGAATTAGCTACTGAAATTGCTTGATGTGCTCTGTAACTCAACCTTTTTTCTTGAGATTTACCAACTGACTGAAGAAGGTGTTGCTATTTATATCCCCATAATGTGCAATCAATTCTTCAGTGAATATAGACCAACAGATCATACACTCCTTTTTACAGTCACAAATCCATTAGTACCATACAAATTGATCAGGTTCTAAATACAAGGATGCAACAGTTACCTTTTGTATAGTGGGAACCTAGTGTAGATCAAAGAATTTCTCCATCTCAAAATTCCACGTGATTGGATCCTTTCCATAAAAATTTCTCTTGTCAATATTGGGGATAAAGTAGTTTCTTGGACCTGAATTGAACCCATGATGTTGTAGTGTTTCATCAAATTTTGAGGACTCCAACTTCCTCCTCTTCAATTTTTTTTTCAATTTTCTCTAGATGTGAATGGAATAAGTCATATTTTTACTCCTTATCCTCTTCATGATTACATAATTGAGGAATAAAGTTATGTTTGATATCCTTCATAAAATCCTTCAAATCTTGAAGATCTTCTTTACTAGACATCCCTTTGAGATCCTCTTTAGTAGCCATCTTCTTTTCCAATTTAGAAAAGTCATCAATTTTTACATTTCCTTTAATCATATCTTCCAACTTGGACACTCTAAAAGAAATGTCTTCCATTTCCTCATATGTTGGGGATGAATCCTATGGGGTTTTGAGCGGAGTGTTATTCTTTCCACTTCCTTTTGGTGGAATTTTTAACAATATCACACCCTAGGGTTTAGCACAAATAGATCCATTAGAGGAAATTTCAACTCAAAATGGACCTTTTAACTCTAATTCAAATTCCATGTCATCATGTGTTAGCCAATAAAATTGTTTTAAATTTCAAATACTGTATAGGTCTTAAACAATTTTTTAATATATATTTTGGGATAGGTATCATAAAAAAACTAATTTTTTTGTTCGTATTTTCGACATATCTCTTTGTTTTTTTACTCAAATTTCAATTGGGAGAGCTTGATGGATGCGGAATTAAATTCCAGATCCAACGAGTACCCACTCGGCATACTTTTGACGGACACCTCTACCCAAAAAACAAGAAATACCTAAAAACACATGATGATGACATCATCATCATGTGTTTTCAAGTATTTCTATTTTTTGGGGTAGCGGGGTCCATCAAAAGTATGTTGAGTGGGTACTCGTTGGATCCATAATTTAATTCCGCATTCAACGAGCTCTCCCGATCGAAATTTGAGTAAAAAAACAGGGAGATATGTCGAAAATACAAACAAAAAAGTAGTTTTTTTCTTTTCTTCCTCCAAAATTAATAAATATTATTTTATTATTTTAACTATTATTTTATTAATTTTCCTTTGGAGGACCATTTTGAGTTGAAAACTCCTCTAATGCTTCTACTAAAATCTATTCAAATGAAAAATGGCGTACCTTTTTCAAACCCTTATTAGAAGACTGTTTTAGGGCCGACTTGTAACTGAGGTAAAATTTGAATTTCGACTCCTCTAAGTCTAAAACATTTTCTTGTGGTACCCTAATCTGTCCTCTTTCCAATTCTGTGGGTCTGACCTAATTTGGATGAGCCAACAAAAATTTATTGCAAATATACCAAAGCTTCTTATTTTTTGTCTATCCCGAAGAGCACACTTGTATTGTATTCTAGGTGTTCACTATTTTGTTTCTGTAGCTGAAACTTCTACCACATATACTCCAGTATTTCTTCTTTTTGATGCAACTAGTCTCACTCAATTTGGATCTCGGATGCCTCAGATATGACCTTTTTCCTAATAACACTTGTTTTATACTAGGTGCGGGACTAGTAAAAACCGTATCTTCCTCTACAATTATCTCCAAACCTGTAATGGATCAAGATATGAATTTTTAGCTTGAGATATACTGACCTATTTTGGAAGTGGTTTTTAAACCTCAATCTCTGAATCCTTGTATAAAAAATGTTGTTGTGAAATTTCCAAGATGACTCGTTTTGCAGAAGCCAATCCCGACGAAAAATCTTTGATACCAAATGTTATTCAACCAAGTCCCAGATATAGCATAAAAAAAAAGAAAAAATAGACAATAAGAGAGTAATACGCGCCTTAACAATGAATAACATAGATAAATATCAATCATCTTCGAGGGATGAACCTCCGTACACAATGCGTTGAGTACACAAGACAAGATAAGATACTATGATGACTAAAATCAGAATATCTCCTTCCTATATATAGGTGATAAAGGTGTACAATAACAACTAATAGACCCACTGATAGACCCAAGCATACATAAATAATATGTAATGTACCACAATCTAGAGAGTAATGCGCCACACTATATGGTGTAATGTGTCATCATTAAGGGCTTAACACTGGACTATGGTTTATACATTATTATTATTTTTTATTATGTTGAATTTATAAAATAATTGATAAAATAAAAACAATTGGACATTTAATTCCACAAAAGACAGTATGGAGAATCATAATGTTACTAGCAAGGTGTTGTGGAAAAATGTTTCCCATTGTGTGTTGAGCTATGTTGATGTTGTACACCCTTCTTACATACTTTATGGGCCCTCTTGGTTAGGTACCCTCACGTGTTATGTTACTCCTTAGTTTTATTTACGTTGAGATTAATTTTTATTTGAGTATTGGAGTCCCTCTCTCAACTAGTGTGACCTCGTGATTTGGATTAGTGTTCCTTTTGGTGTATTCACTTGATGTGTAACTCCTATTTTCTATTTTTGGAATGTAACTATAATTCTTGTGTCCCTCTCTCTCTCAATTCCAATTTCTCATGAAGGAATTCGATTTTATTGTGTTGGAATAAAGAAAAAAAGTCACTCTTGTGTGTTGGTTCATGCTTTTACTCTTGTGCTTTTGTTTGGAACTTAAGGTTTGATTTTGTTTCCCTTGGTATCAGATCCTTCTTGAGCCTGTGACCAAGATGAGTTACTTCGTAGTTTCTGGTATTTGTCCTAGAGCCACTGGGATTTCCCTAATTAGAAGTGATACTTTCAATTAGGTTGTGGTTAGATTCTTGTCCTGGAGCCGCTAGAATTTCCCTAGATTGGAAGTAGAGGTCATACTTTCCATTGGGTTTTGGTTGGAATTATTTATTGAGAGAATTTGTGGTTGAGTGTGCTCTTTATTTTGGAATCATGGTTCTAACTCGGGGATGACCATTGCAAAGTGATTTTTGTCTTTCATTGCATCTACAACTAGGTGGAACATGGCACGATCGGTTCTAGTAGCTTATTTGGAAAAGATAAGTGTTTTATCTCATCTTTATTTAATTTATTTGGATATGATATGATTTATTTATGGATGCACATGAAAATTTTTACGAATCCTATGAGATATTTGTGGAATAAATTTCTCATGGACTTCAATCTATTTATTCAAGTAAATTTGTTGAATGAATTGGAAACTAGTTTTTGGGATTTTGTGCAAAAAATGTTTGTGGAAAGTATTCTTTGGAACCTATGCTATAGAACTGATATTTATTCCCATTTTAATTATATAATATGTATTTTTATCGTACAATATATTTATAATGGTTTAAGACACTTCTCTTTGACGCTTCTACCTTTTATTTGAAGACTAGTTCTTCCATTGGATTGTTTTGCATAGTTTGGAGACTTGGCACATGAAGTGTTTGTAAAAAATACTAAGTGTGATTTTTATTCTTATTATGATAAATAAACTTGAAATATGTGTTATAATGTGATGGTAAATATTCTTGATAGTTTTTGGAAATGACTTTTGAAATTCTAGATCAATTTCCAATTTATTGCTCCTTCAATGGAATTGTTTTGAGTAGATTTGTGACTTTGCATATGAAATGTTGGAAACAAATTTGAATTATATATACCTATGTTATGACTTATAAATCATGTTAATTATATTTGGAATGGAATTCAAATGATTCTATGATTTGGGGATTTAATTATTCTAGAGATTCGTAGAATTAATAGTCAATTCAAATGAGTAGAATTAACTAGTTTTGAGAGTTATTTAATGGATTCTATATGCAAGGAAATATACAAAAATATGAATGTAAGTTACCCCTTATATGTTTTCCATGATATATAGTTTTCATTTATTTCTCTTTATTTATCATTTGAAAAGTTAAATTGGAAACTCAGTACATTGTGGTGAAAAATGATAACTAGTTGTGGATTCAAGCCTATGTTTTCGTAAAAACGGAATGCTACAAACTTGTTATGTAATTATAAAAATTTATTGTGCTATATGTGGACACTTATCATGTTTTATCCTTTAATTATGGATATATTTCATTTTGGTTCAGTTATTTAAACTCAATTCCTTGAAGTGAATGTTAACTAGTTTCATTGGAATTAATGGAAAAGATCACCTTATGCACAATTGGAATGATATGAAAATAAAACTTTAATTAGTTGTAGGTAAACAAATAAATATGGTTTTAATGGATGTAGGATTGATTTTTTTTAATGGCATTGTTACATGTTGATTTTGTGCAAGACTAGTTTTTTATAATGGAAAACTAGTTAACTAGTCTTGTGGACTCTCTTTCTTAATTACCGTGATTAATTATTGTAACTTTGGTAACTAGGACTTATTTACATGTAATTATATTTTATTAGTCTATTGGGATTGAAAATCGATGGTTACTTCTTAAACAATTGGAAGTGTGATAAGTGTCATTAAATGTCATAATTAAGACCTTAATTACTAGTTAACTATGAATAAGAATAATTAGCATTTAGAAGTGGTTATCTCCTATGATATGGATTGGATTGAAGGTTTGATGATTTATATGATGTTAAATAACTTTCATATCCCTTGGATCATATGTTGGAATAGTTATTGAATTTATTTGTAATTAAAGGAATTTTGTTGAAATTAAATCACAAAAAAATTAAATTAAATATTTGTTTGACTAATTCGATGTGCTAAAATTATCTAATTATCCTTATAGAGATAATGATATGTCCCTGAGACCCTTTGATATCCATGAGGGACATTACTAGTGGTATCAAAGTTGCAGTTGCAACACTACAACTATTAGGCCGATTGGTCGCTTTAAACTTGCTTGCTTGAATAAAAGTTAAATGTTTCTTATATGAAATGGTGAAATTATGAATCAAAGAATATCATAACGATGAATGATACCTTACAGTGAAATAATTAGGAAGAAAGATTAATTACAGTTTTAAAATTGGTAAAAATCCACTATAAAATTAATCATGCAAGGAACACCAATTGGAAGCAATAAAATAGTAACAATTATCATTAATGTGTGCATAAATAATAGATATTACAAAGGAGGAAATTTGAATACTGCGGGAGTGATTTGAATCCCTAACTGTAGAAATGACTAAATTAGGAAAAACCACCACTATAGACATCACTAGTGCAATTTTGGACAAATAAATCAATTAAGAACCAATTAAATAAACTTGGTAGGTGAGCATGGGCACATTTATCCTCAAATCATGCAAATACCATGAAAAAGTGTCACATTAGGAGACTTGGCTAATTGAAAGTGGTCGTCGGAGCTTGAATCCACTCATATGAAAGTGAACTGAAGGTGAGAATTCAATAACTCTGTGTGGGCTCCTAAAATATAGGGATTGGTCTCTAGAGCTCCTAAACTCATGCACGAGGGCACATCAAGTGGCTAGTGGGTCCGATATAACATATGAATAAAATTATGAAAGTGATAACATCGTCCTAAACTAGGAAATAGACTAAATGATTAAGGTGTGCAAGAGAGGATCATTAAATAATCCTAACACCCCACCTCAATCCAAACTTGGACAACCTGGGACCTCAAAATTGAGACCAAAGGTCACCCATACAATAATAATGAAAAACAACTAGTCAATAAACTAGGAAAACATGGAAAACCACATGGGAAGCCCCCCCCCCCCCCCCCCCCTCAAAATGAACACTCAGGGAACTCAATTAGCCTTCATACCAAGCAGAGATTCGAGGTTGAAAAAACTCTTCTGACTTAAATATTTCATCAAATTGTCTGCAACCTGCTCCTTTGTAGGGAAATAATGTAGTATGATGGTCATGTTGTGCACTAGTTCCCTGATATAGTGCATGTGAACCTCTATGTGTTTGGTCTATTGCTTATGTACTGCATCACTGGAAATCTTAATTTCACTTTCATTATCACATAAAATTTCTATTGAAGGAAAAGTGAAAATTCCAAACTTTGTCAAACTCCCATGTAACCAAACTACCTGAATGGAAGCATTCACATCCCCACTATACACTGCTTCAACTAAATAGAGTGTAAGATCTTATTTCTTCTTTATTGACCAAAAAATTGGTCTTGATCCCAACATGAACACAAATCCATGAGTATATTTTCTATTAGTATTATCTCCATCCCAATCTGAGTCAATAAAACCAACCAGATCTAACGTAGCACCAGCAAAATAGTGAATCCCAAACTTTCAAGTACCCTACACATATTGCAATATTCTCTTTTCTTCCTTCCAATGCATCTCATGTGTCAACTCTTAAGATAGATATGGTCTCAAATTTTTCAAGTATAGTAAGATGCCAATCAGTTGTCTATAGAGTGTTCTCTCAATTACCAAGGGATTAAAACCACCTTCTTCCAATTTGATGTGAGGTAGTAAAGAGGATGTGGTTTCTTTGTAATCAGTCATGTGGAATATTTTGAGCAATTCAACTACATATATGGATGGTTAAACAATGATTCCTGAAGCTTGTTTAGTTACTTTAAGGCTCATAAATTGTCTCAATAACCCTAGATATGTCATGGAGAAATATTTTATCCAAGATGATTTGATGTTCCTCAATCAAGTATATGAACCATCGGTGATGAGAAACTCATCCACATACAACACAATCATTAGTAATTAACCTCCCTTATTTTGCATATAGACATTGCAGTCAGAATTGCACCTTTCAAATCTTTGTGATAGTAAGAAAGAGTCTGTTTTGGCATACCATGTCCTGGGATCTTCCTTGATCCCATACAGTTATTTCCTTACCCTACATACCAAGGAAGGATCATCATTACAACCCTTATGTTGTTTCATGTAGATATCTTCTTTCAAGTCACCATGTAGTAAGGCACTCTTCACATCCATGTGATTTACCTCCCACTGTTTCGAACCTACAATGGCCAAACACCAGCCTTATAGAATCCATTATTGCAATACACACAAATGTCTCATTATAGTCCAAACCATGAACTTGAGAATACCCCTTTGCAACTAACTGATCCTTGTACTTTGTTGTAGATCCATCAAATTCTAGTTTTATTTTGTATATCGATTTGCATTGGACAAGATTTATGCCTAGAGGGAGGGAGACAAGATCCCATGTATTATTGTTTTGCAGTGACTCGTATTCCTCATCCATGGAAGCATGCCATATTAGATCATGGAAATACTCTTTATAGATTTGTGGACCATACCCCACCATCATATAACACCTCTCTAGGAGAAGTGTATCTGTATGACATAGTGCAAGGTTCTCATCTTAGTACTAAGATCTAATTCTTCTTTGGTCAAATGGATCCCTGTCCATGTTCCCAGCATCTTCAATTATTTTTTGAGCCTATTTAGTCCTAGAATTGGGAGAAGGAGATGGAAATGGGTATGGATCTTCTTGATATCCATTCTCAACATAAATATATGATTCAACTTGGTCCTCATCTTTGAATTCTAAATGTGAATCATTAGAAGAACATCATCATGTGCAAATGGTGTAGGTTGTTAAGCCCTTAATGATGGAACATTGCCCCATATATTGTGGCACATTAGTCCCTATATTGTGGTGCACTACATATTATTTATATCAAATTGGGCATATTAGTCGGTCTATTAGTTTTTATTGTGCACCTTTGTCTCCTATATATAGGAAGGATATATTCTCATTGTAGTCACATAGTATCTTAACTCGTATTGTCTACTAAGTACATTGTGTAAGGTGGTTCCTCCCTCAAATAGGATTGATATTTTATCTCTGTTATTCATTTTTAAGGCATTTATTACTCTCACATTGTCTATTTCTTCTCTTTTAATTTTATTTTTTGGACTTGGTTGCATAACATTTGGTATCATATTTCTTTCCTCGGGATTGGCTTCTGCAAAACGAGTCATATTGGAACTTTCACTACAACTTTGTTTATACAAGGATTTAGACATATAGGTTAAAAACCCACTTATAAAACAGTCCTAAATATCTCCAATGTGAAACTTAGATCCTGATCAATTACAGTTTCAAATATAATTGCAGAAGAATATAGGGTTTTTTACTAGTCCTAAACCTAGTATAAAATAGGTGCTCTTGGGAAAAAGATCATATCTGAGGTATCTGAGATCCAAATTGAGTGAGATTGGTTGAATACAAAATAATATGGACCAGGGTAATTTTGGTACAAGTTTCAGATATAGTAAACAAAATATTGGACACGTGGCATACAGTACAGGTGCGCTCTTCTGGATAGGACAAAAATAAGACTCTTTGGGATATTTGCAATAAATTTTTGTTGGAAAATCCAAATTAGGTCATACCTGTAGAATTGGAAAGAGAACATATCATTGTACCACAGGCCAAATTTCCAGACTCAAAGGAGTTGAAATTCAAATTATTCCTCACTTACAAGCCGACCTTAAAACAGTCTTCCAATCAAGGTTTGAAAAAGGTACAAAATTTTGCATTTGAATAGTTTTTAGTAGAAGGATATATTGGTGGTAAAACCTAGGGTATGATATATATATATTTATTGTTCAAAATTCCACCAAAAGGAAGTGGAAAGAATCACACTCCACTCAAACCCACATAGGATTCATCCCCGACATACGATGAAATGGAAGACATATCTTTTAGAGTGTCCAAGGTGGAAGATATGATTAAAGGAAATGTGAAAATGGATGACTTAGTTAAATTGGAAAATAAGATGGCTAGTAAATAATATCTCAAAGGGATTCCTAATAAATAGGATCTCAAAGGGATGGCTAGAAAATAACATCTTCAAGACTTGAAGGAATTGATGAAGGGTATAAAACATAACTTTATTCCTCATTTATCTACTCAAGAAGAGAATAAGGATGAAAAAGATGACTTATTCCAGTCGCGTATGGAGAAAATTGAAAAACAATTGGAGAGTAGGAAGTTGGAGTCCTCAAAAGTTGATGATTGACTACAACATCAGGGGTTCAATTCAAGTCCAAGAAACTACTTTATCAACAAAATTGACATGAGAAATTTTGATTGCAAGGATCCAATCATGTGGATTTTTTAGATGGAGCAATTCTTTGATTTACATCACCAGTTGACCACTATGAAAAAGGTAACTATTGCATCCTTGTATTTAGAACCTAATCAATTTGTATGGCACCAATGGTTTTGTGATCGTAAAATGAGTCTATTATCTCTTGGTCTATATTCAAAGAAGAATTGATTGCACGTTATGGGGATATAAATAATAACACCTTCATCCAGTTGGTAAATCTCAAAAAAAAAGGTTTAGTTACAAAGCACATCAAGCAATTTCAACAGCTAAGTATCAAAGTGAAGAATATTTTAGAAGATAATTTTTTATATCTCTTTATTGGAACCTTGAAATATAACATTCAGCATGAGGTTCGTCTCTTTGAAACATCATCCCTAGAGAAGGCTCTCATGATGGCAAGGAAGGTTGAAAGTAAAAATATGGCAATGCCTAATAGAAAATCCTTCTCCAACACATATAGGGAAAATAATGTTCCTTCTTCTAAACCACCACAAAGGTTGACACCCCAACAACTAGATGAAAGAAGAGAAAAAGGATTATGCTTTAATTGTGATAGAAAGTATAGTAAGGGACATAAGTGCAATCATAAGAAATAATTCTACATAGATTATGAAGAGGAAGAACGAAAAGAAGAGGAAGCATCTCAAGAAGGCGCAACTTCAAAAGAAATAGAATAGGCTACTTCAGAAGAAATTACTCCCACCATATTTTGTCATGCATTGGATGGAATTAGCACTCCTCAAACTTTCAAGATAGAAGGATACATAAAAAAGAATAAGGTAATAGTGTTGATTAATTCTAGTATTACTCATAATTTCATTCATTGTAAATTAGCCAAATTTTCTAATTTCTTTGTATATCCAGCACCCGCGTTTCAAGTAATGATTGCAGATGGAGGAACTATAAATTGCTCATGGAAATTTCATAATATCAATTTGGCTATGGGGGAATATGTACTAAATAGTCTAATGATTGTTATCCCAATGGGTTGTGTTGATGGATTCTTAGGTTTCAAAAGGTTACAATCATTGGGAACATTGGATTTTAATTTTCAAAAACTTTTCATGAAATTTTCATGGGAAGAAAAGAATATGAGTTAAATGGTATCACAGGAAAATCAAGCAAGGTGATAAGCTCTAATGGTATGACAAAGTTGTTAAAAAAGGGACATCAAGGTGTAGTTGCACAATTATGATCATTAGATGTTCAAATCTCGAAGTTCCCTATCTCCCCATATCTCCAAAGGGTCATTAATAAGAAGTCAAAGGTATTTGAAGATATTCCTCCTAACATTAGACCTTATCAATATTCCTTTATCCAAAAGAGTGAAATTGACTGTATCGTTGCTGAAATGTTAGAGGATGGAATAATTACCCCTAGCCAAAGTTATTACTCTCCACCAATGGTAATGGTACCCAAGCCAAATAGATCTAGCGTATGTGTCATTATTATAGAGAGCTCAACAAGAACACCATTAATGATAAGTTTCCCATTGCTATCATTGATGAATTTTTAGATGAATTACATGGATTAGTTGTCTTCACAAAGTTGGATCTTCATTCCGAGTATCATCATATTCGAATAAAGGATGAATACATCCACAAAACAACATTCAAAACTCATGAAGGTTAGTATGAATTTTTTGGCATGCCATTTTGTATAACAAATGCGCCTTCCACATTTCAAGGTTTGATGTATTCTATTTTCAAGCTTTTCCTTAGAGAATTTGTGTTGGTATTCTTTGATGATATACTAATCTATAGCAAGTCTTGGGAAGAACATGTTCAACATGTTGACAAGGTACTACAACTACTAAAGGAGAAAGAACTGTGTGCAAAACCCTCAAAATGTTTCTTTTGGATAAAGGAGGTAGAGTATTTGGATCATATTGTATCTCATGAAGGTGTCAAGGTAGACCTATTGAGGCCTGGAAAATCACAGGCAACAACAGTAAGGGATTCTCCCTAGTAACGTTCCCAACTAGCCCATTACTGTTTGGTATGGGGAATCTGTCCGATTTGCGGTCCGGTTACCGTAGTTCAAGTAACAAAAATAAAAGGTTTTACCAGTTGCGGCCTGGTCCACCATGTATATTTTTGTGTTTTTTAGTTTTAAGTATGATATGAAAGTGCCTGTCTAAAATGCAAATTGATGTCGAATACGAGGAGCGGTCACAATGTGATGCGCAGGTTCTTACCTCTCGTCTTAAACTCTCTTGCATCTAAATCACACACAGCAAGAAAATAAAACTAACTACCTAACCTATCCCTAGGGAGCAAGATTATCATTCATTAATGAGTAATGTATTTTGTACATGCATCATGAAAAATCATAGATAGCTGATACTTCTTTCAAAATACATGAACATTTAAATATATTTGAACAACCAGATAGCCAATTGTTTATGAACAACATTCATTACTCATAGTGGAAATTTTCATAAAATAAACCAGAGAACATTCATACAAGAACATAGGTTCACAGAGTTAGAACGATCTCACAGTTAATGGACACAAAGCTGAAAATGAAATAGTTCCTCTTCAACAAATCCATAGCACAACATTTGAACATTCCACCAAGCTTTCTCCAACAGGAAAATTGTAATTATCTATTGCAAAAGGAAATAGTTCTTCTTACAATATGTCCTCACAAATCTCACTGGGAAAAGGTCCTCGATTCTCTCTAACTTGATCAATGATAAACTTTTCTTGGGCCTCAGTTGTTATTAAATCTGGCCCTGTTTTTTTTCTTGTTCAGTAATACGTTAGTCCCCTGCTAGAGCTTGTTGAGCTCAGACTTGACTCTCTTCTTCTTGTCTCTATTTGTGCTTCTTCATTCTTCAGCCAAATCCTTCCTTGCTGCCTCCCTTCTACTTTTCCTTTCCTTTTAGACATATCCTCTTTATAGCAGTAGATCATCCTGTCATAAACACAAACTGTTCTTAGACCATTTATCGTTGATAGAGTACACAAACTGTATCAAAACATACATCCAGTAAAATGAACTTTAATGCATGATAATGCAAACAAAAATCCTGTGAGTTCATATCCTGAAATCACAAGCCCAAAAGACAGATTCTTTAACTCAAGCGAGGTCACATATGGACTAACTCGAAATTTGCTAAGGAAAACCTGAATCACAGCAAAGTGACCGCCCATCTAAACCCTAAACCGTGCTTCATCTTGGAGAAACTTAGACTCGACCAAAAAACCCACGAAACAACTTTGGCATCATAAAATAAAGTAAAGTACACAAAAAGGTGGGAAAAAAGCCTCTCAGTGAGCAGAATCACTATAATCATCCGCAAGATAGTCCCATTCACAAACGCAATGGCAGGCCTTAGACAGACTAAAAATTTTGCGGTCAACATAAAACATCAGCGACCGTCAAATCTAAAGCAAGTGGTCGGGGCTCAAAATTACTAATCATCGGCGATAAAGTTCATTACGCAGCCGCAATGGTGGAAAAAAATCAGACTAAAGCCTCCGACTTACTATTCAAAAGACTTCCAACAGCGAAAACAAAATATATCGTTGCAAAGCAAAAAGGTTTGAGCCCATAAAACCACGCACCGATGAACGTAATAACTATCCATCAGCCTGTTCTCTATTTGTCCTCTGAAATGACGGCTGCATAGAAAACTAAAGCTTCGATTCAGACATGAATAGGCTTCCGATAGCGGGTAGAAAAATCATCGAAATAGGAAAATCACCAAAAACGTTAAGTGCTTGGAAAACTTTAAAGTTGTGCAGCGGTTAAATAGTTCGTTTCATCTTTGAAACAGCGGCGGCATAGAGAAGAAAAACCCCGACTCAAACTTCAACCAAACTCCGACAGCGATACAATCAAAACAGCAGGAAATTGCTAAGTTCCATAGTCAAAGCAAGGTCAATCAACTTCCGAGATGAAAGAAAAACAATCAACCTCAAAATACAAATTTATAGCAGAGAAAACAAAGTTTAGGAATCCAAACACTCCCAGGAAAGACAAAATAAAAAGGAGGGTCCAAAATTTCAAAAATTTGGGAAAACAGTTGCAGCTGCAACAATTGGCGACTACCTGGTGAACCTAGATCTCTGGACAATTTATTCCTTAACTAACAGACTGTTTAACAATAAAACCAACATGTTGAATTCTTCTAGATGTCTGGATTTCTCAAATGGAAAATATATGTACTTTTAATCATTGATGATAGTCCAATTTAGAAAAATGGAAACCAATATTTTAAAGTCAAGATAACTCTTTTGAGGCCAGGAATATGAGTTTCATTATTACCTCTGTCTTCGGGTAGCTTCCAGCTTGGACACCATAGGATTGTAACATATGCTAAACAGAAATATTCATTTGTTCCTCATTCCCATGCCATTTTGCACTTTTCATGCTTTTGGACTTTTTGTCCTTTTATGAGTCCTTCTGCATGCCTTTCTTTCAAAAATTTTATTCAGGCTCCTCTATCCATAGTGTCCTTTTGTGTGAGAGATATATTTAATTTCCAGCTCACAGACGGAGAAGAAATTTTGGCAATTTTGTACTCATATAGTTCAATACTTTGTTTTGATACATATTGCTTTCTTAGGAGCTTTTGACTCTTATTTTCCTTTTGGCATTCAATTCTTGACATGGGATCATTTATATATAATATATTGTTTACCCTGCTTCCTTTTCCATGGGCCTTTTGCTGTCACTCCCTAGGAAATTTTTAAATGTGAGATGGATGGAGCCTCGAAATAGTATTCCAGACCTTTTGATCCTTATTTATTTTACAAGGATTAAGTAGGACTTCAATGTGTTCATAGCCATTCAGGAAAAACTATTAAACTAGAAGAAATTCTTTCAAATAACTTAATAATACACAGTCTTATAATCCAGAATTCTGATGCCCTCCATGCAACCAAAAGTTTGCCTCTTTTATTGAAATCAATCAAAATCTGAACTAAAGCAAAACAAAAATAAAATAAATCAAAATAAACAACCAAATCATTTTATTTATGTACAAGATAATTAAGAAACATAAAAATCAAGAAAAATAAATTTTGAGAACTAAACCACTAACTGGTTAGTCCTCTGCCCACCCCTATAAATTGGACAACTTGTAAGTTAAGGGGCTAGGCTTGACTACAAAAATGAGAAAGACCTACCCATGATCAAAAACTACATCTACTGGTCTTGAAAAAACTATATCTAAAACTGAAACTACTACTTTACAATCAATCTCATCAGCCCATGAACATTGAAGGAGATCAGGCTGAGTGTTAGTCATACTATTGGCTTCTTCTAATGCATGATTTCTTAGTTTAAGCTCTGTTAGATAATTCCCCAAAACAGAATTTGCAAATTCATTTCCTTCTTCCAACTTAGTGATAGTGTGCTTCATGTAAGGTTCCCTTAAAATTTTGATCCGATTTGGGACCCCTTTATGAGGCAACCATAAATGTGACTAATATGAAGCAAAATACCCCTTTAACCTTATAGACCAATCTCGGTTCAGAATAAGTCCATACCGATTCGGTATGTCCGCCACCACAATATCAATAAATTGACATATCTTTTCATTTGCAGATAAACGAATGAGAACATTTTCCATTTCCCCAACTACTTTGACACTAGTTCTGTCTAATTGAGTGACTTCCCAAGCAGTAGGTTTTGGTTGTTGTTGAGGCCTGGAAAATCGCAGGCAACAACAGCAAGGGATTCTCCCCAGTCAACGTTCCCAACTACCCCGTGACTATTTGGTGTAGGGAATCCGTCTGGTTTGCGGTCTGGCTACCATATGTCAAGTGACAAAAATAAAAGGTTTTACCGGTTGCATCCCGATCCACCATATATATTTTTGTATTTTTGACTTAAAGTACGATATGCAAGTGCTTGTTTAACATGCAGATTGATAAAGAATGCAGGGAGTATTCACAATGTGATGTGCAGGTTCTTACCTCTCGTCTTAAAACTCTCAAGCATCTAAATCACACACAATTAGAAAATGAATACTAACTAGGCTATCTCTAGAGAGATAGATATTAATTTATGAGTAATGTAATACTGTTCACATGTTACGGCAAATCACAGATAGTTGTTCCTAGAACCAAACATACAAACATGAAAAAGTATACATGACAAGATAGCTCATCAACATTAAAACTTCCATTACTCATAGTGGAAAACATCCCAGAATATACTAGAGAACATTCAGGTAAGAACATAGGTTCATGAAGTTAGAATGCTCTCACAGTTAATGAAACACGGTCGAAAACGAAATAGTTCCCCTTCAACATTGTTCATTTATCACATTGGAAGATTCCACATAGCACCTTCTCCAGCAGGCAAAAATTTGTAATTTCTTATTGTAAAACTAAGTAGTTCCTCTTACAAACAATAGTTCACAAGTGTTTTCCAGGGAAAAATCCCCTGTAAACTCTATCTTTCCTATATTTAAACCAAATAGGCTAACCGCTTGGGCTGCCTCAACCGTGACCTTTGGGTTCCTCAAAACCATTTAAAATCCCCATTTTATCTTTTCTGTGAGTACTCATGATCTACTTCATGCGTTACGTTCTAGAGTACTCAACACAGTGGGATCCGCTTGGAAATTGACATATCTTTACGAGAATGGGATTTTGTCACCATTGATCCTATCTTTTCTTTTGTTGCCCTCCTTGAGATCCCGTTGGTTTCATTACGAATTCTGCCTAACACTGTCCATCCGTTTTCCACCACTTCGTCTCCCCGCTATGCCTTCTCACAGTAAAAATCTCTTGAGTCCATCTACAATTAAACAACATATATTATTAATCAAGACTGCATTCTTCAATAAAACCAAACTGCATCAACAAAATGACTAGTTGTTGGAGACATCTACCATCATACACACTCTTTCAGTCAAATTGGCCTAGTTAAACCACTATCCTAAGTTTAATTGACATCAAGGAGCATTGATTACCATCATCCCAGTCACTCCCACGCCTACCTACTGTCAAGGAGGCTAACTTAGCCTTTCCTACAGTCAAGGAGGCTAACTGGAGCACTTCAGGGGTGATCTAGGTGACATCCATGCACCTACTTGA
>LPNX010018350.1:0-77305 GCA_001517045.1 Pseudotsuga menziesii | reverse complement strand
TACAGAGAGGAAACTTATTTGGTTCCTGAAAATTTCCAATTCATGTGTAATTGTTAATAATTCTTTGATGAGATTGAATCTTAGTTCCTAGATCAATGTGAAGAATTAATACTAGTCATCAAGAGAGGCTCTATACTGTCATGAAAACCTTAACAAGCGCAAGAACCACTGTCTCGTCCACAAGGGTTTAAAACTGAAAAAAACGATCGGGAGAGAAAACTTATCAGTGGCTTAAAACACTAAAACTTTGGCCGCGGTAGTCTTACTTATAGCCACGTCAGCAGGTCTCAAACAGGCAATGGGCTCTGCAAGACTGTTAAGTGTAACGGAGTCGAAAAAGCTAGAACCTGAAATCTAGGTGGAAGAGCTCTCAGTTGGCGAGCGGAAAGACATCAACATCGGATAATTAGTGCGTTACACAGCCGCAAGGGCAGAGGATAAATAGACTATAGCCTCTGATTGAAGACAAAGCGATGGAAACCCAACAAAGTCTTGGTGTGTGGAGCAGTTATATGGTGGATACCTAGTTCGCTTGGGAGTTGCAAGGGCGGAAGATAAATAGACTACCTCCTCCGATAATATAACAAGTCAAATGATACGAAGCAGCCATGGAGGAGTCACAATTCTTCTGCAAAATAATCATTGTTAAATTTTCGCGACAAAGCCTCCGTAAGGAAACATGGCTCTGATACGTTGTTAAATGACCTTCGGAATAGTGGTTAGCACGGGAAATGAGTTCCCAAGAGGAAATCACAGCTCGAAGGGTAACAAAACAAACTCTAAACTCTGCGACCTACAGCAGTTTCAAACATAAGCAATTTTCGAAAACAGGAAGAGAGTTAACCTCAAAATAGTCCGAAATTAAAGCAAGACAAAAAGTTCATGGATCCAAATGATTCAAAGCAATGCTAAAAATAACAAGGGGGTCCAAAATCTGAAGATTTTGGGGAAAACAGTTGCCGCTGCAACAATTGACGACTACCTGGTGAACCTAGATCTCTGGATGATTATTTCTTGAGTAACAGACTGTTTAACAATGAACGAACCTGTTGAATTCTTCCAGCTATCTGCATTTCCAAAAAGGAAAATATATGTACTTTTAATCATTGATGATAGTCCAATTTAGGAGAGTGGAAACCAGGATTTTCAAGTCAAGATAACTCTTTTGAGGCTAAAATATGAATTCATTTGTTACCTCTGTCTTCAGGTAGCTGCCAGCTTGGACACCATAGGATTGTAGCATATGGTAAACAGAAATATTCATTTGTTCCTCATTCCCATGCCATTTTTGCACTTTTCATGCTTTTGAACTTTTGTCCTTTTCATATGAGTCCTCCTACATGCCTTTCTTTCTAAATTTTGATTCAGGATCCTCTATCCCTAGTGTCCTTTTGTGTGAGAGATTTATTTACGTTTCATCTCATGGACGGAGAGGAACTTTCGGCGATTTAGTACTT
This sequence comes from Pseudotsuga menziesii, assembly GCA_001517045.1. Taxonomy (NCBI): domain Eukaryota; kingdom Viridiplantae; phylum Streptophyta; class Pinopsida; order Pinales; family Pinaceae; genus Pseudotsuga; species Pseudotsuga menziesii. The sequence continues at coordinate 75,848 of LPNX010018350.1, read as the reverse complement.
ATATGGTTCAACATTCGTTTTGATACATAATGCTTTCATAGGATCTTTCAACTCTTATCTGCCTTTCGGCATTCAATTCTTGGCATGGGATCATTTATATATAATATAATGTTTACCCTGCTTCTTTTCCATGGGCCCTTTGCTATTAATCCCTAGGACATTTTAAATGTGACATGGATGGAGCCTCAAAATAGTATTCCAGACCCTTTGATTCTGGTTTATTTTACAGGGGTTAAGCAGGACTTCAATGTATACATAGCCACTCGAGAAAACTGCTAAAATAGAAGAAATTCTTTTCGATAAACAATAATACACCGTCTTTTACCCAAGAACTTTAATCATTCCAAAATTTTGATGTTCTCCATGCAACCGCGGGTTTTCCTCCTTTATTGAAATCAGTAGAATTTAAGCTAAAACAAAACTGAACTACATAATTCAAAGAAAAAACGGTCAAGCCAGGTTACTTATATACAAGAAGAAGAAAACAAATAGACTCAAAAAAAATAATGTTTGAGAACTAAACCATTTACTAGTAAGTTCTCTTCCCACCCTTATAAATCTCGCAACTTATAGGTTGAGGGGCCAAGCTTTGCCGCAATCTGGAAAGGACCTACCCATAACTACTAAAACTTCGTGTGTTTTCCTTTTTCATCATGGGGGTGGTCCCATTTGAGAACCAAATCTCCCACCTCAAAATCTTTTGTTCCACCTTGTGCTTATCAAACCATCTCTTTACTACCTATTGTTGTTTTTTAAAGCGTTCTCTTGCTTTAGATCAAGACTCTTCTGCCTTTAGGAGATTATATATCCTCATTTGCAAGACTTCATTATCTGTTCCTCTAGATTCTTGAGCTATAATGGAAGAGGGTAGCATGATATTGGGGGGGAGAATGGCCTCTTTACCATACACAAGGGTATACGGAGACACTCCTATCGAAGACTTGGGGGTCACTCTATCAGCCCAAAGGGCGTTTGGTAAAGCTGAGTGCCAACTCCTCTGATTTTCTATCACCGTCTTTTTTAAAATCCTAATTAGTTTTTTGTTTGTATATTCAGCTAAGCCATTTCCCTGTGGGTAGTAATTAGCCGAGTAATGTAACTTAATCCCTTTCTCATGAGCGAAAGTAGTTAATCTTATTGAGGAAAAGTAAGTAGCATTATCAAAAACTAAAGAAATTGGAACTCCAAACCTGGTCATAATATGGTCTTGCAAGAAGTCTATGACCGCATCCTCATTTATTTTGTGCAACGGGATGGATTCGACCCAGCGAGTGAAGTAGTCGGTAGCTATCAAAATATACTTGTGTTGCAGGGAGGAATTTGGCTTTATCTCCCAAATGATATCTAACCCCCATTGCTCGAAAGGCTCTGTTATCATCATAGGATTCAAAGGTCCTACTGCTTTAGCTTGTCTTCCACTGCATCTTTGACAAATGTGACACTTTCTGACATGGGCATGTGTGTCTTTGAAAAGTGTGGGCCAATAGTATCCAGCTCTGAGAATTTTATGAGCTGTAGTATCTTCGGAAAAATGTCCCCCAGCAGGCCCATCATGCAAGTCTGACATTACTTTCTTCGCATCTTCTTTCTCTAAGCATCTAAGAAGAACTCCATCGTAATTTTTTCTGAATAATATTCCTTCAATAATTTGATATGGGGCTGATTTAAGACGCAATGCTCTTCTTTCCTTAGAATTTCAATGTTCTGGCAACGATCCTATCTGAAGGTAATGTACAAGGTCTCTATACCAAGATTCTGGGGCTGTGAAAAGAGGACATACATCCATCAAATGTAGTTCATCTTCATCTTCCCAGGCATGTTCTTCATTGTTTCTATTTTCAATCATTAATCTGCACAACCCTTGCCCTTTAACTATAGAACCTGGCTTGAATTCGAGGTCATATTCCTGAAGAGCCATTACCCAATTGCCCCTTCTTTCTCCTAACTCCTTCTGTATGAAAATAGACCTCACAGCTGGGTGTGGGACGATTACCTTGGTCCGGTTTTTTAGTATGTAGGGCCTGAATTGTTTCACTGATTTGAACACTGCGTAAGCTTGTTTGTCTATAGCTGGGTAATTCAATTCGGCCCCTTGCAGACCAGTGCTCATAAATGATATGGGGAATTCATCTCCCCCATCGTCCTTCTGAGTAAGCACAGCTGCTAGCGAATCATCGGATGCGAAAGTGTACAGAATAAAATCTTTATCAAAATCTGGGCTTTTGAGGGAAGGTGCGTGCGCGACAGTGGTTTTAGTCTTTCCCAATGCATTCTTCTCAACATCAGTCCACTTGAATTGTACACTTTGCTTCACCATTTGCTGCAAAGGTTTAACAATTTGAGCGAAATCTAGCACAAACCTTTGCACAAAGTTTATTGTCCCCATAAATGATTGCATGCCCTTTTTATTATGGGGCAAGGGAATCTGTTCAATGGCTTTGATCCGGTCTTGGTATATGGAGATCCCCTTCTTAGAAACCACGTGACCAAGCAACTTTCCTTCCGTAAAAGCGAACACACACTTCTTGGGCTTGAGTGAGATACCATACTTTCAGCAGCGTTCAAAAATATGCTTTAGATGAAACGCGTGTTCTTCTCTGCTCTTTGAGAATATTGTGATGTCATCGAGGTATACTACAGCACTGCGGCCAATCAAACCATAGAAAGATATGTCCATAGCCCTCTGGAATGTAGCTCCAGCGTTTATAAGCCCAAAGGGCATTCCTCTGTAAGCGAAATTTCCCCACCTGGTCCTGAATGTTGTTTTCAATCTGTCTTCTTCGGCTACTAATACTTAATTGTAGCCTGAAAATCCGTCTAATAAACAAAATAGTTCATAACCTGAAACCATTTGTAGTATTTGCTCCATGGATGGGACAGGATAATTTTCTTTATCTGAGGCACGATTTAAGTTTCTGAAATCCACACATAACCTGATTTCTCCAGATTTCTTCCTCACCGATACCAGATTTAAGACCCATTCCGAGTGTCTAACCTTAAAAATGATTCTAGCATCCAATAATTTCTTAACTTCACTCTGGATTAGAGGTTCCAATTTTGGGTGCATTTTTCTTAAAGGCTGTTGATAAGGTTTGACTCCTTACTTGATGGGGATAACATGTTGGATGATACTGGTGTCATATGTCTTCAGATCTTCATATGTCCAAGCAAAAACATCTTTATATTGATTAAAAAGAACGATGAACTTATTTCTTTCCGCTGGTGAACAGCATTTTCCAAGATTCATGTATTTAGGCTTCATCTCAGTCCCCAAATTAATCAATTCGAACTGTAGAGATGAGCTATGAGTCTTCACGTTTGCTGGTCTTCTAAATTTTTCATTTAAATCAAACATCCGTTCTAAGGTTCTAACACCTTTAGGGATGAAATTATCAAATTTCAGCTCGGCCTGATTTTCTTCATCATCAATAATCACCCCTTTAAATGCCTCATCATTCGTTAAGCATTCTATAATCTGCTGATCGTCATCGAACACTCATAGGTTGGTAATCATATCTAGAACCGAGGGCCTGAAAAGCAATTCAACAGAGCACTGATTATTAGATGGCACAAGCCTAGCAACTAATGTGGCCAACAAGTTAGCTGTTGCATTCTTAAGTCTAGGAATCGATACAATATTAAAAGAGTTAAAACATTTGAGTAAGTCCTATACCTCATTTTGATAAGCTTTTAAGCGAGGAGAAATGCAATGTATTTGATTCTGAATTTTTTTTACAATTATTTCAGAATCTCTAAACACTTTCAGATTATTTTCCTTTAATTCAATTGCTTTCCTTAAACCTTGAACCAACACTTCATATTCAGCTGTGTTATTTGTACATTCAAACTCTAACCTACAGGAAAGAAAATGTTTGTTCTTCTTGGGGTCAATGAAGACACAGCCGGCTCCCGATCCTTCTAACATTTTAGATCCGTCAAAAAAATTGTCCAAAAATCGCTAACTATTATGCAGGAATCTACTTCTACTGCTAAGTCTACTATTTTGCAATCGATTTCATCAGCTTGTGAAAACCAAAGGAGGTCAGGCTAAATGTCTGATGTGTTGCTGGCTTCTTCTTCGTGGTAATTTCCTGGTTCTAACTCAATAAAGTAATTTCCCAAAACAGAATCCACTGGTTCATTTTTTTCCTCAAACTGAGTAACATTGTATTTCATATGGGGCTCCCTCAAAATTTTGATTTGATTTGGGCTTCCTTTATATGGCAGCCATAGATGCAACCAGTCCGAAGCAAAATATCCGTTTAGCTTTGCCGACCAGCCCTTGCTCAGAACAAGCCCATAAGCGTCTAGTATTTCAGCCACCACAATATCAATAACTTGACACACCTTATCATTCGAAGATAAGCAGACTAGGACATCCTCCATTTCCCCAATTACCTTCACATTTGTTCTATCCAACTGAATAACCCTCCAGGTGGATGGTTTAGGCTGCCCATTTACCCTTTTGCAAACCAACAGCGACATAATGTTAACCGATGCCCCTGAGTCTACCAAGCAATTATGTACATTATGGTTAAAAATTTCAAAAGTGAGGAGAAACTGTGGATTCTTTCTCTTAGACTTACCTCCTACTCTTGTTTCCCCAATTTCTTCTTCTTCCTTGGGCTGATTGTCAGTGGGCAGCCCCTCCTCTGATGCTTCGAGTGCTTTCAAAATCTTTTCTTTCTACTGCGGCACCTTGCACATTTCAAATAATGAGATATTCACCCTTACCTTCTTTATATCTTCCACAATGTCATACTCCATCTTAGGTTCAGTGGGATTTGGTTTACCATTATTTATTTTTTCCTCATTGGTCTTGGTAAACACATCAATCTGTCTAGGATCTTGACTGGTGATGGTAAATTATGGGATTTCATTAGCTGAGGAGTTATTTTGGAATTTCCTAACATTCCTTTGAATCTTTTAATCTTTCGGAGCATGAGCCTATTTTATTTAGCCAACCCTTGGCTTCTTGTTGTTACATTCGTTTCCATGATGTCCTTGTGGACCAAAACCTCCTCTTTCTTGGTGTCAAACAATGAAACACAGTCCCATAGAACCATGGTCTCATCCTCTTGTTCTTTTGTTGATGTATTACTATTTTTTCTTTCTTCATCTTCATCTTCTGTTAATTTAGAATCCAGCAGCTGATTCAAAACCAACGTCATTGAGTTTATCCATTGAGGACAATTCTTTTCAGAGTGGGGTTGTTGGTGGAAAGTGCAAAAATTGTCCATTCCTACCTCTGTTAGATTCATAGATGCCGAATTGTGCAGAGGGGGTTGGGATTGATTGTTATCCTCCCATTTCTTGTAATAGGGCTTGTACAACTTTTGGGCTTCCTTTTCCTTCTCTAAGTCTATGATTCTATTAGAAAGCTTCTGCATCATTTTTGCCATACTTTCAAAATCTGGTGACTGCTCTTCATTAGACTTGGTAAACAACAAAGTTTTCCTCCCCACATTTTTCTCTCCTGACCGTTCGGGATAATCTTCGATACTTTCCCTTTCAGCCTCTACCTTTTCTGCCTCCTCATAAGTCTCTTCTAGAGTAGGATTGGCCTTCATTTTGGAAAACATGGCCTACTCGGGCCCTAGAGCTGAGGTATAATATTTAATCAGGACTTTATCTGAAGGTTTGTCAACTTCAGAAAAATTCTTAAGATATGCTGCAAATATTTGGGTGAAACTATGCACCTTCTCCTTTCTTTCTTTATTTAAGGCACATAGTCCTTTCATGAGAGCTGCATGAGTTTTTTGGGTCGCATACTTACTTCTAAAAATCCTCTCAAAGGTATCCCAATCAGGGATAGAATTTGCAGGAAAACCAAAGTACCATAATGCTGCAGCTCCTTTAAGGGTATGTGGGAAAAGTATGCAAACTACATCCTCATATTCCCTAGCCCTTAACCCTTCTATTGCCAAATATAAACTTTGCAAGTGGTCGTCTACTAGTATCTTCTCATTTGGGTCAAATTTGGGCAGCATCTTTTCAAAAGATTGAGGTAAATCATGCAAAGGAGGTGTTAGGTTTAAAGGTGATCTGGATTTCCAGGAAGGTGGTAGATTTGATGGGTTAGGTGGTTGATTTGCGTTTACGCCTGCCATGAGTCTGGGTGGAGAATGAGGGGGTGAGAAAATAGGCATGTGAACCAGAGAACTATGAGGAGTATATGGTCCTACTTGATTCAAAGGCAGTACAACGTCTTGTAAGGCTGTTTCTAAAAGTTCCTCCCAATCCCCAACCAGCACTAAGTCTTCCAATATAGGATGATCTTTCCTTTTATATTCTCTTCTAGGAAATTCAGGGATAATCGGAAATCCTCCAATCTTCTTCATGTATGCCCTAGTGTGCCTTCTCATATCTTTAACAACTTCGTTGTCGACAGAATACAAATTCTCTCTACCCCCCTCTTCAGGAATTGGATTATGAAACACGCTGATTTTTGAACTGTTACCGGTGGAAGAGTCTCGGGAAAACGGGTTTCCTCGACCAGCCATACACTGGCAGCCCTCCTTCTAGCGCCAAAAAACTGTTGAGGCCTAGAAAATCGCAGGCAACAACAGCAAGTGATTCTCCCTAGTAAACATTCCCAACTAGCCCGTGACTATTTGGTGTAGGGAATCCGTCCAGTTTGCAGTCCGGCTATCGTAGGTCAAGTGACAAAAATAAAAGGTTTTACCAGTTGCATCCCGATCCACCATATATATTTTTGTATTTTTGACTTAAAGTATGATATGCAAGTGCCTATTTAACATGCAGATTGATAAAGAATGCAGGGAGTATTCACAATGTGATGCCCAGGTTCTTACCTCTCGTCTTAAAACTCTCAAGCATCTAAATCACACACAATTAGAAAATGAATACTAACTAGGCTATCTCTAGAGAGCTAGATATTAATTCATGAGTAATGTAATACTGTTCACATGTTATGGCAAATCACAGATAGTTGTTCCTAGAACCAAACATACAAACATGAAAAAGTATACATGACAAAATAGCTCATCAACATTAAAACTTCCATTACTCATAGTGGAAAACATCCCAGAATATACTAGAGAACATTCAGGTAAGAACATAGGTTCATGAAATTAGAACACTCTCACAGTTAATGAAACACAGTCGAAAATGAAATAGTTCCCCTTCAACATTGTTCATTTATCACATTGGAAGATTCCACATAGCACCTTCTCCAACAGGAAAAAATTTGTAATTTCTTATTGTAAAACGAAGTAGTTCCTCTTACAAACAATAGTTCACAAGTTTTTTCCAAGGAAAAAGCCCCTATAAACTCTATATTTCCTATATTTAAACCAAATAGGATAACTGCTTGGGCTGCCTCAACCGTGACCTTTGGGTTCCTCAAAACCATTTAAAATCCCCATTTTGTCTTTTCTGTGAGTACTCATGATCTACTTCATGTGTTACATTCTAGAGTACTCAACACAGCGGGATCCACTTGGAAACAGACAAATATTTTCGAGCCTGGGATTTTGTTGACATTGATCCTATCTTGTCTTTCTTTGCCCTCCTTTAGATCCCATTGGTTTCATTACGAATTCTACCTAACACTGTCCATCCATTTTCCACCACTTTGTCTCCCCGCTATGCCTTCTCGCAGTAAAAATCTCTTGAGTCCATCTGCAATTAAACGACATATATTATTAATCAAGACTGCATTTTTCAATAAAACCAAACTGCATCAACAAAACGACTAGTCATCAAGAGAGGCTCTATACTGTCATGAAAACCTTAACAAGCGCCAGAACCATTGTCTTGTCCACAAGGGTTTAAAACTGACAAAAATACGAGGAGAGAAAACTTATCGGTGGCTTAAAACACTAAAACTTCGGCAGTGGTAGTCTTACTTATAGCCGCATTAGTGGGTCTCAAATAGGCAACGGGCTCCACGAGACTGTTAAGTTTAACGGAGTCGAAAAATATAGAACCTGAAATCTGGGTGGAAGAGATCTCAGTCGACGAGCGGAAAGACATCAACGTCGGATAATTAGTGCGTTACACAGCCGCAAGGGCGGAGGATAAACATACTATAGCCTCCGATTGAAGACAAAGCGAAGGAAACCCGACAAAGTCTCGGTGGGCGGAGCAATTATATGGAAAATACCTAGATCGCTAGGGAGCCGCAAGGGCGGAAGATAAACAGACTACCTCCTCTAATAATATAACAAGTCAAACGATACAAAGCGGCCACGAAGGAGTCACGATTCTTCTCCAGAATAATCATTGTTAAATTTTCGCGACAAAGGCTCCCTAAGGAAACATGGCTCTAATACGTTGTTAAATGACCTTCAGAATAGTGGTTAGCACAGGAAATAAGTTCCCGAGAGGCAATCGCAGCTCGAAGGGTAACAAAAAAAACTCTAAACTCCGCGACGTACAGTAGTTTCAAACATAAGCAATTTTCGAAAACAGGAAGAGAGTTAACCTCAAAATAGTCTGAAATTAAAGCAAGACAAAAAGTTCATGGATCCAAATGATTCAAAGCAATGCTAAAAATAACAAGAGGGTCCAAAATCTGAAGATTTTGGGGAAAACAGTTGCAGCTGCAACAGCTGCCCATTAATTTTTATGCAAACTGCGAGTGGCATAACATTCACGGATGATCCAGAATCTACCAGACAATTATGCACCTTATGATTCAAAATTTCCAGAGTCAAAAGGAAAGGTGGGGTTTTAAACATAGATTTCCCTTTCCCAATTGATTCGACATCTTCCTCCACAGTTTGGTTTTCGGTGGCTATCTCTTCCTCTGGTTCTTCAGGCCTTTTAGCATTTTCTTTATTTACACCTACTTGTTCTTCCATGGGCTTAGCAGGCTTGTTGATTTGCTCCGGATCTTGGCTAACAATGGTAATTTCGGGTACTTTGTCCTCAACATTGTTCTTTGGCTGTTTCCTGACATTCTCTTGCAACTTCTTAATTTTTGAGATTATTGAATTGTCTTTATTTACCAAGTTCAGGTCTTTTGTTGTCTTTGGTATATTCTCAGGTTTAAGAGTACTTTTTTTGTATCAAACAGCGAGACACGATCCCATAAAAAAACATGGTATCATTTTCTTGTTTTTCTATGGTCTTATTACCTTTTTCCTCTTCATCACTATCCTCAGTCAATTTAGAATCCAAAAGCTGATTCATCACCAACGTCATTGAATTTAACCATTGAGGACAATTCTTTTCAGAATGGGGTTGTTGGTGAAAAGTGCAAAAATTATCCATCCCTACCTCTGTCAGATTCATTGATGCTGAACCGTGTGGAGGTGTCTTGAATTGGTTGTTATCTTCCCTTTTTTTGTAGTAAGGCTTATAAGCTTTCTGAGCTTCTTTTTCCTTTTCCAAATCTATTATTCTGTTGGAAAGCTTTTGCATCATCTTTAACATCCCCTCAAAATAATGTGATTCCTCTTTAGGTTTGGACAGAAATAAGGCTCCTTTCTCAAAAACAAATTCTCCAGATTGCTCGAGATAATCTTCTATACTTTCTTTTTCAGCCTCTACTCTTTTTGCTTCTTCATAAGTCTTTGCTAACATAGGCTTAACTTGAGCTTTTGAGAACATATCCAAATCAGGACCTAAAGCTGAGGTATAATACTCAATCAGAACTTTATCAGAGGGCTTATCAGTTGCAGAGAAGTTCTTGAGGTAAACAGAAAATATTTGAGTGAAATTGTGTACCTTTTCTTTCCTTTCTTTTTTTAAAGTGCCTAAACATTTCATTAGTGTTGCATGTGTCTTTTGGGCTGCATACTTACTTCTAAAAATTGTTTCAAAGGTATCCCAATCCGGGATAGAGTTTGCAGGCAAACCAAAATACCTTGATGCTACTGCTCCTTTAAGGGTGTGTGGAAAAAGTCTACAAACTACATCCTCATGTTCCCTAGCCCTTAATCCTTATATTGCCAAATAGAAAGTTTGAAAATGGTCATCTACTACAACCTTATCATTTGGATCAAACTTAGGCAGCAACTTCTCAAAAGCTTGAGGCAAGTCATGCAACAAAGGTGTTAGGTTCAAGGGTGATCTGGCTTTCCAAGCCGGTGGTTGATTTGGTGGGTTAGGTGGTTGATTTGCATTTACACCTGCCATGAGTCTGGGTGGAGAGTGAGGGGGTGAAGGAACAAGAGTCCACATAGGTGAACAGTAAGGTTTGTTTGGGCCTACTTGATTCAAAGGCTGAACAACCTCCTGTAATGCTCCTTCTACTAACTCTTCCAAGTCTCCAACCAACACTGAATCTTCCAAGATGGGATGGTCTATCTTCTTGTACTCTCTTTGGGGTAAATCAAGGATAATGGGTAATCCTCCAATATTCTTTACATAAGCCCGTGTATGTATTCTCAGATCATTTACCACTTGGTTGTCCACAGCAAACAAATGTTCTCTATTTTCTTCAGTATTTGGATCAGGAAATAACTTTCTTTCAAAACTATCACTGGTGGAGTAATTTCAAGGAAATGGATTTCCCCGTCCATCCATGCACTGGCGGCCCTCCTTCTAGTGCCAAAACTATTGAGGCCTAGAAAATCACAGGAAACAATAGTAAGGGATTCTCCCCAGTAACGTTCCCAACTAGCCCGTTACTATTTGGCATGGGGAATCCATCCAGTTTGTGGTCCGGCTACCGTAGGTCAAGTAACAAAAATAAAAGGTTTTACCGGTTGCGACCCGGTCCATCGTGTCTATTTTTGTGCTTTTTAGTTTTAAGTATGATATGCAAGTGCCTATCTAAAATGCAAATTGATGTAGAATATGAGGAGCAGTCACAATGTGATGCGTAGGTTCTTACCTCTTGTCTTAAACTCTCTCGCATCTAAATCACACACAGCAAGAAAATAAAATTAACTACCTAACCTATACCTAGGGAGCAATATTATCATTCATTAATTAGTAATCTATTTTGTACATGCATCATGAAAAATAACAGATAGTTGATACCTCTTTCAAAACACATGAACATTTAAAGATATTTGAACAACCAGATAGCCAATTGTTTATGAACAACATTCATTACTCATAGTGGAAATTTTCATAAAATAAACCAAAGAACATTCATACAAGAACATAGGTTCATAGAGTTAGAACGATCTCACAGTTAATGGACACAAAGCTGAAAACAAAATAGTTCCTCTTCAACAAATCCATAGCACAACATTTGAACATTCCACCAAGGTTTCTCCAACAGGCAAATTGTAATTATCTATTGCAAAAGGAAATAGTTCTTCTTACAATATGTCCTCACAAATCTCACTGGGAAAAAGTCCCCGATTCTCTCTAACACTCCTATACTTATACTACAAGCAAACTCTTGGGATGCCCCTCGGTGACCTTTGGGCTCCTCAACCGTTTAACCTCACAATTTTGTCCTTTTGTGAGTGCTCATGATTTAGGCAATACGTTACATTTCATTAAAAATTAATAGCACTTTTTAAAACGAGAGACCAGCTTGATCAGTGATAAACTTTTCCTAGGCGTCAGTTGTTATTAAATTCGCTAACCTATTTTTTTTCTTGCTCAGTAATCCATTAGTCCCGTACTAGAGCCTGTTGAGCTCAAACTTGACTCTCTTCTTCTTGTCTCTATTTGTGCTTCTTCATTCTTCAGCCAATTCCTTCCTTGCTACCTCCCTTCTACTTTGTCTTTCCTTTTAGACATATCCTCTTTATAGCAGCAAATTATCCTGTCATAAACACAAACTGTTCTTAGACCATTTATCGTTAACAAAGTACACAAACTATATCAAAACATACATCCAGTAAAATGAACTTTAATGAATGATAACGCAAAGAAAAATCCTGCGAGTTCATATCCTGAAATCACAAGCCCAAAAGACAGATTCTTTAACTCAAGTGAGGTCGCATATGGACTTACTCGAAATCCACTGAAGAAAACCTGAATCACAGCAAAGTGACCGCCCATCTAAACCCTAAACCGTGCTTCATCTTGGAGAAACTTAGACTGGACCAAAAAACCCACGAAACAACTCTGGCATCATAAAATAAAGTAAAGTACACAAAAAGGCAGGAAAAAACCCTCTCGGTGAGCAGAATCACTATATACATTGGCAGGATAGTCCCATTCAAAACCGCAATGGTGTGCCTTAGACAGACTAAAAATTCCACGGTCAACATAAAACATCGGCGGCCGTCAAATCTAAAGCCAGCGATCGGGGCTCAAAATTACTAATCATTGGCAATAAAGTTCATTACGCAACCACAACGGTGGAAAACAATCAGACTAAAGCCTCCAACTTACTATTCAAAAGACTTCCGACAGTGAAAACAAAATATATCGTTGCAAAGCAAAAAGGTTTGAGCCCAGAAAACCATGCATCGGTGGACGTAATAACTGTCCATCAACCCGTTCTCTATTTGTCCTCCGAAATGGCAGCTGCATAGAAAACTAAAGCTTCGATTCAAACATGAATAGGCTTCCGATAGCGGGTAGAAAAATCATCGAAATAGGAAAATCACTGAAAACGTTAAGTGCTTGGAAAACTTTAAAGTTGTGCAGTGGTTAAATAGTTTGTTTCATCTCCGAAACAGCGGTGGCATAGAGAAGAAAAACCCTGACTCAAACTTCAACCAAACTCCGACAGCGATACGATCGAAACAGCGGGAAATTGCTAAGTTCCACAGTCAAAGCAAGGTCAATCAAATTCCGAGATGAAAGAAAAACAATCAACCTCAAAATCCAAATTTATAGCAGATAAAAGAGAGTTCAGGAATCCAAACACTCCCAGGAAAGATAAAATAAAAAGGAGGGTCCAAAATTTCAAAATTTTGGGAAAATAGTTGCAACTGCAACAAGACCGTAAAAAATTTAAATCCATGATGGACTGGTTGATTACCAAAACCCTGATGAATAGTAGAGAATTCTTACATCTGACAGGGTACTACCACAAGTTTATTCAAAAGTATGGAAGAATAGCAGCTCCTTTAACAATGTTACTGAATAAATATACATTTTCTTGTACTCCAGAGGTAATTCAAGATTTTAAAAAACTGAAAGAGGCCATGTGTAAAGGTCATGCTTTGGAAACACTGGACTTCACAAAAACCTCTAGTGTGGAATGTGATGCTTTAAGAAATGGAATTGGATTTGTACTAATGGAAGGACACCCTCTTTCCTTCACAAGTCATCCAATCAAGGGAAAGAACTTACAAAAGCCCATTTATGAGAAGGAAATATTGGAAATACTACATGCCCTGAAGAAATGGTGTCCCTACATTATAGGGATACATTTCAAGGTTAAAACTGATCATGATAGCCTTAAATACTTCTTAGAACAAAGGTTATCTTCAGAAGAGAAACAAAATTGGGTGACAAAGATGTTGGGATATGACTTTGAAATCATCTACAAAAAGGGGAAGAAAAATGCTGTCTTGGATGCACTCTCCAGGAAATATGAGGATGTTGAAGCATTACTCTATGTTATTTCGATCATCCAAACAGATTGGATAGATGAAGCAATGGACGAATCAAAAAATGACGAAAAAATATGGACATTTATTCGAAAGTTGCAGCAGGATCCCAGTGCCTCTAATACAATTAGGTGGAAATGTGACTTTCTATTCTACAAGGATCGCTTATATATTGTTAAGAGTTCCAATCTCAAGCAAAATTTACTTTTTTAATTCCACTCCTCACCGATAGGAGGGCACTCAGGTTTCTTAAAAACCTACCAAAGGGTAAAGAAAGTTTTTTTGGGGATGATCTTAAAACTGTTGTTCAAAATTTGTGACATAATGTTTGGTTTCGCAACAAGATAAAGTGGAAACAATTAATACCCCTGGTCTTCTACAACCACTTCCCCTTCCAAGAAAGAGGTGGACATAGGTCTCGATGGATTTTATCATAGGTTTACCAAATTCTGAACGAAAGAGTGTCATCATGGTGGTTGTTGATAGCCTTCCTAAATATGCACACTTATGTACACTATCTCACCCCTTCAAAACAAACACGGTCGCTAATTCTTTTATGGATACAATACAAAAACTACAAGGTACTCCAAATATTATAGTAAGTGACAGGGATCCCATTTTAACTGGAAATATTTGGATTGAATTATTTTCTTGTTTCGGTACTCAACTGGCTCATAACTCATCTTATCACCCTCAATCTAATGGATAAACAAATATAGTAAACAAATGTTTGAAGGGTATCTTCAATGTTTTGTAGCTGCTAAACAAACACAATGGGTCAAGTGGTTACCCTTGTAAAAATGGTGGTATAACAATTCCTTCCATACATCATCAAAAATGACCCCATTTATGTCACTTTATGGCTATCATCCACCATCCATCACATGTTCAATAAGAGACTCTTCTAAGGTTCAAGTAGTGGAAGGACACATGAAGCATCAATAAGAAGTTCTTCCACTCTTAAAGGAAAACCTGAATGTAGCACAAAATCGAATGAAACAACAAGCAGATCAACACTGCAGTGAACGAAGCTTTAATGTGGGGGATTGGGTGTTTTTAAGATTACAACCATACAAACATATGTCTTTGAAGAACACTAAGAAGGATAATAAATTATCACCTAAATACTATGGTCCCTACAAGGTGTTACAAAAGATTGGTATATGTCCTACCAATTGTAACTGCCTGCATCTTCATGAGTCCATCTAGTTTTCCATGTTTATTTTTTAAATAAGGTAATTGGTGACAAGCTACCAGTTCAAACGATATTACCAAAACTTGATGAGGAAGGAAAAATCATATTGTATCCTGAAGAAATTACTGAAATAAGAACTAGAAAGCTTCGAAATCGATCAATTCCATAGTATCTCATTAAATGGAATAACTTACCCACAGAAGATTCAACATAGGAAGATGAGTCCTTTATACAACAGCATCCAGAAATACTTTAGTGTTCAAGACAACATTTTTTTATGGGGAGGGGCATGTTAAGCCCTTAATGATGGCGAATTACCCCACATAGTGTGGTGCATTACTCCCTATATTGTGGTGCATTACATATTATTTATGCCGGCCTGGGTCTATTAGTGAGTCTATTAGTTGTTATTATACACCTTTGTCTCCTATATATAAGAAGGAGATATTCTCATTTTAGTCATCATAGTATATTATCTTCTCTTTTGTACTTAGTACATTGTGTAAGGAGGTTCCTCCCTCGAAGAGGATTGATATTTATCTCTCTTATTCATTGTTAAGGTGTGGAATACTTTCTTATTGTCTATTTCTTCTCTTTTTATGCTATTTCTAGGACTTGGTTGCATAACATAGGTAGAGCAGATTTACCTTCCTCTTCAACTAGTTTTTGATCTTGCAATGGATATTTATTAAATTGGACACTCCTATTGATGAAGCATTTCTTGGTTGCAATATCCATCATCTTGTAAAATTTCCATCTTCTGTGTATCCCAACAGAATGTATTCTCTACTTTGGGGTTGAAGAGGTTTGTTTTGTTAGTTGGGATTCTTGCCCATGCCTTGGAACAAAAAACCCTCATTTGTGAGACATCGGGCTTATGTCCCATCAGTGCTTCGAATATAGTGACCTCAGCCATTGACTTATGAGGTACCCTATTCTGAATATAAAAATAATAGTTCACTACTTCTTTCCCATATATATGGTGGACTATCCCTTGCTTGAAGCAAGTAGTTAGCATTTGGCATTTGGTGTGTATGGGGAATAATTTGTGGTGTGTATGGGGACACCATTTTTTTGTGGTGTGTATGGGGAATAATTTGGCATTTGGATTCACTGGAAAGTACATAGATTATACAACTCTCTCTTCAGTACTCCCCTCCATTTTCCGATCTAAGTGTATTGATCTTCTTCCCAACAATGTTCTCAACTAAGGCCTTGAAAAATTTCAAAGTCTCAAACACATCAAACTTCTCCTTAAGAAAATAGATCCAACAAAACCTAGAACAATAATCTATGAAGGTAGGAAAGTACATGGATCCATTCATAGAAGTTATAGGAATTGGTCCTAAGAGATCACAGTGTATCAAGTCAAGTGTGGAGAAAGCTCTTATTTCCTTCCCAACATCACACATTCACTATGGATTCTTCCCTATCAAGAAACCTTTGAAGGTTCCTTATGACAACTTTATGAGAGAAAATCCCTCAACCATTTATTCATTGTGTAACTGTTGCAATTACTTGAATTTCAGATTAATGAATCTCTCATGCTAGAGTCTGCTTGTATCATTGTCATGGTTCAAGAGGGAACTTTTATGTGAGTATGGAAAAAAGTGTGACAACTCATTTTCCTTGGAGGAATGGTTTGTTTCACCTTTATCTATCATATTCCCATAAGAGATTTTTAATATCTCACTTGTGTTAGTTTCAAAAGAAAATCTCTTTGTTGATCCAATGTGGGTCGTCTAATAAACAAATAACAAGGTTTTTGCTAAGGAAGGTACATAGAGAACATTTTTAACACACCATGTTTGAATTGTATTGTGCCCTTCCCTACAACTGGGATCTAAGAATCATCTCCCATGTGTATTCTTGGACCATCAATGATATATAAAGAATAAAATGGCGCTTTGGAGGAAACCATGTGGTTGGAAGCTCCAAAATATATGAGGAAGGATTGAGATGAGAATCTAACATTTAGTGCATGGCCTTTCTCATGATCATTTGTCTTGCTTCCAGAATCATTCTTCCTTGTGCCTTCTGGGAGGGTAATGTTGTTCTAATCAAGGATTCTGACCATTTGATCTATATTTTTATTCATACACAAACTCTTTGGATGGTTTCCTTTCTTACAATAGTTACACTTGGTCTTTTTAAATTTCTTTTGCTTATCCTTCTTGGAACTCAAGATTCCATCTAATGGATTAAGCTTATCCTTTGGTTTAGATTCATAATTTTTTTGTCCTTTCCCTTCTACTTTTGTATAGAATTCATATTATTTGACTCCCCAACCAAAAGATCTTAATTCTTGGATGCTTTCAGGGATCCCATTTGGATCACTTTAACTTGTTCTTGGATCAGGGATTCAGTGAATGCATTAAGAGAAAGAATTCGCCAGTTTGGGGTTGTCAATCTCTCAAGCTATGGCACAGAATGGAGGAACTTGGGGTTCCTATACATCTTAGAGAAGTTGTTCACAAGCTATATCAGGAGGTCAAAGTCAAAATCAGAACATCATATGGTATCTCTGAAAGTTTCAAAAGCAATATTGGGGTCAAGCAAAGGGTACCCATTATCCCCTACCCTTTTTGGCTTACATATTGACAAACTTGAAGAGTGGTTAAACTTAGAGGGTGGGGATGGCATCCTCATGGGAGAGTATGTGATAAGGCTTATTTTTTATGCAGATGACCTTATTTTGATTGCTAAGTCTGCTCTTGGCTTGCAAGAGCACTTGATTTCCCTTGAGCACTTTTGTAGAACAGTTGGGATGCAAGTAAATACTAGCAAGACGAAAGTGGTAGTTTTCTCTAGCAAAAGAAAACATAAACAACATAAATTCTACTTTGAAGACAATACCCTTGAAGTAGTGGAATATTACAAGTACCTCAGAATCGACTTCAACAAAAATTTGAGTTGGGAAGGCTGCAGGAAAAAAAGAACTCTGGGAGGTTGTAAAGCGTTTTATGCTTCCCAAAATAGGTGCAAAGATACAGAGTTATGGGACTGGAAAACTATGCAAACCATTTTTGGGCTCTTAGTGATCCTAGTTGTTCTCTATGGTTGTGAAGTTTGGGCCAGAAGTACCTCTAACTTACAATGGAAGTAAATAGAAAAGATTCAAAAACACATTATCACAAGCAAGTTCAAAATTAAGAGTTCGGTGCCATACGAGATCATGCTAAGTGAAATGGGGGTTGCTTCTATTGAAGCAATCGCTATGGTAGATGGCCTAAGGTTGTCTTCAATGACATATTGTGCAAAATAAAGAAGACTTGGATGCGGCAAAATATTAAATGACTTAGCAAGTGGGATATGTTCTTGAGCACGTGCCCTATGAATAGTAAAGAAATAAAGGCTTTTGTTATCAATAAGTTCCACAAGTGAACTTGGGATAAAGAGCTAGGGAGAAAGAGAAAGTATTATATTGAAGAGTTTAACCCTGCCTACAATCAACATCAAAAGTTGTACAAAGGGGCCAATATACCTTGGAAAGCCAAAATTTGCATTGCTGAATTAAGAACTAATTCCCATCAACTCTGTTGTGAGACCGAGTGCTGTAAAAGGCCAAAAGAAGCTTGG
Organism: Pseudotsuga menziesii; assembly: GCA_001517045.1. Taxonomy (NCBI): domain Eukaryota; kingdom Viridiplantae; phylum Streptophyta; class Pinopsida; order Pinales; family Pinaceae; genus Pseudotsuga; species Pseudotsuga menziesii. Next base: position 57,632 of record LPNX010018350.1, on the reverse strand, counting down.
GCATAAAGCGTGTGTATTTTTTTCACTGCTGATAAGGTGGAGACAGAAAAACATTTCATTTTAGAGTGTGAAGCCTTTAAGGACGATAGGTACTGTTATGAAAATGTCTTGACGGATAAATCTTGGGATGATTTATTTAACGAGGGAACTGTGGAAAAATTGGGGATGTTCATCATCTAGTTGAACATATAAAGGATTGAATTGCAGAAAAAAAGCATGTGATTTGGTCTATCCCATAGGCTATTCTTAGCCTCATGGCCGTTAAAATATTTCCTTCCTTCCTTCCTTCAATATTTGGGATAGGAGCATTCTTGATGCAAGAAGGTCATCTAATAGCATTTGAAAGACGAAAGCTCAACAAGAGAGAAAGTATGAAGTCTACATACAATATAGAAAGGCTTGCCATTATACATGCTCTAGCAAAATGATGAAAATACCTTCTAGGGAGCAAAATATTGATAAGAACAGACTGCAATAGTTTTCAATATCTCTTACAACAACAAAAATTGCTAACTGAACAACATAAATGGATAGAAAAAAATGCTACATTTGACATGGATATATTGCATAAGAGAGGAAAAGACATTGTTATAGCTGATGCCCTATCTCGAAAAGATGAAGAAGTCAAAAGTTATGTGATTTTAGTTGAAGTTCCAAACTGGTTGGATGAAATTCGAGGTGAATGTGCCAAGGACCTAGATACATGTGCCTTAATTAATGATCCTAATCAAAGTCCAAAATTTGAATGTAGGAAAAACACCCTTTGGTACAATGGAAGTGTTGTCACATATATAGTAGTTGGGATAGATTTGTACCTGAGTAGTACTGATCAGTTCTTTGAGCCAACCCTTTACTATGAGATCAACAGATGGTGAGCCAGAGTTGATGATCTCCCACTTTCACCAGAACCAGAGAAATCTAGATTGACCAGTGCTATTCCATGACTGAGGCTCATGACCCTAGATTCGGTGATTGAGTTAGCCATTTTTCTTTTAGGACCCAGAGCAGATATTTTTTATATTTCCCATGATATCTAGCAGCAGTAATTGTTGCAGTGATCTTCAAACTGGTTTCAGAACCAGTGTAGGTATATGACCTAGGTGATATTATGGTTTGTACATGTGGATTTTGATGTTGCTCTGTTACCTATTTTAGCAGTGAGACTTGATTGATTTTGATTATATGTTGGCACTACTCTATCTTGGCTTACTTGAAATCTATAGTAAATGATTTAGTTGTTTTAATTGAGAGATTCTTTTGTATACTCATTGGCCTTGCCCTACTCCTAGTATGGATTTGGTCATTTCCCTTCAGGGACATAGCTTGCTAGTCTTGGCATCATTTCCACTGTCTTCATCCATCCTTTGCTTTCCCTTTTTTGTTGATTATCCTTAACTTGTAACTTGAATAATGACCTCTGGGATTTCCCCTCGCCTTCTCCTCTATGCTGGAATAGGTCTCCATGTATAAAATTGTGTCTCGGTGTTGGTTTATGTGATTTTTATCACAGGGAATGTCTACCTCTAGGTATTGAAAACAAGTAGTCTTACCAAAGAAATTGTTTTTAGACACTAAGGCATCGGAGCTTAAATTTATTCTAAATGGATGCCCTGCCAGCAAAATAAAAGTGTCTTTAGAAACTGCTTGAAATAGAAAAATAAAACTAGCCAGTGGCCAAGAGAAGAGCACTCATCCATTGTATGGTGTAAGGATCATTTATCCCTATGGGATATCAGGGAGGCAAGCCCCTCAAGGTCGAGCCTTAGTCATTTTCTAGAAGCCTGGAAGGATTTCTAGGGCACCTGTTCTCAGAGGCTGGCAAGTTATCAATGAAAAATAAAGTTGATGGTTAGAGGATGAGCACTCATTCTTTGTATAATGTACGGCTCATTTTCCCCCATGGGGAAACAGGGTGAGGCTGGTCCAAGAAGGTCATGTCTTTGTCATTATCTGGAAGCCCAGAAGGATTACCAGGGCACCTGCCTTTAGAGGCCAACCTAGTGAAATAAATGTTGAGCTAATAAATTATTAAAAAGGTTGCTTTTCTAGAGCCTAGTGGAGCTTTCTCATCATTCCACCCATTTGTTAGACACCAACATGCCCTATTGTTCACATTGTCCAACTTATGTGTTGTGTGGATCCCCTTGTCCATTAGCCCTGGTGTTTACAGTGTTGAGTCATGAAGCCATCATTTATCCTTAGCTAATGTTTATGATCCCTTCACCCTTGACTAGCAAAAGGGTTAAATCTGTAAATGAGTATACACTGAAGGTTCTTGTTCTGAAGCAACTAATCATTTTGATTTGGATTATTATATATGTATTGTGCTTATACTTGCCAACAAAATCTAATCATACTTGAGTGTCACTACTAGCATATATAATTGATCATGCAACTCTGAAGGTGGACACAAAAACTGAAAAATTTAGGGCCAAGCTTACTCAAAATGGATAGCACCAACTACTCATCCTTGTTATCAATTCCACATTATTTACACTACATGACCAAATACTTGAATTTGGTGAATAACTATTGAATGGTTTTGAAACTTCTAGGTTGAAGAGAAATTAATTCATTCTTCAAAATATGGCTTCTCGGCTCACATTTCTTTCCAAACATAGATTTGAGATTCAACCAGAACTCCCTTGGGGATTTGAAACCATCAAGATGGACGAGCAATTATCTAGAGATGTGAATACACATAAAACCAAAATCTTCATCAAGGTTGTTCAGATACTTTGATTTCTCAATACATTCTTGGGGTTCAACCTCCTTGCCCATTGTGACCCTGTAAAGGCTCTTGTTTCATAATATTTTCTACATATCTTCCCTCCAATCTAGATATGGAAGGGTGTGATAATTCTTGGTCTCAAGAGAGTTGAATTCTCCATTTTGCAGTTGTAGAAACAACACAATTTTTACTGAAAACTTCTCAAAACCTACATAAAAATATCAAATCAAATATAAAACAGCACTATTGTGCTCTATTACCATGTGAAATTATGAATTACAAAATATCATGAGGTTGAATAATACATTACAGTGAAATAATTAGGAAGAAAGATGAATTGTAGTGTTAAAATTGGTAAAAATGCACTGTGAAATTAATCATGGAAGAAACACCAATTGGTAGAAATAAACTGGTAACAATTATTATTAATGTTTGTATGAACAATACATATTACAAAGGAGGAAATTTGAATACTCACGGAGTGATTCGAATCCCTCATGGTAGACATGACTAAGTAAAAATTACCACTATACACATCACTAGTGCAACTCCGAACAACTGAATCAGTTAAGAATAAATTAACTGAGCTTGGTATGTGAGCATGGGCACCTTTATTATTAAATCATGGAAATCCCATGAAAAAAGTGGTGCATGAGGAGACTTGTCTAACTAAAAGTGATCATTAGAGCTTGAATCCACTCAGATGAAAGTGAACTGAAGGTGAGACTTCCAAAACTTTGTGTGGGATCCTAAAATATAGGGATTGGTATCCAAATATCCTAAAATCATGCATGAGAGAACATAAAGTATCTAATTTTCCCCATATAACATCTGCATAAAAATAGGAAAGCGATAACATCATCCTGAACTAGGAAACTGACTAAATGAATAACACAGACAAGTGAGGATTACTAAATAATCCAAACAGAAAGTTAATTATGAAAGTGTTGCTATATTTGTGATAGATGAAGAATTATTTGTTATTTTGAATATTTTGAAGATGTTTGAAAATAATCATATCCTTTTATGCATTTTTCTTAGTTATTTATTTCAAAATTTGAAGACTAGTATAGTATGATATGTTTCTTCCTAACTAGAAAATTAATTATTATTGAGAAAATAATTAAATATAATAATGGAATGTTAACAAAACTTAGAATGGACATGTTTCAAATCACAATAAATAATTTAACCCAAGAATACCCCATAGAGAAAAATAGTAGAGGATGGAATTTAAACAGACAATACCTTATGTCCCTGAAGAGGAGGATGTAGGAAGGAGGAGTAGTAGTTCATACCTTGACTTGGAAGACTCAGTTAAGAAATGTAATGAAAGGATCAATCACCTTCAATAACAGATCATGAAATAACTAATATCCTTAAGAATACCCAATACAATAAATAAAGGAAAAACAGGAAAACTTACTCTAGGATGGACTTTCCACCAAACAGTTACAGTACACGTCCCTTGAGAAAAAGAGCTAGAAGTCCTGAGACTAGTCCAGCCAGATTTTCAGATGACCATAATAGTAGACGGAGAAGGTTTAACATGATCAGTAGATGGGATAATTAAGAAAGATTGAGCCTATAACCTTTCATAGTGAATTTAAATAGTGTGAAGAAGCAGAAACATGGTTCGTAGCGCTTCAAAAGTTTTTCCAATTTCATAATTATTCATCAACTATGGAAGCAAGAATAACTATATATCATTTGTAGGGAAGATCCTATATTTGGTGGGAAAATTTGGTTAAACCAAAATATATTGATGAAGACAATATCACTTGGAAAAAGTGTAAAATGTATTTTCAACAAGAATACCTTTCAAATATATACTATGATAATAAGATGAAAGAATTATGTGAACTTAAGACGGGAAATTTAACTATGGATGCATACTATAAGATATTTCTTGAACTATTAATTTATTCATACTATATAAAATATGACAAATTTAAGATTCAAATATTTCTAAGTGGACTTCCAACTGTTTAGAGGGATAAGTTTCAGTATGGTATGCCCAAGATCCTTAAAGAAGTAACTAGGAAGGAAAATATATGTATAAGATGTATGAGAATAAGGAACATAAGAACTTGAAGGATAAGAGGCATGTTACATGAGACAAAAGAAAGAAGGGAACTGTGCCTCCAACCAGTGGAAGAGGTAATTTTCTTAAGCAGCCAGATTTAGATAAGAGACCACCTGTTAGATGTTGGAATTGTAATGAGAATCACTATGTTAGGGATTGTCCACATAAGAAAGGAGACACCATTCAAATAATTCAATAAGCAACAGTAGGTGATATTGGTAAGACTTCGAGGATTTATACAGCTTTGTAAGGTAGGAAGGAAGATCATCAGTCTCACGTGATAGAAGTGGAGGGTAAGATTGGTAATAGAACTGTGTCTATTTTAATTGATTCAGGAGCTAGTAATAGTTATGTTCCATCTAGTGTAGTTTTGAATTGTTCTCTTAAGAAAAGTAACCTTGAGATAGCAGGCCTTGTATAGTTAGCAACTAGAACTAAAAGAAAGGTCAGATAAATAGTAAGACTTACACATGTCTAGTTAAGGAAGGAAATGTAGTAATCGTTAAAGAAATACATAGACCGATATCTTTAAGACAGTTTACAACCTTATAGTTAAAGAAGTGTTTTATAAAACGGTGTCATATTTATGCAGCTCACCTAGAATAATCGAAGGAAAATGAACCCCAGTTACAGGAATACCCAGTGTTACAAGAATGTTTAGATGTATTTCAAGAGATACCTAGGATTCCTCCTAGAAGAGATATAGACTATAGTATCGATATAGTTCCCGGTACAGTTCCTTCATGTAAATCCCCTTATGGGATGAGTACACCTAAATTAAAAGAGTTACAAAAGGAGTTAGAGGAGTTATTAAAGAAAGGTTATATCAATCCTAGTGTTTCACCTTGGGGAGCACTAGTTTTATTTTTAAGAAAGAAAGATTGTACCTTGAGACTTTGCATAGATTGTAGGAAATTAAATAAAGAAACTATCAAGAACAAGTATCCTTTACCAAGAATTGATGAATTTTTTAATCATTTAAGGGGTGCCACATAGTTTTCAAAGATAGATATCAGGTCAGATCATCATCAGGTAAAATTAAGGAAGAGGACATTAGTAATATAAATTTAAGAACAAGATATGGTCACTACGAATTTATAGTTGTTCCATTCAATTTGACTAATGCACCGTGTACCTTTATGTGCTGATGAATAATATTTTTTGAAAATATTTAGACAAGTTTGTGATTGTTTTCTTAGATGAAATACTAAATTACTTTAAGACAAATAAAGAACACGAAGAACACTTGAGACTAGTAATGCAAGTACTCAAAGAGAAACGAATTTATGCTAATTTTAGTAAGTTCTCTTTTTATCAGAACAAGATTCACTACTTGGGACACTTTTTATCAGAAGAATGAATCTCAGTTGAACCTGAAAAGATAGAATCAATAATTAATTGGACAACACCTAAGAATGTGTCAAAAATTAGATGTTTTATGGGAATATCATATTACTATCACATATTTATAGAAGGACTTTCAAATATTGGAGATCTGATAATGTATTTAGAAAAGAAAGATATAAATTTTCATTGGACATTTAAATGTGAAACACGTTTTGAAAAGCTTAAAGAGATGCTTACTAGTGCATCAATTTTGAAAATTGTGAATCTAGATGAAATTTCATGGTATGTACTAATGCATGGAAGCAGTGTATAAGTGGTGTGTTAACTCAAAATGAATAGGTTATTTGTTATGAGTCTAGGAAGTTAAAGGAACACGAACAAAATTATGCTAGACATGACTTGGAATTAGAAACAATAATACATGCTTTAAAGATATGGACACACTACTTAATGGGAAAAAATTAGAATTAAGAAATGATTACCATGGACTAAAATATGTGTTTAAACAACCTAATCCAAATCAAAGACAAAGAAGATTGATGGAACTACTATGTGAATCTGATTTTTACATTAAACAAATAAAAGGAAAAGAAAATAAAGTGGTGAATGCACTTAGTAGGAAAATGCATGTGATGCACATAGATATCAGTACCAACACTTCATATTTGAAGGATAGAATAGAAGAAGAAAATAGTATAGATGGATTCTTTCAACTAGTAAAAGCAGGTTTGAAACAAGGAACAACACATAAGTTTGAACACTATAAACTAGAATACTTAAGTATAAGAACAAGGTCTACATTCCTAACTCAAGAAACATAAAGAAATTGGTTTTAAAAGAAATGCATGATGTACCACATGTAGGTCACTACGATTATCAAAAGATAGTAACAACAACTAAGAGGGATTATTAATGGCCATGAATGAAAAAGGAAACTGTATATTACAAAGCTAGATGCTTAGAATGTTAGAAAGTAAAATTTGAACATATACACCCTATAGTTTTGTTCCAACCTTTACATATATGATAATGGAAACGAGATGTAGTCAATATGGATTTTATCACAAAATTACCTAACACAAAGTCACAACATGATGCTATTATGTTAGTGGTAGAAAAATTAACTAAAGAAGCTCACTTTATACCAGTTAAGACTACACATAAAGCAACTGAACTAAAAATAATATTTATAAGAAAGAGGTAGCTAGATTGCATGGTAATCTAAAATCAATTGTGCTAGACAGGGATTCAAAATTCACAAGTCATTTTTGGAAAGGTTTCAGAACAGATTTGAATATGAGTACTTCAAAACATCCTCGGACAGGTGGATAGACAGAAAGGGTTAATTAGGTTATTGAATACATGTTAAGAATGTGTGTAATGGATCAACCTACTAAATGGGAAAATTATTTTCATCTTGTGGAATTTGGTTATAACAATGGTTATCACTCTTGTTTGAAAGTAAGTCTTTTTGAAGCAATGTATGGAAGAAAATGCAACACACTTATTAGTTGGGAGAATCTGTCAAACAAAATTATCATTGAGCCATAATTATTAGAGGAATTGGAAGATCGAATGGTTAGGATTAAATGGAATTTGAAAATAGCACATGATAAATAGAAAAGTTATGCAGATGAGAATAGGATTGACAAATAGTTTCAGGTTGGCGATCATGTGTTTTTGAAAGTGAAACCGAAGAAGAGTGGTTTAAACTTGGGCAATTGTTCTAAACTTCCAGCTAAATATTGCAGTCTCTTTGATATTTTGGAAAAGATAGGACCAGTTTCTTATGAACCAGGTTTGTCTCCTAGCATAAAAGTGCATAACTTGTTTCATGTCTCTTTGTTCAAAAGTATGTGCATGATCCTAGGCATATAATTGACTGGAGTATGATGCATGTACATTATAGAGTAGATGCTTTTGTTCTACATTAGAAGATGATGCGTATGCTATGATATATTGTTGCTTAGATTATTTTGATACACACATATTATACTTGTTAGCATGTTGGTATATATATGATTTGATGTCGACATGTATAAATGTTGTTGATAATTTTTTGAATATATATTTGATATAACTGAGTGGATCTAGTAGGAGAATTTCTAGTAGAGCTTGTTTCCATTGTAGTAAATACTCGAGAATAGAGAAATCCATCAGGTTAAGGTTCAATGGAGCCATTATACTCTTGAGGATGCAACAGGGGAATTGGTAGATGTGATGAGAGAGGCATACACTAATATGTTTTGATATTTTGCAGCATGTATGTGTATGTATTGAGGATATTGCATGGTTTAATGGGAGATGGATGTAATACCATTTGGCTTAGCCCCTAGACATATTATTGTTGTTGTTATGTTGGACACAGTGGCAGAAGGTTCCTGGACTATGGTTTGCACATTATTATTATTTTTATTGTCTTGTACTTATAAAATAATTGATAAAATAAAAACAACTAGATGATCAATGCCACAGAAGAGAGTATGAGGAACCATTATGTTACGGGAAAGGAGTTGTGGAAACGTATTTACCTATGTGTGTTGATCCTATGTTAATGGAAATTACACCATTATTGTGTACTTTATGGACCCTATTGATTAGGTAGCCTCATCTGTGATCTTACTCCTTGGTTTTGTTTACCATGAAATTAATTTTTATTTAAGGACTGGAGTCCATTTCTCACCTAGTGTTCCCCATGAGTTGGATTAGTGTGGCTCTTGGTGTAGCCACTTTATGTGTAACTCCTATTTGCTCTTTTTGGAATGTAACTCTCATGCTTGTCTCCCTCTCTCTCCTAATTCAAATTTCTCATGAAGGAATTTGATTTGCTTCTGTTGGAAGAAAGAAAAAAAGGCACTCATGTGTGTTGGTTCTTTCTTTTTCTCATGTGATTTTGTTTGAAAATTGTAGTTTGATTTTTCTAATCTTGGTATAATACACTTACTGAGCCTATGCCGTAACTGATTTACTCTAGAGCCACTAGTATTTTTCCTGGAGACACTGGGATTGGCCTAGATTGGAATTGTTACTTTCCATTGGTTTATGGTTGGACTATTGTCCTAGAGGCACTAGAATTTCCATGGAGGTGAAGTAGAGGTCATGCTTGCAATTGAGTTGTGGTTGGACTATTTATTGAGAGAATTTGTGGTTGCATGTGATATTTCTTGTGGAATCGTGTTTTCATCTCAGGGATGACAATTGAAAAGTGATTTTTGGCTTGCATTATGTCTACAACTAGGTGGAACGTGGCATAGTTGGTTCCGATTGCGTATTGGGAAAAGATAAGTGCTTTATCTCAAGTTTATTTAATTTATTTTGATATGATATTTATTTATGGATGCACATGAAAGATTTGATGAAACATATGATCTATTTCTGGAATAAATTTCTCATGGAATTCAATCTATTTATGCAAGTAAATTTGGTGAAAGAATTGGAAACTAATTTTGGGGATTTTGTGCACAAATTGTTTGAGGAAATGATTCTTTGGAATGTCTTCTATATAATTTATTTTTATAAACATATTAATTATATTATTTTTATTTTTATGGTATAGTATCCTTGGAATGTTTTAATACACTTATCTTTGATGCTTTTACCTTTTATTTGAAAACTAGTTCTTTGATTGGATTATTTTGCATAGTTTGGAGACTTGGCACATGAAGTGTTTGTAAAACTTCATGAGTGTTATTTGTATGCTTATTTATAACTAAGACACTTTAAATAGGTGTGATAATTTGAGGGAAATATTCTTTATAGTGTTTGGGAAATGTCTTCTAAAATTTTAGATCAATTTCCAATTTCTAGCTCCTTCAATGGAATTGTTTTGAGTGGATTTGTGACTTTGCACATAAAGTGTTTAACAAAATGTTAAAATGAGATATATATATGATTTGAATGATAAGACCTGTTATTTATAGTTTTAATTACATTTCAATGATTCTATCAGTTGTGTATTTAATTATTCTAGAGATTGCTAGAATTACTAGTCAATTAGGATGAGTAGAATTAGCTAATTTTGTGAGTTATTTCATGGACTGTATATGTGAGTAAATATACATACATATGAATTTAGGTGCCCAATGATACACTTTCCATGATATATAGTAGTATTATATTTATATTTATTTTTAATTTGGAAAATTAAATTGGAAACTAGGTACATTGCGGTGAAAATTGATAACTGGTTATGGATTGAAGTCTCTGTTTTCGTAAAAACAGAATGGTACATCTGTGTTCTCTATTTATAAAATGTTATTTTTTTTAGATGTCTAAGTATAATCTTTTATTATTTACTGATGGATTCATTTCATCTTGGTTAAGGTATTTCAACTTAATCCCTTGCGGTGAATGTAAACTAGTTTCATTGGAAATTATGGAAAATATCACCTTATGTGAAATTGGAATGATATGAAAATAAAAATTTAATGGGATTTAGGTGCATGATTAAATATGTTTTTAATGGACGTAGAATTTATTTGGGGTTTAAGGGCATTATTACAATTTTATTTTGTGCGAGACTAGCTACTTATATTGGAAAAATGAGTTAATTAGTCTTGTGGACTCTCTTTCGTAATTCCCATGATTACTTATTGTAATTTTGGTAATTAGAAATTATTTACATGTAATAAAATGTTATCAATCCATTATTCAAGATAATTGATTGTTATTTTTTAAACAATTGGATTTGTGATAAGTGTCATTAAGTGTCGTAATTAACACCTTAATTACTAGTTAACTGTGATTAAGAATAATTAGCATGTAGAAGTGGTTATCACCTCTAATATGGCCTATATTCAAGGTTGATGATTTTATATTATGTTAAATAACTTTCACATACATTGAATCGTTTGTTGGAATATCTATTTAATTTGTTTTAATTTATTGGTAATTAAAGCAAATTTGTCAAAAATAAATCATGAAAAATGAAAAATGAAATTAAATATTTGTTTGACTAATATGTTGTGATAAAATTATATAATTAACCTTAGAGAAATAATGATATGTCCTTGATACCATTTAATATCCTTTTATAAGACAAGGATTACATCCCCTTTCCCATAACTTAGGTTTATTATTCCTAAATCCAACTTTCAAACTCCACCAATCTATTTGCTTAGAGGATATTACTGCAAAACCTAACACCTCTCCTAGGTGCTCATTGTGAGTTATTATTCATATCCTAACACCTCTATTGGGTGCTCACTAGAATATCTATGATAATTTTAATAGAAAATACAGAGTCTAACACCTCTCAAGGATTCTCCCTAATAGCTCTATTATGTTCTTAATTAATTAGGAGTTTTTTAGTTTCCACAACTTTTTCTTCTTACTTGTCTCCTTCCCATTCCTCTTCCCCTAGGCATGCCATCTCTTTTTCTTTTATTTTCTCTTGGGAATTTTAGTAGATATAACTACCCCCTTTCCAATATTGGTCACTTGTCTTTGTAAATATAGTTGGGAATCAGTTATCAACATAAACATGAGTTCTTCCAAATCATAGAAAAGCTACCCAACTTCTCCTACCTAAAAATATAAGCATATTATTGATTAAATGAAATTATTTACAATATTTTTCAAATCATAAAATTTACCATCCTTTTTCCGTGTGAGAAAATGTAAATAAAGTCATTTTCACAATTACAAGGGGCATTACAATCTCCTCCCCCCTGAAACCTTCTCACTTTCCTCGGTGATCATTCAGTCTGCATCAATCTCTTGAAACAAAAAGGGATAATCATGCCTCACAACATATTCTCTCTCATCTTCAAAGCATAATTCTCTCACTGAAATTTAACCTGGGAAATCGCTTGCTTCTAGAGCATTACTTCTCTCATGTCAAGAATGTGCATCGGTTGTGTGTGAAAATCTCCTTTCAGTTCCACCTGTACATTATTCCAATTAATTACATGAGTCTTATCAAGAATATATTTTTTCAATAAAGAGAGCTGAAAAACATTGTGACTTCTTGTGTGTGGGGGAAAAGCTAGTTGATAAGCAACTGGTCCCACTCGGGATAACATTTCGAAGGGCCCCACATATCTTGGTGATAGTTTAGTATAAGATCTTGTTCTTAAATATCTCTTTTTTAGTTTGACCCTTAAAAACACATATTCCCCTACACCGTATTCTTTAGTTGTTCTTTTCATGTCATTATAGCCATTTTTTCTTTCTTGTTCTATTTTATTTGTTGTACCAATAATTCCATTTGTGTTAGCATGTCTGGTCCTAAAGCCCTTCTATCCTTAGCATTTCCCCAAATTAAGGGAATCTTGATAGTTTTTATTGTATGAATATTGGACTAGATGAATATAATCATGTCATTGAATGGGTTGGTTCATCGCCATGGATAATTTTAGGGGCTATATATAGCCCATGGGTTATATTAAGGGGGTTAAAAAAAATTAGTGGTTTATATTTTCTTATATGGAAAGGTTTTTTTCAGCTAAAATATATTTTCTCAATATTTATTAGAAAAATAAATCAATCCAAAGTGAATAGCCTCACGTATATTAATGTGGAAAATGAAATCAACTATTTTATCCCTAGAAAAATATCCCTCTAATCTATCTTTTGCCCCTAAATTCCAGATAAAATATAGTGAAATCACTCTTTCGCCCCCATTTTTCCATAATGGAGAATCCCAAGTGTTATTTCGTCCTCCATTTTCTTTGTAATTTAGGAATATGGTTGTGTTTTCCAGTATTTTTAGTCAATTTCATGTGATACCTTCTTTCAGCCGTTGATTTCCGATATTGGAGAGAAAATAAGGGGCTATTTTTTTCTATGTAAAGGCCACAGTGATTCATGGTTCACACACATTGGATTTCACTTGCAAGGTGAAGGTTCTGGTTGATGCGATTCCACTTTTCATTCCTAGTTTTCTCGACATTTTAATCTTTGCATAACATCTCCACTGTTGAAATCTCAACTCTTGAAGGGGCATGCCGCACATGCAATTTATTAAAGAATACAAACTCACATCATGCTTTTCAACCAATAATTAACATGGTATGCTTTTTATCAAAATTCTTATGCTTTTTATCCACAATTACAATAGATTATTATATTATAAATTTTCATTTTATCATGCTTTTTTAGGCATGTTGAATTCTAGGGCACTCTTGATTCCTAGGGCTCATTCGGTGTTATTAGGGTTTTATTCTATCCTAGGAGTATTTGATCTTTGAAAGTGTTATAGAGCTCAAAAGATATGACTTATTTTATGCCTTGTCATGATTAAACTATTGACTGGCATTTATATGTTGTTAGTGGATGCTACTCTTGATGGAGAGATGCCGCATGATTTTTATATATTCAAACTGAATTTGACCCAGTTGTTTAAAATGTGCTTTTATTAGGATCTTGTTCTGCAATTATTATTGGATATAAGGTGTTAATGAGAGTGTATATGTTCATATTTTATGTCTATTTTTTTATGTTTGGGATGTTTGTAATATAAATTAATGCACATTGATTGTAATGGTGGGGCTACAGTGGAATGGCCATTATTTTTGTTGTCTTCTTGTAGAGTTGTCTAAAATGTACTGGTAGATTCTTTTATTTGTATTGAGAAGTTCATGAATGGTACATTTTTTTATTTGTATTGAAAATTTTGTTAATTTTATTTGTGATCTAAAATTTGTTTGTTTCGGTACTTGTTTTACGATAATTTATTCTTTGTAAGGGTCATTCAGATGTATACTATTTTTAGTGATTTGTTTGGATGTGTAATTGCTATCATCATCCATAAATGGATTTAGTTATGTATGATGAATATATGATTTAGTTGGAACACGATACTTCATTTTCATCATGATTGTATATAATATGCCAAGCATATTTGACCTAAGATATAGACATTATGCTATTTGATATCTACTCTTTTGCACTCAATGAGGGTGATAAGACAATTTTACTGCATTTTGCATCCTTTCAAAATTTTCTAGGACATGGATACAAGCACCTCCTTCGTTTATCTAAGAAAAAATAGTCTTTAAAAAATTAGTTCTAAACATATGCATGATGATGCATTAATGTGCTTTATATTCTTGTTAGTGTATGTTCTTATTTCTAATAACCATTGCAAGTTTCTAACTAACTCTAAAAATTCTAAATTAAATGACATAATTCATATTTCGATTTTCAACAAAGAAAGGAAAAAAGTGGCATTCATATCTATACACAGATAACCAGGTTACTTTTTTTCTTAAAGGGTGGCTTAAAAGTGAGAGATTTGGAAAATAAGATAATTGGGAATTCATACACTATATTAAAATGTTGTGGGTCTCAATAATAATCCATGTTGTAATAATGGTTTGTGGGTTCCATAATCACTCCACAATGTAAAGTGTTCACTTCTATCAGTTTGTCGGTATGTCAAGATTTGGGCCTCCACATGTTTGTTGGACCATTAAGTGGCGAGATAAAAAAAATTGGAGTCACCACATTCCCTACAACTAGTTAGTATAGTTGTGTTTCACCAACACCTCCAGTTGTGAGTGACCCAATATTGCCTTTGAAATGTATAAATAAATTCCTCCTCTCCTCATTCATGCATTTGTTTATTTGAGGATCTAGGAGTTGACAAATTCAAGCTCTGGTATATGCTCTTCTATTTCACTGCCTTAGTAATCTACAGAATCCAAAAGGTAAGCCTTCCTAGCAAAAGATTCACCAAGACATTACAAGATTTTATTTGATCAAATATTTTCCATGTTTTTACAATATTTTACAATTCGGAGAAAGATTCATCAATATTTTGCAAGATTCTATAATAGAATGAAAGGTTAGATGAAAAATTATATATACATATTATATTATTGATAAAATATCCTTTGATTTTTCATATATATAAGGGAGATTCTCCCATTTATTATACATATAAATTTCAAGGGTTTTCTTAAAATTATCCATGTTCATCACATACATTCTTAGCATGTCTTCCCAACACCTAATTTATGCTCTCTATTTTTCCATCAATTTGAGGATGATAGGTTGTACTAAAATTCAGTTTCATGTACATTCCTGAAAATAATGATTTCCAAAAATTTGAGGTGAATTTTGCATCACGATCAGTGATTATAGTTTTCGGTATCATATGAAGTCTGAATATTTCCTTCTTAAATTTATCAACAATATTAATAGCCTTGTATGTGGATTTAACTGGTATAAAATGAGCTGCTTTGCTAATTTTGTCTACCACAACCATAATTGATTCATTCTTCTTTTCAGTTTTGGGAAATCCCATTATGAAGTCCATTATAATGGTTTTCCACTTCTAATTTGGAATGGGTATAGGTTGTAATAATCCAATTGGATTCTAGTGAGAAACTTTGACCTATTGGCACTCAAGGTATTTAGCAACATATTTTGGTGTCTCTCTTTTCATATTGGGCCAAAAAAAATTGTTTTCCAAAGTTTTATGAGTTTTTTATACACTAGATGTCCTGAATAAGGATTATCATGTAATTCCCTGAAAAATTACTTGTTTAACCATCAGCTAATTAGGCACATAAATTTGATTTTTGAAACATAGAAATCCTTTAGAATAGAGAGAACATCAATTGTATGCATCTTCGTAACAATTGATGTTCTCTTAAGAGAGAACATCTTCATGTTCTTTCTCATATTTAAAATAAATTAGGATATCATCAATAAATACTAGTACAAATTTATCCAAATATCTTCTCAGCACATTGTTCATCATGCACATAACATTTGTAGGGGAATTAGTCAGTATGAAAGGAATGGAAAAAAATTAATAGTGACCATAGCTCGTTCAAAATGTAGTTTTACGAATATCCTCTTCCTTAATTCGGACTTGATAATAACCAGATCTAATATCAATATTCGAAAAGATCTTGGCTCCCCTAACTTGGTTAAACAAGTAATCAATTCCTGGTAAAGGGTATTTGTTTTTAATCATCATCTTGTTTAACTGTTGATAGCCTAAACATAATCGAAAGTGCCATCTTTATTTTTGACAAACAGGACCGGTGCACCTCACGATGACACACTTGGTCGAATATACTTCTTGTCAAGCAAATCTTGCAGTTGCAACTTTAATTTTATAAGTTCTAGAATACTCATCAAATAAGGGGCTCTAGAAATTGGTGAAAATATAGGCATCATATCTATGGTGAAGTCTATATTTATTTTTGGAGGTAAACCCAGAATCTCATCATGAAAAGTATCATGAAATTCCTTTAATATTGGAAAATTGTCTGTGGATAATTTCTGAATTTCTCATTTAGTATCTAATAATTGAACATCATACAGTTGACACCCTTACCTAGAACACCTTTTAAGTTGAACAACTGATATATGTATCGTATGGATACTATGTAATGAACTCCAAATATTTATGAAAATTAAGAGATTCCCTCGTACAATCATTATACTTTTTCTTTGTAAAAAACTATGTCAAAATTGAATAATTAACAATGAAAAAATTACAGTCAAAAGAAAACATTGTTTTCTCATAAAACAACAAAAACATACACCCATATTCATGTTTTTAAATGTCTTTTCAGACATTCCTCAGATCTCTGTGAAAATTTTCTCTATTGTTTGCTCTGTAAGTGCGCATCTGTGTTCACTACATTGGAGTGTTTAATACTTGAGGACCTTTGCTCCCTGGTTTAATTTCTTAATCTTATATTTAGCATTATTGTCTCTTTCTATTTGCACTGCTAATTCTTGTAGTTAATTTAATATATGGGTACAACTAATACAAACCCTAAGGGTATTTCGCTCATCCAGGTAAAGAAAGAGAAATCCATTTATTTAAATTTTACCTTAACCCAAGTTTTTCTTCTTATCCTTTCTGAATATTTCTAATGGAAGATGAGTGCTCAGTACAGACAAACTTTCTGTGCATATCCCAATAGAAATATGGGCTCTAATTTCAAGTCATTGACATTTTTTAGTGGATTCCAATCCCTTGGTTGGTTGGCAGTGCCAGCTGTAGAGTGGTCTCATCACAGTTGGCATCTCAACAGGTAATTTGGGTTCTAGGGCTTTGCCAAATCTACAATTTCATTTGTGAAAGAGTTTAGTTCTTTGGCTAGTACATCATCGAATCTATAATAGCTAGGAAATATAGTATAAATAAAAC
Source organism: Pseudotsuga menziesii (assembly GCA_001517045.1). NCBI lineage: Eukaryota > Viridiplantae > Streptophyta > Pinopsida > Pinales > Pinaceae > Pseudotsuga > Pseudotsuga menziesii. Next base: position 40,349 of record LPNX010018350.1, on the reverse strand, counting down.
TTGGATCTAGTTTTCATCTTCTTTTGGATGCTATGGAATATTTGTAATGGATTAAAGCTTGGGAACATACTCAACATGTTTGTAATTGTATTATGAAGTGAGGAGTTTTTCTATCATTGTCTTAGCCTGTGAATGTATTAATGTATGGCGCTCTGCACTCTGGTGCAGTTATATTGACCTACCTGTACATGGATTTATGTTTTGCATACACTTTCATATCAGTTACCATCAAGGTCTTTTTGAAGTTATTTCGTTTATACTAGACATGTTATGATTTTTTGTTTTTCGATGATAAATTTTGTCTACCATTAATAATAAACACAATCCCTATGTCAAAGCCCTTGATATTCTTTGGTACATATATATATATATATATATATATATATATATATATATATATATTTTCTGTTACAAATATTTGTAGTCTCTTTAAGCTTAGGTTTTTCCCAAAGTATAAGAGTAAAATCCTTATTGTATCATTGTAATTCGTAGCTTGACTTATAAAGAGTATTAGAAACTTCAATAATGTGTAAACATTTCAGTAAGAATATATGTGACCACACTTAACTAATTATTACCCAAGTTAGGCTTTGAATACGATTATATATAGAGAGAGAGTCTTCGATAATCACTAAATATTAACGAAACACAGACATTATATTTCACATTCTGCAATACATAATAATAATATTTTCATTATAAAAATGATAATTTCATGAAAAAAACATATCCGAGTAATTTTCCTAGAACTGGAAGTTGAGCAGCCATGCTCCACCTATCCTTAGGAACATTGAATCATGTCATCCTGCAAGGATTCAACCCCCTTGCCCAGAAGTTAGGTTTAATATTACTGAATCCAACTTTCATGTGACACCAAGCACTTTGGTTAGAAGATATTACTGCAAAACCCAACAGCTCTCCTAGGTGCTCACTGACAGTTCTGCTTCAGAGCCTAACACCTCTGTTGGCTGCTCACTGGAAGCCCTATGATAACTTTAACATAGAATCCAGAGCCTAACACCTTTCGAGGATGTTCCTTGGAAGATCTATTCTTTTCTTAATTAATCAGGGATTTTTCCATTTTCACAACTTTTTGTTCTTTCTTGTCTCCTTCCAAATCCTCTTCCCCTAGGCATGCCATCTTTCTTTATTTTGGCATAGGACTTTTAATAGCTAGTGACTACCCTCTTTCCAATTTTGGACACTTGTCTTCCTTAAGATAGTTCGAAATCAATTATTAACATAAACCTGAGTTTCCTCAATTCACAAAAAGGTTTCCCAATTTCATGTGCCTAAAAATATAATCATATTATTGATTAGATAAAATTATTTACAATAGTTTTCATATCATAAAACATAATGATCCTTTTTCCAGATGAGCAAATGTAAATAAAGTCATTTCACAATTATGTGGGGGCATTCCAACTATCCTCTTCTACTATGTATTTTCCTAGCGTCTTGTGCCACTTTCTTTATAAATTTGAGTTTTCTTATTAATTTATCCGAGTCATTCTCCAATTTCAATTGATAAGATTGTGTGATCAAACTAAGGTCAGTGAATTGATCTTAAATGGAGAATTTAATTTCATTCGCATACTTAACCTTTACTTGTTCACTTTCCTCATTCTGTCATGATATTATTGTGTCAAGAGGCGCTTTCTACAACTCAAATGGGCGAGATGTGTCCCGTCTGTAACGTTGGCCTGGCACATGTCGGCTCAATAAAAATTAATAATAATAAAAAGTAGAAAATAAGAAAACTTATAACATGTCGGCTTATCATTTAAAAAATAAATAAATAAATATTATACTCGCGTTGGGGGAGATCCGGTCACGTTAGTCACGTTATGCTAGCCGACATAAATAAAAAATATTAAAAAAATGAAAAATATAAATTACCTGTAGACTTAAATAAAATATTTAAAAAAAATAAACTAGCATAGATCCATTTTAAACCCGGAACTATCAGGTGCCAAGAGGGATCCTAATGGTAAAAAAATGTACATCTCAAGAAACTAGATCCCTTTCGGTGTTTGATAGAGTTGGATTTAAAATAAATATTAAATAATCTATAAATTTCCTGTATATATTTTTTCAAAAACACTTATATACTTCAAATTTGGCTATAAAAAGAAAAACTTACCTAGACAATTTTGTGCCAATTATGTCACTTCTCCTTGCATTCTTTCGTCACAAACTATCTCGCCACAATAATGTGCAATTATGTCACTTCTCCTTGCATTCTTTCGTCACAAACTATCTCGCCACAATAATGTGCGACCTTTGAACTAATATTGTGCGACCTTTGAAATTATTAGTGGATGTGAACTTCAGCCTCAAATACTTCTGATTTTTATTTTTAATGGTCTAATCTTTTCACCTCGTCAATTATCATGTGTAATCTTCTCAACAAACTCTCCCACAATTCTACTAAGTAAGTTGTAATTTATTGGCCATAGTTGTAATTGTAACACTATGAAACTAGAATGCATCTTATATTCTTATTCACAAATACTCATTACAATAAAGTATGTCTTTATTGTTGTGAAAAAAAAATTCATGTACTTGATTTCATGTCCTCTTATAACTTGACTCATGGTCATTAATATAATTTAGATTATTAATTGATTCAAAATTTTGTATAATAGAATTAAATAACTAATTCACATATGTGAGATATGAATATGTTGAGAGGGGATTTTTTATAACTTAATAAGAGGAAGAAGAGTAGTTTCATGCTCAATGTGTAGTTGAAATGTGGCCTTTCTATAACTCAGTATGAGGGAGAAGTGTAATTCCATACCCAATGTGTAGTTGAAACAGGGGATTTCTATAACCTATTATGAGGGAGAAGTNTATATATATATATATATATTCTAATTAATTAAAACTGAATAATTAACTAGACTTGAGTATTTCTTGCTATACCTACATGTGATCTAGAGAAGATTTTATGTTCCCGAAGTTTTAATCCAGAGGTCTTATATTATCGAATTTACTATTGATATCACTACAGAAGGCACGGAAGGGAGAAAAGGGAGAAAAGAAAAGAAAGATAGTAAATATTATCTGGTCTAGTGGTTATTCAATTAAATTCAATAGTATGCAAGTGTATACAGAATACGAAAACATAATCTTCCCCTAGCAGAGTTATGTCTAATTAATTATTTGATATAGATATTATATAATTTGTCCATGTTTGCCTCTTTGCAATTTACATGATTTTTTATAATCATGATGGCATTCATCTTTTATGATTTCATATAATATAGTTTTATCAACAATGTAGATCAGTTTTAAGTATGGATCTATCAAACACAAATGGAATAAAATCCCTTGAGGTACAAAATTTTCTTCAAGTTTTTTCACTCTAATAATATTTTGCAACTCGACGGATTTGGTTGCTATCGATACATAACAAATTCGAAGTTAATATAAATCTACATCATCTTACGATTATAATCCTCCCTTGTCCAATTTGGTCATTTATTTCTAAATCATGAATCATGTCTAAATCGAGAGTCCTTTCAGTCTATTTTTAGTCACTAGCACCATTGGGTCCACTTAGCCTAATTGGGGCAAATGTACCAGTTACTAAAGTGTGGGGAACACTAATTCAATCCAAATTCCACTAATTGCACTTGCATGCATCAGTTTCGGAGCCTCCTAGATCAATCCTTACAAATTAGGATCCACTAGAAGTGTCGATACCAGCCTCCATTAGTTGAGTTCAGTTGGTGACTAGTCAAGCTTAGTTAGGAGTCAATTACATTCAGTTCTAGTCTGTTACACTCAGTTCTACTCAGTTAGCTCTAGGTTTGCATGGTTGCATGCAGGTGAGGCACATTTACTCACCTACCTCAGTCAGTTAGACTAGTTAACACTGAATTAGGCACTTGAGTTTTGATTTTGAACTCCAATAATGATTTAGACAAGGTCAGTTAACTATTCAATCAAGTAGAGTCAAACCAATTCGAATTTCCTCACATGGATTCGAATTGCATGAGGCTATCTAGCCATTATACTTCATTGTAATTAATTATCTAATTACTTTTGATTAATGAAAGCATTCACAATTGCAAGCCATTTTTGCACTATTTCATTCTTCAATTTCTGAGTAAATTGTGTGATGTATCTTGTGAGTTGTGTGTTGGTCCATAGATCTATGTGCTCAATTTAATATGGTATCAGAGCCTCAATAGGACAAGGCGCTTCTCCTACTACATATTCATACTTGGATCAAAAAAAAAATTGAGCAAAATTGCTCCTTCTAGCACTGCACCAGAAGCAGAGAATTTACCACTTAATATCCCAAGTAAAGGAATTGTTGATCAAGCTTGCTTGATCAACTATGTTGGGTGTGAAGGAAATTCCAAAATTGCAGGCTGTCAACCTTACTTTGTCTGTTTGATTGTGTGATTTATAGGTTTATTAGTCTCCTTCACTGCATTCGCTATAAGAAACTCAATCTCCTTCACTGCATTCGCTACAACAGCTCAGTCTCCTTCACTGCATTCTAAATGGCCCCTCCAATGCAGCTTCTCACTCCTTTCAATTACCACCAGTGGAAGGAGGACATGGAGATGCATCTATGCTCCAAAAGACTCTTCAAACTCACAATGGAGACGAAGGCAGAGCCAGTCTATTACGTTGACAAAGAAAAGTACTGGAATAGGCTTGATGGAGCATATGGATGCTTTTTCCTCTCAATCTCTCGAGATATTCTCTTCCACATCAATGGATTGAAGACTTCTAAGGAGGTTTGGGATAAGCTTGCTTCCTTATTTGATAAGCAGGATGACCTGAGGATCTATCAACTAGAGAATGAACTGATTTCTCTTCATCCATCCAATTTTGAAACACTAAATGATTTCTTCACCAATTTCAAACATCTAGTGTTCCAGTTGAAGTTGTGCAAGGTCGAGAAGGAGAATGATCAATTCATCATTGCCATTCTCTAAAAACTTGGTGCAAAATACTCAGTCTTTGTATCACCTTTTCATTTAGTGAAGCTCACTACTCCAAATTGGAGGATGCCTACTCTTAACTCCTTCATTGAATCTCTCACCCGGTAGCATGACAAGTTGATCCAAATGGGGATCATTCGATCTTCCAGAGATCAAGCACTAGTTGCTGGAGGACCTAAGGTAGCAAATGATAAAGGGAAGAAAAAGGATAAGTCTCCCATGGAGAAAGAGCAGTCAAATGAGCCTTCAGGTTCGAAGAGAAGCAAGAAGGATGGTAAAGGAAATACCCTCTGTGCTTACTGTGGAAGGGGATTTCATCCATAAAGCTCATGTATGAGAAGAACAATTGATGAGATGGCTCTTCTTCTAAAGAAACATAACATTACTGTACCTTCTAGCACAAGGAAGGCTGACCATAGAGAAGAAACTGAAGAACATGAAGAGACATGCCATGCACTGAAGGCTAGTTGTTCAACAACACATGCCTTCCTCATTGATTCTAGAGCTTCCAATCATATGGTTGCATCCAGAGAATCATTCTCTTCCTTGCACTATTTTGATGGTCCTAGTATTCGGATGGGCAACAACAATCAAATTCAAGCCAAAGGGAAGGGTTCTATTAAGCTTGACCATAGAAATTTTAAAGATGTGCTTTGTGTGCCCTCCTTAGCTACAAATCTGTTATTTGTATACCAGATTACTCATACTAGCTCTCCAAAGAGAGTGACATTTGGTCCTGACTCAATGGATATCATAGATATCTCTATTGGGAACATCATAGTGAAGGGTGCTGCAAATCATGCCTCCAAGGCATATAAGTTCTCACACTTCATGCCATTTTCATAACCAGTGCACTCTCAACAGCCACTTGAAAGGGAAGGTAAAAACATTCCATCTACTTCTTTTGCAGTTTCCACTAGTATTGCAGAACCAACTGTATCAGTTTATGAGATTGAGATTCAGGGTGATTCAGATCCAGATCCAATCCCTACTCCCAAGCGGGAAGCTAGGAAGATGACTGAAAATACATTTGACACTCAGAAGACAAAGAACCTTGTGCTATGTCATGCAATCTTACCTCATTCAGAGAGATGCAACAAACTTTCTGTGAGATTCTACATGGCAAGGGTTGATCTGTTACACTGCCTTCAGAAGGATAGAGTGGATCATACACCTCTTCATCCAGAAAGAGGAAAAGGTTACATTCCTCCTTCCTTCCATCATCATTTTGGGAGAAGATGGATAAGTCTACATGCCAGGCCCCAAGATACCTATGCATAGAACAGCATGCATGTTGCTCCACTACATCACAGATATTGCAGCAACACATTTTCATTTTTTTCAAACTTTAATCCTGATTCTATCTGCTTAGTTAGAGGGGGGGATTTTTTCCCATGTGGTTTTTTTCCTAGCTCCTTGTATTGAGCAGTTACTTTACTTGTTGTAATGCGTGGAATATGGTCCTAGTTACCAGTGCCCACAAATTGTCCAAGTGAGCATTCAAGGGGGTGTTAGGATTATAATCCTCCCTTGTCTAATTTGGTCATTTATGTCTAAATCAGGAATCATGTCTAAATCAGGAGTCCTTTCAGTCTATTTTTAGTCACTAGCACCATTGGGTTCACTTGTCCTAATTGGGGCACATGTACCAATTACTAAAGTGTGGGGAAAACTAATTGAGGCCAACTGCCACTGATTGCACTTGCATGCATTATTTTAGGAGCTTCCTAGATCAATCCCTACAAACTAGGAGCCACTAGGAGTGTCGATACCAACCTCCATTAGTTGAGTTCAGTTGGTGACTAGTCAAGCTCAGTTAGGAGTTCGTTACATTCAGTTCTAGTATGTTACACTCAGTTCTACTCAATTAGCGCTAGTTTGCATGGTTGCATGCAAGTGAGGTGCATTTACTCACCTACCTCAGTTAGTTAGACTAGTGAACACTGAATTAGACACTTGAGTTGGATTTTGAACTCCGATGAACTCTGATAATGATTTAGACAAGGCCGGTTAACCATTTAGCCAAGTAGAGTCAAACCAATTTGAAGTTCCTCACATGGATTCGAATTGCATGAGTCTATTTAGCCATTGTACTTCATTGTAATTAATTATCTAATTACTTTTTATTAATGAAAGAATTCACAGTTGCAAGCCATTTTTGCACTATTTCATTCTTCAATTTCGAAGTAAATTGTGTGATCTATCTTGTGATTTGTGTATTGGTCCACAAATCTATGTGTTCAATTTAATACATCACACGTAGATTTCATATTATAGTGTGGATGATATTATTAACATTTTTTTGCGGTTTCCCATAGGGGTGTATACTGACTGACGATATAGAGTGCATTGTTAAGGCACTCCTTGTGATGTCACAAGTTTAAACCTCATCTTACCTGTCCCCCTTGCATGTGGGTTGTATAGGTGCAACTAGGGTTATAATGATAGCGAGAATGGATTCCTCAACTCCATCTCACATGAATACCAGTATTTCCCCTAGTTTTTTATTTTCCTAGTAAAAAAAACATTTTTGCTGTGGTTTTCAAACTTCATAGGTTTTCTTGTTCTCTTAAATTCTCTTAATGGAGTAATAATTACACTGAAGATGTTATTAAGGGGGCGGTCCTCCTCCAGATTTTGTCGTCTATCGATGGCCTATGAGAAGTTGCCCCCCGTATTTATAAAATAAATGAAAATCCTTATGCAGGTTACACTACAGTCTTATCAACTACGGTCTCGGTAAGGGATTTTCTGTAGATCGACTAAGTCTCCCTCATATCGATCCATGTAAAATGGTCAACACGAGAGGTAAAAGGGACGGTCCCATCCATTGCTGAGAGACAATTTCAATGATATCCAGGAAGGAAGTGGTGCCAGGAGGTAAGTACCCAGTCTCATTCCCAGGAAGAAGTGGTCATTTACAATAGGTGGTCGCCAAGTTAAAGGCCCACCCAGTTGATGTCGAAGAAGATCAGATCGAAGTGTCCTGGATGGCAAGCAACAGCACCTACTCAGGTACTCATAGCGTCAATGGAAATGATGTTAAACTATTTATTATAAGCAGCCGATATAGAAACCTTTTCGAACTTCATCCCTGAAAATATTTCAAGATCGCAGTCACTCTGGAACATAGATAAAACAACCTCTGGGTGTTTAATCCAGTGGAAATTCATGTGGACAAACTAAATGTTAAAAGGAAAAAGAAAGATACAGGAAGATTCAAATACAAATGACTCATTAGAATTAACCAGGCTTTAGAGACCTCCCACCTATAAACCAGTGGAAATTCATGTGGACAAGCTAAATGCTGAAGGGAAAATGAAGGATACAGAAATATTTAGAACCTGGAGTCGTAGAATAGTCACTCATCCAAAACAATGCAACGCGAATCCAACAACTCATCCCTTAGGAAATCAACAGGGATTGTGAGGTTTATGTTGGTAAAAATTCTGAAAAACACGGTTTTCTTTAAGGGTTTCAAATATTTTATATTTGGATTTAGGTGGGAGGACGACAGCCGACACTCTTGGACGGTTTAGGTCTCACAATAGAGTTAATTCGATGATGGTTTCACTTCATTACCACCAATTGCCTGACTCATCCATTTGTTATGTTTTCAAACAAGGATAGGTTTCTAAAATGCACAAAATAGATTCGCCTCTCACGTGGATGATAGTTGATGGGTGTACTTGCACGGCACTGAGTCCAAGCTAATGGAAGCCAAAGCATATGCGTATATTTCGCTTTTATTTTCTTTTTATCTAGAAATCTCCACACTCTTAAGATGGGCCTAATATATCACAGACACTGTTGGATGGGGCGACAATATAGCTAATAAATCCATGCTAAATTAAGATTTTTTCTGCATATAGAACTTGTTTTTTATAATTTCAAATCAAAATTATTTGAACATAGATTGTTTTTATCATTTTATTAAATCTGTGGGTTCTTACCTAATTGAAATTTTGAATCAAAATTATTTGAACATAGATTTTTTTTATCATTTTATTAAATTTATGGGTTCTTATGTAATTGAAATTTTGTTTTAAGAAGAAGACTGTTTTTATCATTTTATTAAATATGTGGGTTCTTTCCTAATTGAAATTTTGTTTCAAGAAGAAGACGGTGGATTTATATTTTATTGTTTTCAGAACCTAATTGAAATTTTGTTTCAAGAAAAAGATAAAAGGGATTTATATTTTATTTTTGTAAGGATAATAATAAATGATATTTAAAAGCTTAAAGTATAATTGATGGTATTTCGATTTCTTTTATTTTATAATGTATTTTTATAAGTGAAAAAGACTCAACCAAAGGAAGTTATGATGGAGATAGTAGGGCTACCAGTCAGCCTTCTTCTTTTTAAGTAGAACGAGAAAACCACCCTTCATGCACGTAGTCAAGTGTTATTGAGATCTGTGTTTTGGTCATGTAATTATGTGTGAAGAGAAATACAATAAAAAAATTTCTTCACCTCTCAACCTTATTTGGCCATTCAATGATCTTCAATACATGAGATTATAAGAGGACCCGAATGGTCAACAGGAAAAAAGTTGTCGCTTGTGCAAATTATGATATGCAGAAATTTTGATGTCTCACATAGTTCAAGTTTCAATTTCAAAGGTATAGTCTCTCTACCTCCAGGCAGGCCAGGTCTCAGTTTCAAAGGTATAGTTCCTCCATGTCGAGGGGTTTCGAGGTTCTCTAAAGCTACCTAAAACTTCGAAAACTTCTTTTTGGAGGAAACTTATTTTCACTTATATGGTGATTTAGAAGTTTGATGTAACTTATTTTCACTTATTTTCTTAGACTTACTTTCATCACATAAACTTATATTATCTACACACAACTTTCTCTTATTTTTTAAAACATATCGAAGTTCTCTTCGATATTTCATTTCTCCCTTTTTCGATATTTCATTTCTCCCTTTTTAATGTGTGCTAGTTTAGATTGGTAGTATTGACGCCACTCACTCACACGATGGTCATGATTAAAAAATGATCCAATATTTGACCAACAACTCTCGATCACCCTTTGTTCAAAATTTTAAACTTGGTGAAATTCTTTTTGGTTGTGTACGATTTCAGATAAATTTGGATAGACTTGTCATCTAACGACTATAAATTATGATGTATGCAAAGTTCAATTTTTTTCAACTTAGAGAACTTATTTATGGCTGTGTAAGATTACACGTCATAGATGTGATGGAAATTCAAGTATCTTACAATGAAAAGATCAAATTGTCAAGGTTATCTTATTTGTTTGTTATCCAAATAATATTTGGCGATGCATTATTGGAGTCTCGAATAACTTTAAAATAAAGCACATTTTACTTAATCATCACTAACTATCACTAAAAGTGAGCGATATTTTTCATGAGTGCTGATTTTTTATTTTTTATTAATCACTATTAACATTGAACATTCTATCCATGCTCATCATACATTATTGCTTTGAGAAATGGAGCTTCGCTAGAGAGATACCATAGCTACGGGTGTGCATCCCATATCTTTTGGACTGGTCTGGTATGTCTTGTAGGTGGCGATTGGTTTACTGGGGGTGTTTGTTTGACTGGGGATGGAAATGCTTGGTATTGTTAGATTGTTCGTCGTATGGTTGTCCATTTTGTTACTATCAACTTCTGGTTTTAGCGGGATTATATCTCTTGTCGATGTTTTGACGTCCTGGAGTTTAGCTGGGAAATTTTCTCGGCCTAGTACCAACCATGTTAAACAAGTGGGAATTTTTTTGGTTTGTCTCCTCGGGCATAGGTTTTTATCCCCTCATCATGTTTTTTGGGGGTTTCCTGTCAGTTTTTTGTTTTTTCGTATTTTTGGGTGCGCTAGGGTTTGGGGAGTTGGGATGTTAAGGTTCTCCTTATTGGACACTGAACTGTGGTTAGGTTGTCGGTCAGAAGGTCACCTATGGATGGATCTGAAGGTTCCTACCCCTGCAACAGTGGAAGAAGTTCTTTCGAGTCACAAGTATCCTTGTCAGATTACGAATGGAAAGGCTCTAGACCTATCTGCGGGGGTTACTATTGGGTGTGATGTTAGGCTGACTCTGGATTTCGGTATTTTGAAACTTGTTAGGGGTACTACTTCTTCTACGGGGTTCCAGAATCCTAAAGGACGCCTCTTCTTCAAGAAGGTTAAAAATGGAAGAACCCTCTGTGTACTGGGACGGATGTCACATGCGATATGGTCTCAAATCTTTCGGAGAGGGCCCTTGTCAAAATTTCGAATTCCTATGTTTGTTGCGGGCTGGTATCATCACTTGGGTTAGGGTTAAGTGGCAACCTTTTGTTTCAAATATTCCCCATATTATGACTATAGTGAATGGCTGGATGGTGTTACACTTCTTCTCTATGGAGGACCGTCTGGCGATTGAATATCGTTACTAGGTTATCGGCAGGGGTTCTTTGGTTTTGGTGCGTTAGCAGCTTGACTTCAACCCATGGAAGTCTTCTCTCCCTCGTCAACATATGTGGGTTATAGTACCAGATCTTCAAATATTCTGTTGGAATGTTAAGAATTTCATGTGCATTGTGTATTCAGTGGGCTCTTTCATAATGGTGGAAACTTCCTCTCTGACGGGGGCTAAGTGGACGGCTCCTTAGGTCCTCATTGACATGCATATTGTTGGGGGCCTATCAGCTGATATTGAGGTGGTTTGGGAGGGGACATATTTCTTCCAACAATTGGACTACTAGAGAGTCCCCTTCCATTGTTTCAAATGAAAAAGGACCGAACATCAGAAAGCACATTGCACTGTAGGGTCTAAGCAAGCTTTGTCCACGCTTCCACAGGAGTCTGAACTCGGTGGGATTGAGGACGTTGTGTCGTATGTTTCCTTTCCTCTGTAACTAGATCATGGTTCAACGAACACATTCATGGGTAAGTTTGTTGATTCTCTTCCTACTATTATCAAGTTTATGTTGGTTGATGACTTGTGTGCTTTAGTTTCTTCTCCTTCTTTTCCTTTATATCATTCACCGATTTGGGGCATCCTTGGCCCTTTTAGACTCAAGGAAGGGATGTGATGCTGCTAAGCTTGATATGTCACAAAGTCCATTGTTGGATTATGAATCTGTTACTCCCTTTGTGCCATCCGTGCCTGCTAAAGATCTGGAGAATCCCGAGGGGCCATATTTTTCCCTCAGGATTTTCCTCCACTTTCTTCACCGAGTTCCTCCTTGTTGGAGATCAATATCTATTCTTCCACTTTACATGAGTCTTTACTCTCTCCTGTTAGTGTTAATGTACCCTTAGACATTTTCTCCTTGTTTGAGGAACTCCCGGATGTGCTTCCCATTTCTGTCATTCATAAACCTAATGTTATTCTACATAAGGGTCGCAAGTCTAGAAAGTCGAAGTTAGTTGGGGTTTCTGGGATTCCTTAGTATATGGATGGGTGGTGGAAAAACCATAGGGTGTCTTCTCTTTTTTATTTAGATTTACCTCTCCTTTCTAAGGAGGTTAGGGATCTTTATGAACGAGCTCTCAGAGATGCAACAACCCCTAGTATGGTTACCTCATGATTGTGTCATCTTTTAACATTATGGGCTTTGGTAGAGGCCTAAAGCGAGCTTCCTTGAAACATTTGTTGGGGGTGTTGCATGCTAGGGTTTTACTACTGCAAGAAACTATGATCTCTGCATCAGATGCATGTATTTCATTTCATAACCTCAAACCAACCTGGCATGTTTTTGCTTTGGATTCCACGGGTATTTTGGTGGTACGCAGCTTGGGACTCGTCGGTGGCATGTTTGAAGGAATATGTCACTTGTGCAGGTATTATGGTTGAAGGGAAGGTTTTGGGATTTTCGCACATTGTTCCTTTGATTAATATTTACTCTACATATCATAACCATAGGGTCTTTTGGGATGTGGTTTCTCAGGTTGGATTATTGGATGATTCTGCTTTGATCTTGGTGGGGGATCTTAACTAAACTCTCCATCCAGGGGAATTTTTGGGTAAAGGTAATCTATTTGATCCCCTTTCGGATTATTTTATCAATATGTTCCAATCAGCAAACCTCATTGATGTCCCACCCTCTTCACTGGTCCCAACTTGGTCTAAAGGGCGGTCTAGAAGTGGTGGTGTTGTAAAACGCCTTGATAGGTTCCTTATGGAGGAGAAATTGTCCAAGAACATTAGAAGATTCAGATCTTGGCCCATTCTACGAGGACATCTTATCATAAACCAATATGTCTCCAGTTGGATTTTGATTGTGAGTGGACTCATTATCCTTTTAAATTTAATCCGATTTGGTTGTAGGACCTTGGTTTCTATTCTATGGTGCATGATTATTGGGGTAATAGGGGACAAGATGTTGGGGGTTCTAAGATTCAAGACCTAGTCCCTAAATTGCACTCTCTGAAAGTGGAAGTGCATAAGTGGGAAAGTGATAGAAAGAAGCGCAATAAGGCTGACCTTTGTAGGCTCAAAGAAGAATTTCAACTTCTGTAGGAGGGTACTGATGAAGCATTTTTATAAGAGGAAAGAAAGATTTGTCTTATTGATTTGGAATCTCATAGGAGGTCTTTGCTGCGTATTAACGAGGACACTCTGAGATAGAAGAGTTGTGCAATCTAGATGGCTGTGAGCGACACCAATTCAAAATTTTTCCATCGATTTGTGTCTGCGCAAAAATTAAACAATGTCATGTGGGATATCAAGAATTCCCAAGGGGAGCTTATTTATGGGGATAATTTATTCCATACCTTCCAATCCTGACCTGCTAAGTAAGCTTAATGTTGTTAAACTTTTTTCTCATTTCTTTGAGGATGAATACTGTGCAAATATTGGTGTTGTCATTACCTTGGAGGAGGTTAAGCAAACCTTAAGCATACTTTATAAGGATAAAAGTCTCGGTCCCAACGTGTGGACTGTCGAGTTCCATTTGCACTTTTTCGATATGTTGGGTCCTGATATTACTAAAGCGATCGATGAAACTCAACAAACTGGTTTGATTCTTGATGCGTTGGATTATACTTACATTACCCTGATCCCAAAAAAGGATAATCCAACATCGTTCAATTATTACCATCTGATTTCACTCTATAATCTACTCTATAAAATTGTCACGAAAAATATTGCTGGCTGATTGAAGCCATATTTAGACAAGTTTATTTATGAGAATCAATTTGGCTTTTTACCGAACATGCACTTGCAGGATGTTGTAGGTATTGCATAGGAATGTCTCCACTCCTTAAAGTTTTCAAAGAAGAAGACATTAATTATTAAGTTACATTTGGTTAAATCTTATGATCAGATGGACTAGGAATACCTCAATATTATTCTTATTCAGGCATGGTTATCCTATGAAATTTCCTTGACGTGGATCATGGGATGTGTGACTTCTATTTGGTTTTGGATCTTGATTAATGGATCGTCGTCCCCTTTTTTATGTAGTAGCAGAGGTATTTGGCAAGGGTGTCTCTTGTCCCCTTACCTTTTCATTTTAGCTATAGAAGGGCTTAGCCTTCTTCTGAGGAGTGCTAAAGATGTCAAGGTTCTTGAAAAATAATGTTTTGTGGGGATTGTGACCCTTCCCTTCTTATTTTTGTGGATGATGTCCTCCTGTTTGGAAAACATTCAGTGGCAGAGTGGAGAGATTTTCATTCACTTATTTCTCTATTTTGTGATTGCTCAGGACATGAAGTTAGCTCAGATAAATCCTGCTTTATTTTTTTCGATATGGATGAAGTTGAGGGTGATGTGGTTAAGGTTTTCTTGGATTTTCAAATGGTGTATTATTTGTGTGGTTTTAAATATCTAGGATTTATCCTCAAACCAACGGAATATATTTTGAAGGATTGGAGGTGGCTACTTAATAAGATCGCATGGAAAATCACGGGTTGGTCAAGCCGATATCTCTCTCTGGGAGGTAGACTTATATTGATTAAGTCTATTTTATAGGGTATACCTATCTTTTGGTTCTCCCTCTTATGGGTTCCAAGATCTATCCTTTCGACGATCAGGAATTATCTTTTTCAGTTCCTATGGGCTAGTAATACCATTGGTGGGAAGTTTCACCTCTGTGCTTGAGAGGTTCTCTCTAAACCATTGGCGTTTGGAGGTTAAAGGATAAAAAGTATGACTAGTTTCAATATTTCTCTATGTGCTACTAGATTTTGGTGTAATCTGTTCAATAATGGACTTTGGGGAAAAGTCATTAGAGATAAATACTTGAAAAGGAAGACATCGGATTTGTGGTTCAAAAATTATTTAAAGAGTCAAGGTCATGCATCCTTTATTTGGTCTAGCTTCCTTGCTAGTTTTCCATTGATCAACCAAGCTTTATCTTGGGCGATGGGGAGAGGTATACTAGAAAACATTGGGATGGATTTCATTATTAGGTTGGAAGGGGATTATAAATTGTCCGGGAATCTTATTTCATTTTTACATCTAAAAATTTCATTGCCTTGCAAAATATTTTTAGGGTGGATTCTAATGGACAGCATCGTTGGGTCTTGGCACAGGATCTTCATATGTCTGGTAAACTTTGGGAAGAATGGACTCATTATATAGAGGGATTGATTCATGATGGAATTACTCTATCAACCAGTCTTGATCAGTTGGTGTGGGGGAGGAATAAGGATAGTGGGATTGTGACTGCTAAGCTGGCCTATGATTTGATTTTAGATTCCAACTTTGTTCTCTCCGTTAACTAGTGGAAATATTGGATTTGGAAAGCTCATTTTCCACTGAAAATTAAACTCTTTGGATGGCTCTGTTTGAATTATTGTGTACTTACATGGGACTTACTGCAGCATAAAGGTTTTATTGGCCCAAATAGATGTGTATTATGTATCGTGGATGTTGAAAGTGTGAACCATCTATTTGGATGGATTTCTTTATCCAGGCTCATCTTGGAGGTCTTAGGTAGGTACTATCATTTGGGGATCATTTGGGATAGGGAGTTGCTCTCCCACTGGTGTTCCAAGGTGAAACATCTTAGCTGCATCCCTCTATTCTTGCTATGGGAATGTTGGAAGGTTCGTAACAAAGTTTTGTTCTAAGATGATAGGTGTTATCCTTCAGTTGTGGTTTCTATAATAGTAAGTGACAATTCATCTTGGCTCAATCCCATTAAAGTGAAGAAGGATCATCTTATACAATAGCCTTCATATCTGATGGATTTCCCTATTGGTTTTTTTTATGGAGATGTGCAGAATGGCTCTTTTGATGCAGGTTTTGTACTTAAATTAAATGCTCAAGTGGTTATTAAGGGTTGGATGAAGGCAAGAAGTGGGAAAATTTCCAATGCCAATTTTTTGTCCCTTTAGGCTCTACTCTTTGCTTCCAGGATGTTCAAGGTGGATAATATTTTCATTTCTTGTGATTCTCAAATCATTATCGGTCGGGTTAATGGAGATACTAATTTTCATTCCCTTTTCTTGGAACATTGGAAGTCTAAGGTCTGCTTGTTGATGACTTCTTTCTTGAGTATCACCTTTGATCATATATATCGTGAGCTTAATACTAATGCACACCTGTTCTATAAGCTTGGAATAGATGACATGGATTTTCATATCCATTATCAGATATAGCATGATTCCACGATTTCATCGAGGGTTACTTTTCCTTTCGACTAAGTTTCTTTATTAATCTTCTAAGTCGAATTGGGATTGAAGCTGAGTTGTTTTGAAGTTAGTTGCTCTATGGATTGGATGTGATTCTCAGCAGGATTATGATCTTCGATGGTGATATGAAGAGTCATTTATTAAATTTTTGTTATTCAGTAGTATGGGAGATTGTGTATTTTGTAAAAGAAATTGAATTGTATAAGTTATTTTTTATGGACTTTTTTTGTTTTTTTCATTTTGAAAAGAAGCATTTGGCCCATACATGAGGATATGTCTTTGTTTTAAAAGTAAATATAAACCATTATTTTGTATAAATTTAATATATATGGATGGTTAGAAGTATAGTATAGTTGATATGTAATAGATGTATAAACAATATGGTTCCAAATTAATAAAAATAAATTGGATGCTGATCCACAGGTTGGTCAGGCCAATATCTCTCTCTGGGAGGTAGAATTATATTGATTAAGTTTGTTTTATAGGGTATACCTTTCTTTTGGTTCTCACTCTTATGGGTTCCAAGATCTATCCTTTCGATGATCAGGAATTATCTTTTTCAGTTCCTATGGGCTAGTAATACCATTGGTGGGAAGTTTCACCTCTGTGCTTGAGAGGTTCTCTCTAAACCGTTGGAGTTTGGAGGTTAAAGGATCAAAAGTATGACTAATTTCAATATTGCTCTATGTGCTACTAGATTTTGGTGTAATCTGTTCAATAATGGAATTTGGGGAAAAGTCATTAGAGATAAATACTTGAAAAGGAAGACACCGGATTTGTGGTTCAGAAATGCTTTAAAGAGTCAAGGTCATGCATCCTTTATTTGGTCTAGCTTCCTTGCTATTTTTCCATTGATCAAACAAGCTTTATCTTGGGCGATGGGGAGAGGTATACTGGAAAACATTGGGATGGATTTCATTATTTGGTTGGAAGGGGATTATAAATTGTCCAGGAATCTTATTTCATTTTTACATCATAAAAATTTCGTTGTCTTGCAAACGATTTTGAGGGTGGATTCTAATGAACAACATCATTGGGTCTTGGCCCAGGATCTTCATATGTCTAGTGGACTTTGGGAAGAATGGACTCATTATATAGAGGGATTGATTCATGATGGAATCACTATGTCAACTAGTCTTGATGAGTTTGTGTGGGGGAGGAATAAGGATAGTGGGATTATGACTGCTAAGTTGGCCTATGATTTGATTTTAGAATCCAACTTTGTTCTCTCCATTAACTGGTGGAAATATTGGATTTGGAAAGCTCATTTTCCACTGAAAATTAAACTCTTTGGATGGCTCTGTTTGAACTATTGTGTACTTACATGGGACTTCCTGCAGCGTAAAGGTTTTATTGGCCCAAATAGATGTGTATTGTGTAGGGTGGATGTTGAAAGTATGAACCATCTATTTGGATGATTTTCTTTCTCCAGGATCATGTTGGAGGGCTTAGGTAGGTACTATCATTTGGGGATCATTTGGGATAAGGATTTGCTCTCCCACTGGTGTTCCAAGGTGAAACATCTCAGTTGCATCCCTCTATTCTTGCTATGGGAATGTTGGAAGGTTCATAACAAAGTTTTGTTCTAGAATGATAGGTGTTATCCTTCAGTTGTGGTTTCTAGAATAGTAGGTGATGATTCATCTTGGCTCAATCCCATTCAAGTGAAGAAGGATCTTCTTATACAATAGCCTTCATATCTGATGGATTTCCCTATTGGTTTTTTTTTATGGTGATGCGCAGAATGGCTCTTTTGATGCAGGTTTTGTACTTAAATTAAATGCTCAAGTGGTTATTAAGGGTTGGATGAAGGCGAGAAGTGGGAAAAATTCCAATGCTGATTTTTTGTCCCTTTAGGCTCTACTCTTTGCTTCCAGGATGTTCAAGGTGGATAATATTTTCAATGCTCGTGATTCTCAAATTATCGGTCGGGTTAATGGAGATACTAATTTTCATTCCCTTTTCTTGGAACATTGGAAGACTAAGGTCCGCTTCTTGATTACTTCTTTCTTGAGTATCACCTTCGATCATATATAACATGAGCTTAATACTAATGCACACATGTTATATAAGCTTGGAATAGTTGACATGGATTTTCGTATCCACTATCAGATCTAGCATGATTCCACGATTTCATCGAAGGTTACTTTTCCTTTCGACTAAGTTTCTTTGTTAATCTTCCAGGTCGACTTGGGATTGAAGTTGAGTTGTTTTGAAGTTAGTTGTTCTATGGACTAGATGTGATTCTGAGTAGGATTATGATCTTCGATGATGATATGAAGAGTTGTTTATTAACTTTTTGTTATTCAATAGTATCGGGGATTGTATATTTTGTAAAAGAATTGTATTGTATAAGTTATTTTTTATGGACTTTTTTTTTCGTTTTGAAAAAAAGCATTTGGCCCATACATGAGGATATATCTTTGTCTTAAAGGTAGATATAAACCGTTATTTTGTAGAACTTTAATATATAAGGATGGTTAGAAGTATAGTACATTTGATATGTAATAGATGTATAAACAATATGGTTCAAAATTAATAAAAAGAAATTGGACGCTGATCCATTTTCCATGGAAAAAAAACATTGAACATTCATAACTACATCTCTTCATTTTGAAAAAATGTTAAGTACACATGCACTTACCATTTTAGCGGTTAAGAGAAAATTAAGATACTATAAGGAGGTGATTAATCCTAACTTGAAAGATTATAAGTTATCTCTGTAGTAACTAGCTCACAGGAGGAAATTAACATCTCCAAGATTAGAACAAACTCTCATGAACTCGAAGAGAAACAAGGTGTTGGTCTATTCCTAAAACTCCATGCCAAGGAAAATGTTTTCCATCTGTGTGAGCCTGTGAGCGTTGAGGATGAAACTCACTTTCTCTTAGAGTGCCTTGCTTACACCCACATTAGATCCGAGTTTTATAGTATTTTCTAAAATATAAACATTTATAACCTCCTAACTTTCCAAAACTATAGTAAGCTTGGAAAGCTTATTGGCAAGATTTTTGAGCACATGAACAATATTTTAAAATGAACCAAGTATTATCCTTCTTAAGGTCTCATAGACCAAATTTGGTCTCAATGGGCGTTAATCATCATCATCATCATCACCCACTCATCACCATACCATTTTAAATTCATATGTGTGTGTGTGTGTGTGTGTGGCAATGATGATGATTCACTTCCACAAAGGCCAACTTTGGTCTATTTAACCTTAAAAATTGTATGAAATCATTAGGTCTTCTTTAAAATTTTATTTATGTGTTCAAAAAGTTTTAAGAGAAGCATTCTTACATCACTATAATTCTTAGGAGTTTAAAGTTTAAAATGGATTGTATTGTAAGAATACTTTGAAATTGAGATCTAATGTGGGTGTACATCCGACATTTCAAGAGAAAGTGATTTTCATCTTAGACCCTCATGATTTTATTCGTTACGCTAGTTAAAATAAGAGATGTTTCAGATCTTCTAGATTATGGTTGAGTGCCTCCTTTTTTTCCCACGAAAAAATAAATAAATCGTAATTCGTTTCATTAGTGAATTATACTGTACAAAATGGCCGTAACCTGTCAAAACATAATCATTATGAGGATGCCTCATATATAAGTTCATAAAAACCATCGTGGAAATGGTTTGTCTCTATGATGACGCAAAATCTAAACATATCTCAAAACATATAAGTCCATCATGGATACATAAGAAACAATCTTTAACATACAGATAGAATAAAAAGCACATATATAGGCAAATCTTGGATAGCATTTTTAGTCTTTGGAGCCACCTAGCCATTGCAATTTCTCCATCTATTTTATGCTTCTAGAAAACCTAATTTTGATAGGGGATCTTCTATCATGTTCCTCTCCATATATACATGGGTAAAGGTACTTCCTTGAAACAGTCCCATATATCTGAGTGTGTCTATAAAGAGAGGTTTGAGAATGATCGTTTTTTGGTCCTTCTTGATTTTGAATCACTCAATCAGTAATAATGAATCCCCAAATACTTGTAATTGTTGGACACCTATAGATAAGGCTAATTTTAGAACAAGTCTTAGGGATTTCATCTCCACAAGCTTATTTGAATCCCTCCCAATTCCAATTTCAAATTTGAACCATGTATCCTTGGAACTATAAAGTACACCACTAGCACTTCTTTCGTCGAGTCTTCCTTGTGAAGAACCATTAAACAAACACCAACTAATTGGTTTATCAATGACTTCCTGTCTAATAATTCTCATTTTTTGTAGTCCAAATCTCCATGGGAGAGTATCTAGAATAGCGATAATCTTGGATACATATACCATAGAGGGTATATTAATATCCTAAAAAATAGTTTTGTTACAGGACAACCATACTCCCCAAGTCATGATAACTGGTAAAGCTCAAAAATCATTAAAAGTATTATTGTTATACCAACACTAAAACACATTGTTCAGTTATTTAGAAGGATTTTATCCATTCCTTTAATATTTAATCTTATTAGTGATTGGCTGGTGTGGAGTATCGGAGATGGCCATAAGCATAGATTTGGCTCAGATCCTTGGGCTTTACCTCATCATATCTAGATCAATATTTGGGATCAAGGTTTTGTTTTATTAGCACAAATTGTTGATGTAGCGAATACCACTCCTTTTAGACAAGCTTGGCTACATACTGATCGATTTCATTTTGAAAATATGGAAAAATATCTATGGGAGGACAATATTGTTGCATTGCAAAATAGTAATGGAAGGCAAATTGCTCTATTCATGAACTATTGAAGGATGCTCATATTCTCCTAAACTGGATTATACAATTATGCACGAGGAAGAAGAACTCCCTAAACATCTTTGGTGGCATTTTATGATCTCGAAATTTCAGTATCCTCTTAAGGCCAATATTTTCATGTGGTTACCGATCCGTAAAAAACTGCCTACATAGGATTATCTATAAGGAAAATGTTGGGCATGTCTAGAAGTATTTGCGAGCTTTGTGGTAAATGTTTTGAGAATGTGGACCATCTTTTTTATCATGTTCATACCGCATTGAGGTTTGGAGAATTTTTTCTATGATTTTAAGTGTACAGTTACATTGGGTTGGCTATGATTTAGACGAGGCATTACATCTCTGGTCAAAGAACCTTGTGGTTAAATATTTTTATACCATTCCTTTGATTTTGACCTAAGGTGTTTGGTTATCTAGGAACCATGTTGTTTTTTATGACACCTTTTATCCTCCATTTATTTTTTCATGAAAAGGGATCCCAATCCTTAATTCATTCATTCCCACATGAGGATGATGGAATAAGGGAAAGAAGAGTCATAGTGGAGACCATTGATAACTCTAATAAGGTCCTATTTTGAAGGGGTCTCTTAAGGGAGCCCTAGGATGGGAGGGGCAAGAGGCATTAATACTTATATGATAATCATTACATTTCATTCAATGTTGGATAATAATTTAAATAATAGAGTTGAAATTTTTGCATTGAGGATTCTTTTGGATATTGTTTGGTGGAGGTTTAGAAAATAATCAAACAACATCTTCTTACGCCCTCTTTTTCAAAAAAAATTACAGATAATAGATTTATTTACTATCATATATTACTATCAGATATTAGATAAACTTTCAAATGATGCTTTGATTTGGTTAGGTTCATGGTAGAGATGGATACATAATGCAGATATACTTGAAGAACTAGACCCTAGACCCTTCTCACTAGCTATAATCTAGCTATATGAGATTAGGGTCTTGTTGTTGGTTACTTTACTTTTCAAATCTTTATTTTTCTTTTTCTTGACCCTTTCCACTAGGTATATGGGATTAGAGTCTTGTTGTTGGTTACTTTACTTTTCAAATCTTTCTTTTTCTTGTTTATGTTTTTTTTTCAAAGAAAAAACGGTTAATCATGTTTTTACTTTTGTAAATTTTAATTTAACACAAGTTACTTTAGAAATCTATTTTTAAGCAAGAGGAATGTATAAATGTAACAAAGAGAACTAGTTATAATTCAAACACTATATACCATATTGTCTAGTAGAACAGTGTGGACAATATAGGGTAGAACTTAGAAGTTTTTATATTTCAGCGAGTTGTTCAGTACATATGAAGTTTAATGTAATGGATTTGAAAAGCTTTTTATTAATATATTAATTCAAATATGGCCTCTATTAATATATCAATATAGATCTATTTAAAAAGGATCTACCAAGTGTTTGAAAAGAATCAAATCTTTTTAACTACAAATACTTCTTTTTAAAAATGGAAATGTTAAAAAAATATAAATCAAATATTTATAATATTACTTTATAATCTTAATAAAAATAAAGTTTATTTAACTTTAAAATGAACCTTTTTTTTTCAGAAAGAAAAAAGCCTGTCCTTGTTATTCATAGAATCAAAGGGCATCTTACATAGCCAGCCCAAGAAATGGGCTACAATCAAAGAGGACACAGTACAAAGATGTCATGTTGTCCGTCCAAAAGATACACAACTCAATGAGTGCTCAGGGGGAGAGTCTAATGCCAACAATGAAGTAAATAATATACCCATCAGTAATAACTATCAAGTCCATCCATATCTACTGTGTACATGAAGAGCCTGTGAGCAGCCAACTAAAGGAGCTGGCTCACTACCAGAAGATAAGGTGCATAAAAGAGAGGGCACAAAGTCCCTCAGCGACTCAAAAGAGTTTAAACTCGCCATGGGAGGTAAAATGACCCTCAAAAAATTCATAGTAAATGCCAATACCCGGAGCCAAACAGAGAGCAGCTTTAGAGAGACGGTTAGCTTGCTGATTATGTTCACGGTAGATATGGTCAAATGACAGAGCTAGGAAGTGTGTGCAAAGCTTCCTAGTTTCCCTACACCAATATAGAAGCTTAGGTGGAGACAGGGAAGACTTTCCCTTTGCCCAGTTAATGACAACTGAGGAGTCCCCAAACACCTGGAGTGAGGGAATGCCCATCATATGGGTGGAAAGCAGAAGGGCCCAAAGCCCCACCAGTTCTGCTTTAGTGTTAGTGCATTGACCGACCCCCACAGCAAACTCAAAGGAATGTGTTTCATTTAGGAGCAGGAAGTACCCTATGCCACCACATTTTGTTGAAGCACCATCAAAGAAACCACATGGAAAGACAAGACTTGGTCCCAAACCCAAAATTCTGGTCTTTTTCCTCTTTTCTGAAGGTGGACAGTACATCTATGCGAAGTGATTTACTTGCTGAATCAAAGCCCAGCACTAACAACAACTTACACATCTCCTTTACTTGACTATACCTACACATCTCCAGTATTGACTATACATACTTAACATAGAATGAACATCTTAAACACAACAACATAAAGCTGTGATCAATTTTATGTAAAGAAAAGATCTCCACTTTAAATTTTGGATGTTTTATTGGAAACCTCAAATCTTATTAGTTGGCATCGTGATCGCTGAATCTTGTATTCATTGATTGAATATCAAGAAGAAGATTGGCCTCTCATACCGAATCTTCTTGTTTAACGGAGTTCCGATAGATCTCCAATTTTCTAAGCTGAGCCCAGCTATTACTCAACTATATTTCCGAAAGAAACGCAGCCTTCTTCCGATTGAAATTATCATCTGCCGGCCTTAAAATAGTCCGGCGCTGTTACTTAAATCCCTTAGCCAAACTTCATTCAGGGAGCCCAAGCTGTCGCAATTCCTCTACAAGGACAGTCACAAGTATCAAGCGTCAATTGAAACCATGTCTACTGTGATGTCCAGAGCCCTTGAGTTTCCAAATCCTGAGCTGGTGTCTCGACTTCTTGTGAATCCCAATTTGTTTGGAACAGATTTGATCAGTTCAATCGAATGCAATCCAGAGGAATCTGAACTCGACTTCTTGGCGAGCACAATTGTTAATGCCAAAGCAGATGAAACCAGGTATCGTGATTCTGTACTTCTGTGTAAGGACGCCCTGCGGAGCCAAAGATCCATCACAAGCCCTGAATTGTTATCAGATTTTATTAGAGATGAGGCCGAAGATGAAATACAAATATTGACAGAGAAATTCAGGGGCTGTGTTATGGAAAACGTTTACGAATTAGAATCGAGCGCAGAAGCCATGCGAAATCCAAACCACGAGAAACCCATGCACAGAATTCTTGAATCTAGAGAAGGTGATATTTTACTTGACGAAAACCTTCATGTTAAACAGGGTTTAAGAAATTTCGGCATAACAGTGACTGTGATGCAACGCCGCTACAGCTCCGGTTTCTCCAACCCATTGTTCCCAATCTGTGAAGATCCAAATGAATTTCAGAATTCCTCAAAGGGAAATGTTGATAATGAAGGAAGAAAGTATCTCCCTGGTGTGTCCGCGAATTCCATTTCTGAATCAGAAATACCTAATGCTTCAAAGGAGATCCAGAACCAGCAAGATTTTGCTGTACGCCAGTCCAGTATGAGGTTGCAGGTTTCTCCTAGAGTAATTAGGAACGGATCGAACCGAAATCCTCTCATTCTGAGCTTGTCTCGCAAGGCTGCTACTGAGTTGCCACCGGCAGGCTTTTTCTCACAAGTTTTCAGTTCCAAAGAATCTGGCAGGCGGCATATTCTGCACCCAGGACTCAAGCTATGGATGCGGTGTTTCTACTTGATACGAAAGTGTGAGAAATGTAAGGGTCTGGCCACACTGTTTTGTAGAATTCTCTTTAGTCATTTATAGATTTGTTCCCTTTTTCCTTTGTTGGTAGCAATTGATTTTTTCTGTTTTTGCCTCAGCCCGACCGAACCTTATGCCGGCAGGACCTCACAGACGCCATGGGCAGCGAGTAAGTTTTCAGTAACAAATAACAGTTCTGTTTGTTTTTCCTATTCTCTATATATATGTATGATGGAGTAAGCTAAATTTTAAATCATTTGCATCTAAAATTTGGCTAGTTTTTTTTTGCCAAATTCAGTAGAAATTGTTTAAAAGTATAGTTTTCAGTGTTTAGAAATTGTATAATTTGGATGCTTTAAAAGTAATAGAGGATCTTGAATCTATTTTTGAAATAAAAATTGCAATTTTAACACTGAAAATCTCATTTTCAATAAAAATTTGTGTTATTGGATTACCGTCAATTTGACCTGAAAAAATACAAATAATCTAGAGATGGAGTGAGCTAGCTATGGAGCAATCCGAGGAGGAGATGAGGGAGGATTGCTCCATAGCTAGCTTACTCCATCTAGAGATTAGCCAACTCCTATATATATAGAAGATTTATTATTATTTTAACTTGAAATTATATAAGCTTTCTATTTTATAAATATATAAATTTTTAGTTTAATTTTATATATTTTTATTGAAATTTTAATTAAATAAAAATGTTTTTAAATCAATTTAAAAACTTTAAATTAAAATTTATTTTTTAGTTTAATTTTATATATTTTTATTGAAATTTTAATTAAATAAAAATGTTTTTAAATCAATTTAAAAACTTTAAATTAAAATCTATTTATTAATATTTTATTATTAATAAATAGATTAAAATTTATATTTATCTCTTGTATTTTTTTAACAGTTTTTAATAGCTTTGTTAATCCATGAGTCCAGTCAATTATTTCCAACTTTATTACCCAAAAATATCATTAAATAAATTATTATTTTTATTATACAAATTATATTTTCTTAATTTTTATTAAAGAATTAGTTTTAAAAAAATTCTTGGTTTCAATATTATAATAATAGATCTAATGTAAATACTATATTCATATATTTAATTTGGTAATAGGGTTTGGAGTTATTTGAATTTTGCATTCAAAAAGTTCTCAACTTAGATAACCATTTATTTATTCCCATATGGTATATGGGAAACCTAATAGAATACATTCTAGAATTTAAACAATGCCTTTGTAATCCTATAATTATAATTTTAACATTTGGATTTTTAAGTTGTCCTTTTTGTACCCAAATAAATATTATTTAATCTTCATTTAAGGTGTGTTATTTTCTTAATCTAAACTTTGATTTAATATATATTAAATAAGAGTTCATTTTATGATAAAAAGTCATAAAATAAACACAAAGTATATTTATATATGTGAGATGGTGATTGTTATTAATATCTAATAAAACCAAATTTATTTTATAGTTATTTGGTTTTCCTTAAACAATTATCTATTCTCTAACAACAATTCCATATCACCAAAGTTGTTATGAAGATCAATTTACTTTTTAGTGTCACAAAGAAGACATATAAACAAATACTGTCATCCTAGAACATGTTGAAAACTACCCAACTCCTTATTTTACTCTTGAGCAAAGAGTTTGTTAAGCATTACCCAACCACCAAAATTGTGACGTGTTAAAAGGTTATGAAGATCACTATACCCTCTTAATGCAACAAAAAAGACAAATACTTTCATCCTATAACATTTTAAGAATTATCCAACTCCTTATTTCACTGTGAAACAAAGAGTTTTTGAGTATAAGAGTTTGTTGAGTATTACTATATCACAAAAATTGTGATATGTTAAAGGGTTATGAAGGTCATTATACCCTCTTAATGTCACAAAAAGACAAATACTTTTATCCTATAACATTTTAAGAATTGCCCAACTGGTTATTTTCCTGTGAAACAAAAAGTTGGTTGAGTATTACTAGATGACCAAAATTGTTGTATTAAAAGGTTATGAAAGGCATTCTTTCATCGTATAATATTTTAAGAAATATCCAACCACTTGTTTCCATATATATAGAGAAACAGAAAGTGAAACAAGTAATTGGATACTTCTTAAAATATTATATATATTGATTTTCCAATTATATATATTAATTAACAATTTGTTTTAACATAATGATAATTATTAAGAAGTATAGTTCCATCTTACCAGTTCACAACATTATATAACTGTAATACGAACTTAATTTATATGTTTAAAAAATAATAACATATAATTTATATCGATTAGGTAAGAACTCCATTTCATAATCATATATATATATAACAGCCAGACCTATCAAATCGCATAATTTTAATTACAATTTAAAAGTTTATTTATTTATTTAATAAATAGTAATTCAAATACAATTAATAAATTAAAATAATATCATTTTTAAAAACTATTTTATACATACATAGTAATGTTTTTTTTTAATTATATTCTTAAAAAAAAATGTTGTGTACAATTATTTCTAACTTTGTATAGGTTTTATTATTTTTCAATACACTACTCTTCTAACCAAGCATATTTGTGATATTGGTTAGGTTACTTGAATGGTACAATAAGAAATGGAGTAAACTTTTTACCCATCCATTTGCATCGATTGGACGACCAACAATGTGTGTTGCGACAACTTACACGAGCCATGTCGTCCGATAATGGTCGGGTAGAAAGGTTACTCCATAAGATAGTGGCTTGGCTTGGCTTGGACTTCTTACTCAAACGAAGAGATAAATGTGATTATCGTTGGCAAAGGAATGTAATGAGTTGTCTTTATCACAATAATAAGAGTGAGAAAGACATAAGCGGTGAGTGGTGTGTTTTTATTTACAATATTTTTTATATAATATACAAAGCTTTATATACAAATTCGAGCCATTCTTTTTATGTTTTTTTTAAATATGTTCATTGTATTGATCATTTTGATGACAATGACTATCTTCATGAAGATCAATTCAAGTTTGAAGATAATGACTATCTTCATTAAGATCAATTCAAGTATATTAAAACTTCTTAATTTTAATAATGGATGTATTTTGATAAAAGATCACATAGAAAATGAATCTTAATTTTCTTTGTTTTTTTAAATGTGTTATTAAGTTATAAGGCTATAAATGTTGTAAACTTTATTTTTAATGTTCATACAAAGGGCATTTTAAATGAAGTATTTTGATAAAAGATCACATAGAAAATGAGTCTTAATTTTCTTTGTTTTTTTAAATGTGTTCTCAAGTTATAAGGCTATAAATGTTGTAAACTTTATTTTTAATGTGCATACAAAGGGCATTTTAAATGAAGTATTTTGATAAAAGATCACATAGAAAATGAGTCTTAATTCTCCTTGTTTTTTTAAATGTGTTATCAAGTTATAAGGCTATATAAATGTTGTGAACTTTATTTTTAATGTGCATATAAAGGGCATTTTAAATGAAGTGCTTTTCACTCTTCATTTTTTTTAATATTTTATAGATTGTATATTTGTCCTTCTCATTATGTTCAATTGTTTTCCCAATAATTAATTTCATTATGTAATTAATGTGAATTTCTTTTATTTTAATATTGATTTTCTTTTATAAAACAATAATAGAAGAAATACAGTGTTTACTCTTCTTAATAAGACTTGATGGTCTCTTTATAGTATATTAGCTTTCTATTTGGAACCATAAACTCTATTTAAATCTAGTGGATATTGTTAATATCCTACCGAGTATCATCTTCTTGAATCTTTAACCACTTTAGCTAACAGAGAATAAGGTAGCTAATGTGCTCAGCAGGAAGGTGTAGGAAATGCATGTGGCATGTCTTAGTATTTTCCAATCAGATTTGAGGAAATAAATTGTTAGTCATACTGCAAAAGATGAAATGTATGTGCAAGTAAAAGACAAATTGCAATAGCAAAGTCTTGAGAAGAGGTATGAGGGATATAAATTGGAAGAAGATGGACTTCTTACTTATAAAAGCAGAATTTATATTCCAAATGTAGCAAAGTTGCAGAGAGTCGTTATCATCATCATCATCTTCATTGTCATCCTCCTCCTCCTCCTCCTCCTCCTCCTCATCCTCATCCTCATCATTATCATCATCATCATAGTCATCATCCTCCTCATCTTCATCATCGTCATCATCCTCATCTCCATCATCATCATCATAGTCATCATCCTCATCCTCATCATTATCATCATCATCATCATCATTATCATCACCATCATAGTCATCATCATCCTCATCATCGTAATCATCATCATAATCATGGTCATCATAGTCATACTATTCATGATCATCATCATCATCGCCGCTGTCGTCATCATCATCATCATCATCATCATCATATTCATCGTCGTCGTCGTCATCATTGTTCATCATCATCGTCGTCGTCATGGTCATCGTCGTCGTCGTTGTCGTCATCAACATCATCATCCTCATCATCATAATCATCATCATCATCATCATAATATTCATCATCATAGTCATAGTCATCGTGATCACCATCATGATCATCATCATCGCGATCATCATCATCATCACCATCATCATAATCTTCATCATCATAGTCATAGTCATCGTGATCACCATCATGATCATCATCATCGCGATCATCATCATCATCACCATCATTTTTCATCATTGTCGTCGTCGCCATCATCATCATCATTATCATCATCATCATCATCCTCATCCTCATCATCATAGTCATCATCCTCATCATCATCTTTTTCATCATTCCCCTCCTCCTCATGATCAGTGTTCATCGTCATCATTCCATTGCAAATGCTTGAAAATAAAATCAAAGCAAAGTTTCGACTAAACCTATCATCATCATCATCATTGTTCCTCATCATCGTCGTCATCATCATCCTCCTCATCCTCATCATCATCATCATCATCATCATCATCACCATCAGTGTTCATCATCATCATCATCATCATCACCAAAGTCATAATCCTCATCATCGTCATTGCCATCATCCATATCATCATCATCACCGTCATCATCATCATCATTGTTCCTCATCATCGTCGTCATCGTCGTCATCATCATCATCCTCATCATCATCATTGTTCATCATCATAGTCATCATCATCCTCATCATCATCATCATTATCGTCATCAGCATCATCATCCTGATCATCGTAATCATAATAATCATCGTCATCATAGTCATAGTCATCGTGATCATCATCGTCATCATCACCATCATCATCATTGTTTCTCATCATCGTCATCATCATTATCATCCTCGTCCTCCTCATCATCATCATCACCAATTGTTCATCATCATAGTCATCATCATCCTCATCATCATCATCATCGTCGTCATCAACATTATCATCCTCATCATCATAATCATCATAATCATCATCATCATAGTCATACTCATTGTTACCACCTAAGTTGTACTTAGTGGTTTTTTTTATCAAGTGATCCTGGTGAACCGGACAAAGATGATTTGTTCAGACTTCAGAAGACGTTCCGAATTGCTTCTAGGAAGTGCTTGTTGTACTATATCACATGTTCGTACCCCCTTAGGGAAGTTGTAATACATGTTCTAGCATGATAGTGTCTGTAAAAGACTCGGTCTCTTAGACTTTATTTGTCAATTCGATCAGCCTAGGGTGTTTTTTCCCTTGGTTATTATTGGTTGTTGAATAAACGACTGATAATTTCTAAGTTTTTCACTCAATACCTCCAAAGTTGGGGTGGTCGGCTTGGCATTTAGGCCTATTGAGGTTATTAGAGTTTATGTTTTTATGTATAAACATGCTAGGCATCATGGTCGAGTCATATGAACATGTCTAAGTCCCCCTAGGTTTTTAATTTTTTCAGTGTTTTATATTAAAATTTAATTTTTCCAAAACTTAGGCTATTTTTTAATAGTTTAATTGAAAAAATTGGTTTTGTAATAAAAGTGGAATCAATAATTAGTTCCAGTGATGTAGGTGCTCATTTTCAAGCTAAGAGCACCCAGTAAACCTATACACCCACTATTTCCAAGTTTTGAGTGATTTTCCATCACTCAGGTCAGAAAGCCCCAAAAAATCAATTATTGATTATTTTAATTAATAAATTGATGAATAATGGAGCAAATCCAAAATCCTAGATCAATGGATTCTCAACCGATTTGATTGAAATCAACCTCATCGGCACCAAATTGACTAGATCTTACAAATCCTTGACTGAAGGAGGTGATCAGGGCAGATCCAAAGTTGAACTTCAGCCTCCTTTATGGGGAATTGTGCCCTCTCTCTCTCCTCCACACGTGTAGTCTCTTCTGGAAGCTCTGTGGTTGATGATTCACTCAACAAGTTGATGTGTCAGCTCAATCAACCCCCCGATTGACATTCAGACTCAGTAGAAGCTTAGTTCAGCTTCATATCAGGCATTAATGGACTCTCCTTCAGCTGCAGTTTTCTATCTCCTTGGGATTTGTGTTCCCTCTGGGCTAGGGTTTCATTTTTTTGTATAAATAAAGCATGGATGCTTCTCTTCCAAGCTTGTGAGAGTTGGATTGAGGAGCTATTGCTGTTGTAATACTGTGTAATATCTTTTGCTATTGGAATAAAGTGAAGCTTTGGAGGCCAAAATGGTGTAATGCTCTTATGTGTGTGGAATTAACATTGTCTTGCAGCTTTTTTTGTTACCAGTGCCTTTCTCTCAATTTATGCATCTAAATCTTGTTTGGCTTGAATGATTCAGCTGAACCAATAGGAGTATAGTTGGGCAAGTAAAATTACTTGTTTTTCAATATCTCATAGCATATATGTTTGAAGATTCATATTATACATGTTTAAGTAAGTTTATTTGCATGTAATCCCTCTCTTTTTTCATATATCTCTATCTAGATCTCATAAGGTTTTTGTGCAAGATTGTTTGTTAGTTTTCAGGTAGCAGGGGTTGGACAAACTGTGGATCTAGCTTGACTCCACCGGGAATCCGACTGTTTTGTGAAGGCATTGTCCCTCGGCATTCCACTAACTAGTGTTTTTTGTAAATCCATTCCAACAACAAGCGCTCTTCTTTTCCTCTTCCTCCTTCAATTTTTTTTTAAATCGAAAGTTGAACTTCAGCCTCCTTTATGGGGAATTGTGCCCTCTCTCTCTCCTCCACACGTGTAGTCTCTTCTGGAAGCTCTGTGGTTGATGATTCACTCAACAAGTTGATGTGTCAGCTCAATCAACCCCCCGATTGACATTCAGACTCAGTAGAAGCTTAGTTCAGCTTCATATCAGGCATTGATGGACTCTCCTTCAGCTGCAGTTTTCTATCTCCTTGGGATTTGTGCTCCCTCTGGGCTAGGGTTTCATTTTTTTGTATAAATAAAGCATGGATGCTTCTCTTCCAAGCTAGTGAGAGTTGGATTGAGGAGCTATTGTTGTTGTAATACTGTGTAATATCTTTTGCTATTGGAATAAAGTGAAGCTTTGGAGGCCAAAATGGTGTAATGCTCTTATGTGTGTGGAATTAACATTGTCTTGCAGCTTTTTTTGTTACCAGTGCCTTTCTCTCAATTTATGCATCTGAATCTTGTTTGGCTTGAATGATTCAGCTGAACCAATAGGAGTATATTTGGGCAAGTAAAATTACTTGTTTTTCAATATCTCATAGCATATATGTTTGAAGATTCATATTATGCATGTTTAAGTAAGTTTATTTGCATGTAATCCCTCTCTTTTTTCATATATCTCTATCTAGATCTCATAAGGTTTTTGTGCAAGATTGTTTGTTAGTTTTCAGGTAGCAGGGGTTGGACAAACTGTGGATCTATCTTGACTCCACCGGGAATCCGACTGTTTTGTGAAGGCATTGTCCCTCGGCATTCCACTAACTAGTGTTTTTTGTAAATCCATTCCAACAACAAGCGCTCTTCTTTTCCTCTTCCTCCTTCAATTTTTTTTAAAATCAGTCTGGTTACTTGTTTTGCAACTTTTAAATTGTTTAGATAAATCAATTTCAGAATTCATTTTACATAGATCTTGCTGCCTTAAATATCATAAACTGGATCTCATTCCTAAAGAAATTTTACAAGCATTCTAGATCTAGTTTTAGGTAAAATTGTCATTTTTCAAGGCTGTGAAAGTAGATCTAAAGCTTGTTGAATGCATGGTTGTTTCCTTAGAATATAAAAATTTATATTCAACAATTTAAGTGCTTCATATTGGCTTCCCCAAAAGTAGGCCAATATCCCAAGGAAAGCTTGCTTTCCTTGGTTCTTTTTCCGCTTCTTTAAAAACTAGTTTTAACTTAGAATTTTTGGGTAAAAAGTGTGTTCATCCAAAAATACTTTCAAAGTACTTTTGTGTATATTTAACTGTGATAAGCTTGTTGGTTTTTAGTAGGTATAATAGAAAAGAGGAGGAGGTGTTTTCCGGAAAGCATTTTTGGACCTTTCAAAACCCCCCGGGCGGTCTTCGTCTTCCCAAAATTTCAAAATTTCACAATTTGTAAACCTTTGGTCTCATTCCGTATAAGGACCAAGTGGATTAATTTCAGTTTTCTGATATTGTAATTGCTGGCAATAAAAATAAAATCTCTTCAAATAGGCTCTTTCGAGCCTATTCACCATCCCCCCTGGGGGGATTCACGTCCGTGTCATTTTTACATTTTTCCATCTTTTTTCAATCTAGTGTAGTTCTAATATACAGGGGTAGTATACTTTTACTTATAATCGTTGTCATATTCCATATCTGGTTGTTTCAAAGTAATTTTAATACTTACCCCACGAGCCTCCTTTTGAGCTGAAAGGTGAAGAAAGGGCCGTGGTAGTCTAATTAGAAAATTGTGGTTTGCTCATTTGTTTATGCTTCATCTGCTATTATAAATTGTTGAAATAATCATAATAAAATCAACCCATCCTTGATTCCTTGATTGAGGTCCACTTGGACCGAAAGAGGTTCCTGGAGGGTTTTCTTTTTAATAAGAACACCTCTTTTAAAATTTACTAAAAATAACAAAGAATCCAGTGTGTATGCTCTATACTTGGCTGCGGTTCGTTCAATCAGTCAAGCTGCATCAAAATCACTTGAGTGACTAAATTAATAAGTCTTCACCTCCCAAATTGACAAACCATCAAGCGAAAATCCAACGCCTTGAACGAACTCTAAATGGCGGAAAAATACCCAAAGGAGTAGGAACAACTAGAAAGATACCTCGAGGCACCGATCTCTGTCACACCCTGACGGGGGCGTTACGAAAAACAATCTCCGAGACTTCGTTCCATCCCACAAACACCTTGCAGGTAGCCGCGAAAGTTCACTTTTGGACATACTCCAAGTACCCCTCGGGTATATCTAGAGTCTCCTTTTTCGCCTAATTTAATTCATTCACATTTTACATTAATTTAAAATCTACCAAGAGACATTTGTAAAACATTCTTTCAAGCGCATGCAAGCACATTATTTTCTTTGTTGACTCCATTTAAGGCACTGGTGATTTATTTGATCAATTCTTTCGATTATATATATATATATATATATATATATATATTGAGTGTCATTACTGTGCTTATATTGAGTGTCATTACTGTGCTTATCTACTTTCAATCTTGCATATATATTGAGTGTCATTACTGTACTTATATATATATATATATATATATATATATTGAGTGTCATTACCGTGCTTATCTACTTTCAATAAGAAATTCACTCAAAAACTAGGGAGTGGCTTGGCTTGGACTTCTTACTCAAACGAAGAGATAAATGTGATTATCGTTGGCAAAGGAATGTAATGAGTTGTCTTTATCACAATGATAAGAGTGAGAAAGACATAAGCGGTGAGTGGTGTGTTTTTATTTACGATATGTTTTAAATAATATACAAAGCTTTATATACAAATTCGAGCCATTCTTTTTATGTTTTTTTTTTTAAATATGTTCCTTGTATTGATCATTTTGATGTTAATGACTATCTTCATGGAGATCAATTCAAGTTTGATGATAATGACTATCTTCATTAAGATCAATTCAAGTATATTAAAACTTCTTAATTTTAATAATGGATGTATTTTGATAAAAGATCACATAGAAAATGAATCTTAATTTTCTTTGTTTTTTTAAATGTGTTATTAAGTTATAAGGCTATAAATGTTGTAAACTTTATTTTTAATGTGCATACAAACGACATTTTAAATGAAGTATTTTGATAAAAGATCACATAGAAAATGAGTCTTAATTTTCTTTGTTTTTTGAAATGTGTTCTCAAGTTATAAGGCGTTGTAAACTTTATTTTTAATGTGCATACAAATGGCATTTTAAATGAAGTATTTTGATAAAAGATCACATAGAAAATGATTCTTAATTCTCCTTGTTTTTTTTAAATGTGTTATCAAGTTATAAGGCTATATAAATGTTGTAAACTTTATTTTTAATGTGCATATAAAGGGCATTTTAAATGAAGTGTTTTTCACTCTTCATTTTTTTTAATATTTTATAGATTGTATATTTGTCCTTCTCATTATGTTCAATTGTTTTCCCAATAACTAATTTCACTTTGCAATTAATGTGAATTTTTTTATTTTAATATTGATTTTCTTTTATAAAACAACAATAGAAGAAATGCAGTGCTTACTCTTCTTAATAAGACTTGATGGTCTCTTTATAGTATATTAGCTTTCTATTTGGAACCATAAACTCTATTTAAATCTAGTGGATATTGTTAATATCTTACCGAGTATCATCTTCTTGAATCTTCAAGCACTTTAGCTAAC
The DNA here is from genome assembly GCA_001517045.1 of Pseudotsuga menziesii. Lineage (NCBI taxonomy): Eukaryota > Viridiplantae > Streptophyta > Pinopsida > Pinales > Pinaceae > Pseudotsuga > Pseudotsuga menziesii. Next base: position 4,431 of record LPNX010018350.1, on the reverse strand, counting down.
AGAGAATAAGGTAGCTAATGCGCTCAGCAGGAAGGTGCAGGAAATGCATGTGGCATATCTTAGTATTTTCCAATTAGATTTGAGGCAGCAAATTGTTAGTCATACTGCTAAAGATGAAATGTATGTGCAGGTAAAAGACAAATTGCAGCAGCAAAGTCTTGAGAAGAGGTATGAGGGATATAAATTGGAAGAAGATGGACTTCTTTCTTATAAAGGTAGAATTTATATTCCAAATGTAGTAGAGTTGCAGAGAATCGTTATCATCATCCTCATCATCGTCATCGTCGTAATCATCCTCCTCCTTCTCCTCCTCCTCCTCCTCATCATCATCATCCTCATCCACATCATCATCATAGTCATCATCCTCCTCATATTCATCATCGTCATCATCCTCATCCCCATCATCATCATCATCATAGTCATCATCCTCATCATCATCATTGTCATCATCATCATCATCATTATCATCACGATCATAGTCATCATCATCCTCATCATCATAATCATCATCATAATCATACTATTTGTGATCATCATCATCATCATCGTCGTCATCGTCGTCGTCATCATCGTCATGTTCATCATCATTGTCATCATCATTGTCCATCATCATCATCGTCGTCATCGTCATCATCGTCATCATCGTCATCATCAACATCATCATCCTCATCATCGTAATCATCATCATCATCATCATCATAATCATCGTCATCATAGTCATAGTCATCGTGATCATCATCATCGCGATCATCATCATCATGATCATGATTATCATCATCATCATCACCATCATTATTCATCATCATCATCATCGCCATCATCATCATCATCATCATCCTCATCATCATAGTCATCATCCTCATCATCATGATTTTCATCATTCTCCTCCTCATCATCATGATTGTTCCTCATCATCATCATCATCATCATCATCCTCGTCATCATCATCATCATCATCATCATTGTTCATCATCATAGTCATCATCATCATTATTGTCATCGGCATCATCATCCTCATCATCGTAATCATCATAATCATCGTCATCATAGTCATAGTCATCATGATCATCATCATCACCATCACCATCATCATCATCCTCATCCTCATCATCACCATCATTGTTCCTCATCATAGTCATCATCATCCTCATCATCATCATCGTCGTCGTCATCAACATCATCATCCTAATCATTGTAATCATCATAATCATCATCATCATAGTCATACTCATTGTTGCCACCTAAGTTGTACTTAGTGGTTTTTTTTATCAAGTGAGCCTGGTGAACCGAACAAAGATGATTTGTTTGGACTTCAGAAGACCTTCTGAATTACCTCTGGGAAGTGCTTGTTGTACTATATCACATGTTTGTACCCCCTGAGGGAGGTTGTAATAAATGTTATAGCATGATAGTGTCTGTAAAAGACTCGGTCTCTTAGAATTTATTTGTCAATCCGATCAGCCCAAGGTGTTTTTTCCCTAGGTTATTATTGGTTGTTGAATAAACGACTGATAATTTTTGAGTTTTTCACTCAATACCTCCAAAGTTGGGGTGGTCGGCTTAGCATTTAGGCCTATTGAGGTTATTAGAGTCTATGTGTCAATGTATAAACATGCTAGGCATCATGGTCAAGTCATATGAAAATGTCTAAGTCCCCCTAGGTTTTCAATTTTTTTAATTTTTTTAGTGTTTTTTATTAAAATTTAATTTTTCCAAAACTTAGGCTATTTTCTAATAGTTTAAATGAAAAAATTGGTTTTGTAATAAAAGTGGGCTCAATAATCAGTTTTAGTCATGTAGGTGCTCATTTTCAAGCTAAGAGCACCCAGTAAACCTATAGACCCACTATTTCCAAGTTTTGAGTGATTTTCCATCACTCAGGTCAGAAAGCCCCAAAAACTCAATTATTGATTATTTTAATTAATAAATTGATGAATAATGGAGCAAATCCAAAATCCTAGATCAATGGATTCTCAACCGATTTGATTGAAATCAACCTCATCGACACCAGATTGACTCGATCTGATAAATCCTTGACTGAAGGAGGTGATCAGGGTAGATCCAAAGTTGAACTTCAGCCTCCTTTATGGGGAATTGTGCCCTCTCTCTCTCCTCCACACGTGTGGGATCTTCTGGAAGCTCTATGGTTGATGATTCACTCAGCAGGTTGATGTGTCAGCTCAATCAGCCCCCCGATTGACATTCAAACTTAGTAGAAGCTTATTTTAGCTTCATATCAGGAATTGATGGACTCTCCTTCAGCTGCATTTGTCTATCTCCTTGGGATTTGCGCCCCCTCTAGGCTAGGGTTTCATTTTTTTGTATAAATAAAGCATGGCTGCTTCTCTTCCAAGCCAGTGAGAGTTGGATTGATGAGCTATTGCTATTGTAATACTGTGTAATATCTTTTTCTATTGGAATAAAGTGAAGCTTTGGAGGCCAAAATAGTGTAATGCTCTTATGTGTGTGGAATTAACATTGTCTTGTAGCTTTTTTTGTTACCGGTGTCTTTCTCTCAATTTCTGCATCTGAATCTTGTCTGGATTAAATGATTCAGCTGAATCAATAGGAGTATAGTTGGGCAAGTAAGATTACTTGTTTTTCAATATCTCATAGCATATATGTTTGAAGATTCAGATTATACATGTTTAAATAAGTTTATTTGCATGTAATCCCTCTCTTTTTTCATATATCTCTATCTAGATCTCATAAGGTTTTTGTGCAAGATTGTTTGTTAGTTTTCAGGTAGCAGGGGTTGGATGAACTGTGGATCTAGCTTGACTCCACCGGGTATCTGACTATTTTGTGAAGGCATTGTCCCTCGGCATTCCACTAACTAGTGTTTTTTTGCAAATCCATTCCAGCAACAAGCGCTCTTCTTTTCCTCTTCCTCCTCCAATTTTTTTTAAAATCAGTCTGGCTACTTGTTTTGCAGCTTTAAAATTGTTTAGATATATCAATTTTAGAATTCATTTTACATCTATCTTGCTGCCTTAAAGCTCATAAACTAGATCTCATTCCTAAAGAAATTTTACAAGCATTCTAGATCTAGTTTTAGGTAAAATTGTCAATTTTCAAGGCTATGAAAGTAGATCTAAATCCTGTTGAATGCATGGTTGTTTCCTTAGAATATAAAAATTTATATTCATCAATTTAAGTGCTTCATATTGGCTTCCCCAAAAGCAGGCCAAGATCCCAAGGAAAGCTTGCTTTCCTTGGTTCTTTTTCCGCTTCTTTAAAAACTAGTTTTAACTTACTTTTGTGCATAATTAACTGTGATAAGCTTTCTGGTTTTTAGTAGGTATAACAAAAAAGAGGAGGAGGTGCTGTCCGAAAATCATTTTTGGATCTTTCGAAACCCCCCAGGCGGTCTTCGTCTTCCCAAAATTTCAAAATTTCACAATTTGTAAACCTTTGGTCTCATTCCGTATAAGGACCAAGTGGATTAATTTCAGCTTGATGATATTGTAATTGCTGGTAATAAAAATAAAAATCTCTTTGAATAGGCTCTTTCGAGCCTATTCACCATCCCCCCTAGGGGGATTCACGTCCGTGTCATTTTTACATTTTTTCATCTTTTTTTAATCTAGTGTAGTTCTAATCTGTAGGGGTAGTATACTTTGACTTATAATCATTGTCATATTCCATATCTGGTTGTTTCAAAGTAATTTTAATACTTACCCCACAAGCCTCCTTTTGAGCCAAAAGGTGAAGAAAGGGCCGTGGTAGTCTAATTAGAAAATTGTGGTTTGCTTATTTGTTTATGCTTCAACTAATATTATCAATTGTTTAAATAATCATAATAAAATCAACCCGTCCTTGATTCCCTGATTGAGGTCCACTTGGACTGAAAGAGGTTCCTCGAAGGTTTTTTTTTAATAAGAACACCTCTTTTAAAATTTACTAAAAATAACAAAGACTCCAATGTGTATGCTCTGTACTTGGCTTCGTTTCGTTCGATCAGTCAAGCTGCATCAAAAGCACTTGAGTGATTAAATTAATTAGTCTTCACCTCCCAAATTAACAAACCATCAAGCAAAAATCCAATGCCTTGAACAAACTGTAAACAGTGGAAAAATACCCAAAGGAATGGGAACAACTAGAAAGAGACCTCAAGGCGCCGATCTCTGTCACACCCTAACGGGGGCGTTACGAAAAACAGTCTACGAGACTCCGTTCCAGCCCACAAACACCTTGCGAGTAGCTATGAAAGTTCAGTTTTGGACATACTCCAAGTACCCCTCGGGTATATCTAGAGTCCCCTTTTTTGCCTAATTTAATTCATTCACATTCCACATTAATTTAAAATCTACCAAGAGACATTTGTAAAACATTCTTTCAAGCGCATGGAAGCACATTATTTTCTCTGTTGACTCCATTTAAGGCATTGGTGATTTATTTGATCAATTCTTTCAATTATATATATATATA
>LPNX010018331.1:604045-713385 GCA_001517045.1 Pseudotsuga menziesii | reverse complement strand
AATAAATCAGTGGATTCTCAGCCGATTTGATTGAAATCAGTCAGATCTGAAGCAGATTGACTGGATCTGACAAATCCTTGACTGGAGGAGGTGATCAAATCAAATTAAGAGTTGATATTGAGCATCCTTTATGGGGAATTTCACCCTCCCTCTCTCCTCAACACGTTTTGGCTCATCTGGATGAGTTTTGGGCCGATGTGTCAGTGTATGGGTTGATGTGTCAGCCAGATCAAGCCCCCGGTTGACAAGTAGGCTCAGTCCAGCTTCAGTTCTGCATTGATGAACTCTCCATCGGTTGATTTCACTTGATTCCATGAGGAATTTCACCCCCCTTGGGCTAGATGGCCTGCAAATTGTATATATCCTGCTGGAGGCTCCCTCTTCCAAGCTAGTTAGAGCTGGGATTGAGGTGCTACTGCTATTATATTGTTGTAATTCTGCATTTGAAATAAATAAAAGCTTTGGAGGCAATACGGTGTGGTGCCATTACATGTGCGGATGATTATTGCCATTGTTTTACTGAGGTAACCTATATCTGTGGTCATTTTTTGCTAATTTCTTGTAGATCTGTGGTTAAGATTGGTAATTAACTTATTACAATCTTGATAGGAAAGGTGTTGTTCAATAGGTTTGTTGACTGTCACTCTCCTTCGATGCATGTTTACAGATCTAGATTTAGCATGTCCTATAAGCTTATATGCATGTTATCTTGAATCTCTTTGTATGTACTAATCGGATCTCACAAGTTTCTTGGCAAGTTCTTTGATTTCAGCTGAGTTGCAAGTTCATACTTTGGAGAGGATGCTGATCTAGTTTTATTCTTCATTCTCTTCAAAACATTTCAAAGGCATAGTCCCTCGGCATTCCACTTGAAATCTCTACTGCGGATCTTCAAGGAAACCAGCACTTTTCTCCTCTTCTTCCTCCCTCAAAATCAACACTTTACCCAGTTACCTTTTCAGTTTATAGCTGTGATTTTATTTGGATATGTTTCATCAAAGTAAAGTATACATAGATATAATATTTCATAGCTCACATCCTAGATCTTGCACTAAAAAAAAGTATCATAAGCATCCCAGATCTAGTTGTCGGGAAATTGTCCTTTTTGCATGAATTTGAAAGAAAAATTGTAGATCACATGCATTAGATTTCATTTCGCTGTGATAAATTTAAATATTATGCAATATCAGTGCATTTTAATTTGCTTCACAAACAGAAATTCAAGATCCCAAGGAAATCTTGCTTTCCTTGGTTCCTTTTCGTCGGTTTAGCTAGTTTAATTTCATTATTTTTTGAGATAAAGTAGGCTGACCCAAAGGTATTCTTAAAGTGCTTCTGGGCATTTTTTATTCTAATTCACTTGCTGTCATTTATCAGGTATGACAGAGAAGAAAGGAAGCTTCTGTCCAAAGTGGCTTTGGGAGCGCTCAAATCCCCCCAGGGGTCTCTCTTTTGTCACATAATTTGTAATTTTTTTGTATAAACTGTAAGATCTTGGTTTCAGCCTGTATAAGGACAAAGAAGGACTGATATATCAGTCCTCTAATATTGTAACAATTAATAAATAAAATTTCCTTTGGAATAGGCTCTTTCGAGCCCATTCCCCATCCCCCCTTGGGGGATTTGCGTCGGTGCCATTTTCGTCGTTTTCTGCTTATTTAATTTTTCTAGAATTGATCTGATTTGCAGGGTAGTATACTTGAACTTGTTGTTAATTCCATACTCCATATCTTACTTTCAAAAGTAATCATAATACTTACCCCACGATTTCCCGAGTGACCCGGAAGGGGAAAGAGATTCGTGGTAGGATTAATCAGAAAACCAGATTTGTGTAGTTGTTTTATTTTTTCTATCATTTGTTTATCAGCAGATTTAAAATTAACCCCTCCTCGATTCCCCGATTGAGATCCACTTGGATCGAAAGAGGTTCTTGGAGGCTTTTATTTTAAACAAGAACACATATCTTAAAAACTTATTAAAATTTACAAGACTCCAGTGTGTATGCTCTGCACTTGGCTATGGTTTGTCCGATCAGTCAAGCTGTATCAAAAGCACTTGGGCGACTAGCATAATTAGGACTCACCTTCCCCAATTAACAAATCATCAGGTGAAAATCCAACACCTCGATCAAACCTTTACGGTGGCAAAATACCCAAAGGAAGCGGGAACCTACTGAAAAGTGACCTCGGGGCACCGATCTCTGTCACACCCTAACGGGTGCGTTACGAACATAGCCCCAGAGACTCCATTTCAGCCCACATATTCCTTGCGGGTAGCCATATATGTTTTTTTTTGGACATACTCCAAGTACTCTCGGGTATATCTGGAGTCCTCCTTTTAGCCTAATTTAATCAATTCATACTTCAATTTTAACTTAAAACATACCAAGATGCAATCGCAAAACATTCACTCCAAGCACATGAAAGCACATTGATCTCTTTGATTTGACTCCATTATTAAGGCACTGGTCATTTTTTGCTTCATATATATATTGTTTATCAGCTTTGTGCTTTCGTGTGTTTTCTTAGTATCTTGTCATCTTCAATTGTCTATAGTTAAAATATTCGAACTCCTAAGTAACTGATTCAGTTTAACATCACCACACTAAGTAATCATCCTTAGTAAGTTAATAGGTTCTACCCCCCTTGGCTTCGTTAGGAGTTGAGCCTAAACGGAGGAGTCAAGAACAAGGTGACAGCCTTGACTCGAGACTTGCCCCTAAGGATACACTGAGTGGCTTGAAGATTTCTACCATGTGATCCAGGTGTGTGAAAAGGCGGAAACACTTTTTGGCGTCGTTGCCGGGGATAAATATTTTTATTCCCAAGTACGACTTAGCTTAGCTTTTTTCTAAACAACTAAAAAGATAAAAAAAAAATTGATTGATCTAGTCTTTAAAAAACATAAAAATTAAAACTCGATCCATCTGGCGACTCCACTATCTAACATCCCTTCAAGAATTTCTACCCGAAGAAACCGCCGACAATTATTCAATCCTCTCCCTGATCCTGAAAGGTTTATTAGGGAAAGATTGAATAGGAAGACTTCTCATACAAACCTTGAAATTCTAGGAGACCAATCCCTCTCAGGTATCCATAACATATTTGTAGAGAGTCATACTTTCCAATCTCAAGAAATGGAGGATTTTTACAAACCCCTTGAATTTTCTCAGATAGCAGGTTCTCCTCATAACATTCTGAATGATGCTATCAAGAAGCTCCCCAGGTCCGAGGGAAATAATGCTACCACTGCCAAGACTCATGTCTGAAAGTTTGAAAGGCACCTAGTCATTTACTGTGATAATGTTTCCTCTAACCATGAAGATATTAAAATGAAGCTCTTTGCTTTATCCTTAGAGGATGATGCTACGGAATGGTATGAAAACCTTGGTGATGATTCATATAAAACCCTTAATGAATTCCTAGCGGGTTTTAAGAAGAAATGGGGGGAAAAGAAAGAACCAAGACATTTGCTTGCTGCCCTTCATAATATAAAGAAGATGGTAAATGAAACCATGAATGAATTTAATACTAAGTTCGGGCGTGTGGTTGCGGACCTCCCTAGAGACATTAATCCAAGTGATGCCTCCATCTTGATATCCTACATCGAATCTTTCACTGGTGACTTGAGATACCAATTAAGGGATAAAGATCTGGTCGATCTAAAAACTGCTAAGTTTGAGTGGACAGATCAAGGGAAAGATGCATTCAAGTCCATAAAAAATGCCATATCCATGTCCCCTATCTTGATTAGTCCTGATTATTCCAAAGAGTTTGAAATATTTTCCTTTGCCTCAGAAGACACCATTGCTGGTGTTTTACTTCAAAAGAATAAGGAGGGACAAGAGAAACCCATAGCCTTTATGAGTAGAGCCTTACAAAATTCAGAATTGAAGTATACCACGATGGAGAAACAGGCCTATGCTCTTGTCAAGTTCCTTAAACATTTCATAACTTATATAGGTTACTCCAAAATCATTGGATATGTACCCCATGCAGCTGTCAAGGATATCATGTCTTAGCAAGACTGTCTAGGAGTCAGGGGTAAGTGGGTTTCAAAAATTGAGGAATATGATTTGGAGATAAGACCTACTAAATTAATCAAGGGACAGGGTCTTGCAAATATGTTGACCCAAGGAAATGAGGAGGCTTTAGGAATAATATGCCAGAGCAACAATTCAGAGCAAAGTGTATCAGATGAGTTTCAGAGATTGGAGCAGCACCCCTGGTACACCGACATCATATTTTTCCTCCGCAACCTTACATGCCCCGATCACTTACTGAGTCATAAAAGAAGGGCATTAAGGTTAAAGGAAACTAAGTATTGCTTGACCAAATATGGTTTGGGTTGGAGAAACCCAGATGGTTTGATACTTAGATGTGTCGATGAACCTGAGTCCAAGAAACTCATGGTTGATTTCCATTCAGGATTTTGTGGTGGACATTTTGCAGCTAAAACAACCGCCCACAAAATACTTAGAGTGGGCTACTATTGTCCAAACCTATTTTCAGATGTTCACAAGGCTGTCAGAGCTTTCCCCCAGTGTCAGTTATTCACTGGAAAGCAACAAATGAAAGCCTTGCCTCTAAATCCAATACTAGTCCAAGCCCCTTTTCAGCAATGGGGGCTTGACTTCATTGGTAAGTTCAAGGATAACTCAAGCAATGGTTATTCTTGGATTCTTACCGCCACAGATTATTTTACCAAGTGGGTAGAGGCCATACCCACCAAAAAGGCAACTGATGCCATAGTCATGGATTTCCTAGAAGACAAAATCATCACAAGATTCGGTGTGCCAGCTAGAATAATCACGGATAATGGCCCATGCTTTATTTCTTCCGAGATGTCGTCTTTCTGTTTCAAGTACGGAATTATCCTATCTCACTCATCTAATTACTATCCCCAACGAAATGGTCTAGCAGAATCAAGTAACAAGAACTTAATGACCATAATCAAAAAAATTGTGGGCGACAATAAGAAGGCTTGGGATAGCAAAATCAAATTGGCATTATGGGCTGACAGGATCACTAAGAAAAGTTCAACAGGGAGGATCCCTTTCGAACTAGTCTATGGCCTTGATGTCACTTTACCATTCCATCTAAAGCTTCCAGTGTATCAGCTCCTCCAGACATTCAGCTCAGATCAGGAGGCCATCCAGAATAGAATAAACCAATTAATAGAGCTAGATGAGAGCAGAAGAGACTCTCTTGACCATAGTATTAAGAATTCAGACAAGGCCAAGAGAGCCTTCGATAAATCTACCCGGCCAAGTTCCTTCCAAGTAGGTGACATAGTTCTACGTTGGGACAAATGACGGGAAAAACGTGGGAAACATGGAAAGCTCGACAGCCTGTGGTTGGGACCATACATCATCGATGAAATAGTAGGAACGAACTCCTTCTATCTAAATGACTTGGAAGGAGAAAGATTGAGCTTACCAGTGAATGGTTTCCTCCTCAAGTTGTTTTTCGCCGAGACAGTTTGATGCCTTTAGTGGCGTCCGTGGTTTCAGGGCCAATTTCTAAACCTTGCCCTGCATGTATTTCTAAATTGTATATATCATATTGTTGTATCATTGATATTGTTGTATTATAGTTATGTTGTACCATGTTGAAAATTTTCCTTTGTATATTAGTTTTTGTAAAATATTCCTTTTTGCACATTATAGATTAATTATGTACATTAGTTTGTTTATGGCTAATTTTTTCTTATATATACATGTTACTGACAAACTCTAATTGCCTTGCAGGAACCAGAGATTCTAGAGTTCTCACATCCTCTCCTTTGAACAAAAGATTAGTCAGAGAATGTGTCCCAGATGGAGCCAAAATGTTACCACCTAAGTTGTAATTAGTGGTTTTTATCAAATGAGCCTGGTGAATCAGACAGGGCTAACTTGTTCGGACTTCAAAAGACACTTGGAAGTACTTCTGGGAAGTTCTTGTTGTATCATATCACATGTTCATACCCCATGGGGGAATTGTAATAAATGTTCTAGCATGATAGTGTCTGTAAAAGACTCGGTCTCTTAGACTTCATTTGTCAATCCGATCAGCCCAGGGTGTTTTTTCCCTTGGTTATTATTGGTTGTTGAATAAACGACTGATAATTTCTGAGTTTTTCACTCCATACCTCCAAAGTTGGGGTGGTCGGCTTGGCATTTAGGCCTATTGAGGTTATTAGATTCTATGTGTCAATGTATAAACATGCTAGACATCATTTTTGAGTCATATGAACATGTCTAAGTCCCCCTAGGTGTTTTTCAATTTTTCAATTTTTTAGTTTTTTCAGTGTTTTTTTTTAATTTTAATTTTTCCAAAACTTAGCCTATTTTTTAATAGTTTAATTGGAAAAATTGATTTTGTAATAAAAGTGGGCCAAATAATCAGTTTCAGTCATATAGGTGCTCATTTTCAATCTAGGAGCACCATGTAAACCCATGGACCCACTATTTCCTAGTTTTGAGTGATTTTCCATCACTCAGGTCAGAAAGACCCAAAAATCAATGATTGATTATTTTAATTAATAAATTGATAAATAATGGAGCAAATCCAAAATCAATAAATCAGTGGATTCTGAGCCAATTTGATTGAAATCAGACAGATCTGAAGCAGATTGACTGGATCTGACAAATCCTTGACTGAAGGAGGTGATCAAATCAGATCCAGAGTTGATCTTGAGAATCCTTTATGGGGAATTTCACCCTCCCTCTCTCTTGAACACGTTTTGGATCATCTGGATGAGTTTTGGGCTGATGTGTCAGTGTATGGGTTGATGTGTCAGCCAGATCAGGCCCCAGGTTGACAAGTAGGCTCAATCCAGCTTCAGTTCTGCATTGATGAACTCTCCATCAGTTGATTTCACTTGATTCCATGAGGAATTTTGCCCCCCTTGGGCTAGATGGCCTGCAAATTGTATATATTCTGCTGGAGGCTCCCTCTTCCAAGCTAGTTAGAGCTGGGATTGAGGTGCTGTTGCTATTGTATTGTTGTAATTCTGAATTTGAAATAAATAAAATCTTTGGAGGCAATACGGTGTGGTGCCATTACATGTGTGGATGATTATTTCCATTGTTTTACTGAGGTAACCTGTATCTGTGGTCATTTTTTGCTAATTTCTTGTAGATCTGTGGTTAAGAATGGTAATTAGCTTATTACAATCTTGATAGGAAAGGTGTTGTTCAATAGGTTTATTGAATATCACTCTCCTTCGATGCATGTTTAGAGATCTATATTTATCATGTCCTATAAGATTATATGCATGTTATCTTTAATCTCTTTGTATGTACTAATCGGATCTCACAAGTTTCTTGGCAAGTTCTTTGATTTCAGCTGAGTTGCACGTTCATAATTTGGAGAGGATGCTGATCTAGTTTTCTTCTTCATTCTCTTCAAAACATTTCAAAGGCATAGTCGCTCGGCATTCCACTTGAAATCTCTACTGCGGATCTTCAAGGAAACCAACACTTTTCTCCTCTTCTTCCTCCCTCAAAATCAACACTTTACCCGGTTACCTTTTCAGTTTATAGCTATGATTTTATTTGGATCTGTTTCATCAAAGTAAAGCATACATAGATCTAACATTTCATAGCTCACATCCTAGATCTTGCACTAAAAAAAAGTATCATAAGCATCCCAAATCTAGTTGTAGGGAAATTGTCCTTTTTGCATGAATTTGAAAGAAAACTTGTAGATCACATGCATTAGATTTCATTTCGCTGCGATAAATTTCAATATTATGCAATATCGGTGCATTTTAATTGGCTTTACAAATAGCAATTCAAGATCCCAGGGAAATCTTGCTTTCCTTGGTTCCTTTTCGTCGGTTTAGCTAGTTTAATTTCATTATTTTTTGAGATAAAGTAGGATGACCCAAAGGTACTCTTAAAGTGATTTTGGGAATTTTTTATTCTAATTCGCTCGCTGTCATTTATCAGGTCTGACAGAGAAGAAAGGAATTTGCTGTCCAAAGTGGCTTTGGGAGCGCTCAAATCCCCCCAGGGGTCTCTCTTTTGTCACATAATTTGTAAATTTTTTGTTTAAACTGTAAGATATTGGTTATAGCCCGTATAAGGAACAAGAAGGACTAATATATCCATCCTCTTATATTGTAACAAGTAATAAATAAAATTTCCTTTGGAATGGGCTCTTTCGAGCCCATTCCCCATCCCCCCTGGGGGGGTTCGCGTCGGTGCCATTTTCGTCGTTTTCTGCTTATTTCCTTTTACTAGAATTGATCTGATTTGAAGGGTAGTATACTTGAACTTGTTTTTAATTCCATACTCCATATCTTACTTTCAAAAGTAATCATAATACTTAACCCACGATTTCCCGAGTGACCCGAAAGGGGAAAGAGATTTGTGGTAGGATTAATCAGAAAACCAGATTTGTGTAGTTGTTTTATTTTTTCTATCATTTTTTTATCAGCAGATTTAAAATTAACCCCTCCTTGATTCCCCGATTGAGATCCACTTGGATCGAAAGAGGTTCTTGGAGGCTTTTCTTTTAAACAAGAACACGTCTCTTAAAAACTTATTAAAATTTACAAGACTCCAGTGTGTATGATTTGCACTTGGCTGCGGTTCATCCGATCAGTCAAGCTGTATCAAAATCACTTGGGTGACTAGCATAATTAGGACTCACCCTCCCCAATTAACAAACCATCAGGTGAAAATACAACATCTCGATCAAACCTTTACAGTGGAAAAATACCCAAAGGAAGCGGGAACCTACTGAAAAGTGACCTCGGGGCGCCGATCTCTGTCACACCCTAACGGGTGTGTTATGAACATAGCCCCAGAGACTCCATTTCATCCCACATATTCCTTGCAGGTAGCCGTATAGGTTTTGTTTTGGACATACTCCAAGTACTCTCGGGTATATATGGAGTCCTCCTTTTAGCCTAATTTAATCAATTCATACTTCAATTTTAACTTAAAACATACCAAGATGCAATCGCAAAACATTCACTCCAAGCACATGCAAGCACATTGATCTCTTTGATTTGACTCCATTATTAAGGCACTGGTCATTTTTGCTTCATATATATATTATTTATCAGCTTTGTGCTTTCGTGTGTTATCTTCGTATCTTGTCATCTTCAATTGTCTATAGTTAAAATATTCGAACTCCTAAGTAACTGATTCAGTTTAACATCACCACACTAAGTAATCATCCTTAGTAACTTAATAGGGTCTACCCCCCTTGGCTTCGTTAGGAGTTGAGCCTAAACGGAGGAGTCAAGAACAAGGTGACAGCCTTGACTCGAGACTTGCCCCCAAGGACACACCGAGTGGCTTGAATATTTCTACCACCTGATCTAGGTGTGTGAAAAGGCGGCAACAGGTCCAAAAGGATTAGAAACAGTCCAAAACTATAGAAAAGGGGGTAAAAATTTTCAAAAATTTTCAATTTTTTTATAAATAGTAAAACATTCAAAACATTATATAACATTTGAAATTTTTATCCCATTGAACTCAGAACTTCAAACGTGAATTCCGGGAGATCCAGCTGACAAAATCTGACACTGTTTTTTCCAGGTAATTTCCCATGCCATGCTCTGTCATTTTCATGTAAAATTTTCAATTTTCCATGGTCAATTTTGATTTCTAGGCCATCCTAAAGTGTGCGCCTCAGCCCACATAGAAATCAAGGATTTTTCCGTGTATAGGGCTAGATATACGCAGAAAAATCCCTCAAAGTTGCGTACATACGCGGTTGTTTAGAAAACAGTCGTCTATGCAACCGTGGTCATGTTTTTTAAAGACTTCTAATGACCCAAACTTGATTTAAATGTCCAGGATGGTTCTAGAATGGAGAGAACGTGAGCACGGGGATGTAGAAGAAGTAGTACATGGTGATCTAATGGCACAACGAGCTCTTCATGCATGCGGGCTCTACATGTTTTGGTGTCTTGGTGGGTTAAGATCCAAACCAAGACTATTGCATATGCTAGTAGACTACTGGGATTCTAACTCAGAGCCTTTACAGATCGATGGGATGTCCCTCACCATAGAACTAGAGGACATATACTTTATTACTACACTTTCCCGACGGGGGGAAGTGGTGAACCTACTATCTTGCGGGCCTGGAGGTGGCCTCACCATAGATGAGTACATAGCCATGTATTGTTATCTGGACATGAAGAAGGTCGGGAGTTAGATCCCAACTAACTCCATACAGGTGCTAGGCCTAAAGGCCATACGACTGACACTAGGCAGGATAGTAGGGCTAGCCTCACTCCACCAGGCCTCATGGACTCTGATGTTCTATTTGGTGGAGTGCATGAGACCCATGGTGTACGATTGGAGCACTGCACTACTGGGAAACATGAAACACCAGCTCAGTGAGTGCAATATGGGTAGAGTACGAAACTTTAGTTTCAGTAGCATACTGAGCATGTTTTTCTTTAATCATGTTCCAGGATCGAGCCCTAGAGTTGGCGTTCCTCTTCACGGGGTTCGAGATCCGACCCAACAATGTTGGGTAGATGTGATGCACAATCTGGGTGGAGGTAGGGTGTCCAACCCCTATCCAGTTAATTTCTTTCCATGGTGGCGACGACAGATAATTGCCATCGATGATTACCCCTATGTGGGGATATATTTTTGGGGAGACCCCAACACGCCATTACCACTAGGATCAACATACGGTGACATTGGTAACAAATCCCCACCCTCTTTTTAAGATTTTTGAGTTATTTAATTTTTTTGTGTTTTTTGATATATGGAATCCAAAAGACATGTCTTTGCATGACAACACATAGTGACATCCTATCATATGTATGCAGATGTAGGACAATGGTGGCCTGAAGGCTTCCCTCGTCATTGACAAAGGGGAAGAGGAGATGATATTACGGGTGTGGATGCGGAGTGGACACTCCAAAGCATTCATACCAACTTTGTGCGGCTAACACATAGGGTACCCATGGCACAGGTCGAGGACCTGCATGAGGCCATGCAGCGTCAATAGGTGGGTGTGCCATGAGCATGTGTGCAGTTGTTTAGACGACTAGCTAGAGCCGTGGTGACATTCCATGATCAAAACCCCCCTCCTTCTCCCCAGGCTTAGATACTTGGGAGTGATACATTTTGTACTATTGTGTAGTTATATTTTGGTGGCTCAGAAGCCCCATTTTTGTATTATGACACTATGTATTATCACATTTTTTATGTTTAATGAAATTTTTTTATGATGATCGTTTTATTTATTTACATGTGTACAAATTTTTGTTTGTGATGAGCTTGTTGTCTATGAAACAAATGCCAATCTAACACATAGTTAGCATATGAGTTAGCAACTTGATTATAAATTCTTGGAACATGTATGTATGTTATGTTGTCAAATTGTCATTCTAACAATCTCACACGTAAGAATCTCCGTAATAATGTTGGATCTCTAACATGATACAAGCCATTAAGTTGTGACACTACTAACTCCGAATCAAGTAGTAGATTAAGAGGTAGAACACCATGTGAAATGGAATCCCGTAGAAGCTCAATAATGGAACTATATTCAGCAACATTATCTGAAGAAGGCCATAAACATACACCTCCTGAAGACAATACCTGACCCATAGGAGTATAAATCACCCAAGCAGTAGAGGCTGAGTGTTGAGTGTGACAGCTTGCACCATCTGTGAATCCTATATAGATGGAAGACTCCATTGATATATGCCATAAGAAATGGAAGCTAATCCACAAACCCGATCACCATAAGAAAAAACCTAACTATGTAAAATTTTGTACAATAATATACAATAGTCAGCCCTGGCTGAAAATAATGCATAGTAGCCCATTTCTAGGATCCACCAAGGTTGTCCCTTTGTAATCTACTAGCTCATAAGTGCCCTTATCTAACACACATTTAACCACAGAAGGACCATTCCACATGGGGTTGAATTTTCCTGCCCCCAAGGGTTCTTTAGCTTGATCCCACAAAAGGACCAAATCTCCCTCACTAAAATTCTTGGATGGACAGATTTATCGTACTGGACCTTAACATGAATCTTATTCACTTCTAGAGCCACTAAAGCATCTTGACGCTGCTCATCAAGCTACTCTAAATGGAACAAGCATTCTTCCAATGAGGAAGTATCCAATAAGAGCTCTATGGATAGCTTCAAAAAAGGAATCCTGCACTCAACCGGAAATATAGACTCCACTCCATGTACAAGCTGATATGGAGAAAAATTGGTGGCAGTCTTAATTGCGGTCCTATAAGCCCACAAAGTAGGATATAACATGATATGCCAATTGGTCTTGCTTTGTGCAATGGTTCATTGGAGAATGGACTTGAGTGATTTGTTCACTGCTTCAACCTGTCCATTCGCTTGAGGGTAATAAGAAGAAGAATGCTCTTGCTTATACCCTAACTTCAAGGCCAACTCTTCCATCATCCAATTCTGAAAGTGCTTACCATGGTCAGTGATAAGCTCTTTCAGAATATCAAACCGAGTAAAAATATGGTTGAATACAAAGCATGTGGCTGTCTCGCCATCGGATTTAATTGTGGGCATAGCCTCAACCCATTTTGTGAAGTAATCAACAACCACGATAATATGATGATGCCCCCCAGCTGAAGCTGGGTTGCAATCCATGAAATTGAGCCCCCATTTAGTGAAGGGACTGATGGTGATAATTGGATGTAACGAGGAAGGATGTGAGCACATATTACGTGCGAACACCTGGCAAGGGTGGCACTTCTTGACCGCATTGACACAATCTTTAAATATTGACGACCAGAAATAACCCGCTCTCAAGATTTTTGGGACTATAGAAAGCCCAGATAAATGACCACCACATGCCCCTTTGTGGAAATCATTCAGCACAAGATCATACTCCTCATGAGTTAAACAACAATGTAAAATGGATTCTTCCCCATGGTGATACAATGTGTTATCCACTATGAGGTAACTCTTGGATACGTGACATAATCGTCATCGTTCATCCCGTGAAAGGTGAGTAGGGACCTTCAATGTTTGTAAATATATGATAATATCTCCATACCATGGATCCAAAGTTGAAATTAAGAAGATGTGCTCATCGACAAACTTATCTTCACAAGCTTCCTCCTCCTCCTTGCTCGGGAAATCAGATATAAACTCCACAAAAATCAATGATTTTTTTTATTTTGCCGAAACAAACTCGATATTGAATTCTTGCAAGATGAAAATCCACTTATTATACTTTCCCCCTATCATCCTTCTAGTGAGGGAGAAATGAAATGGATTGACATGGGCAACCACCAAGGTCTCGCGAAGGAGAATATAGTGTCTCAATTTTTGAACCACATGAACAGTATCTAAGGTAAGCTTCTCCACATGGGAATAACAAAACTCCACATCTATAAGGTTCCAGCTCAGATAATATATGGCATGCTCTTGTAGCTCCTCGTCCTCTTGAACCAAAACCATACCAATCGTCTCCATGGACGCGGCCACATAAAGTAGAAATTCACGGCTATAGTCGGGTGGACTAATTACCGGGGACGATGCTAAGGCTTGCTTAAGCACATCAAAGGACTCCTAGGCTCACTCATCCCAGCAAAAGGTAGTGTCCTTCTTCAAAAGACGCATAAAGCCTCTAGTCAAATTGGCAAAATTCACGATGAATCTCAGTAAGAAGTTTGCCATGCCTTACAAACATTGAAGATATCTAATGTTTCTCAGGGTAGACAATTGAAGTATTGCCTCAACATTCAAAGGGTCGACTCATATACCCTCTTTAGAGACAATGAACCCTAATAAGCGACCAGACTTCATGCAAAAGATGCACTTGTGAGGATTTAACCTGACCAAATAATGGTAGCACCTTTCGAACACTAACCTCCAATGGTAGGAATGATGCATCCTCTGAAGAGAATGAGCAACAAGGTCATCCAAAAAGACTTCAATAATCGATTTGAGATCATGGAAGATCAAGGTCATATCCCGCTGAAAAGCGGATCCGACATTTTTAAGGCCAAAGGGAATCTTCCAATATGCAAAGGTACCCCAAGGACAAATAAAGGCAGTCTTATGTTGGTCCTCAGGTTTGATCTATATCTGATTGTATCTGGAAAATCTGTCCATAAAGGAAAATACCTCGCTTCCTGCACACTCATCCAAAATATGATCGATAAATGGTATGGAAAAATTATCTTTAGGACAGGCACAATTCAAGTCACAGAAATCAGTGCATATGTAGATCATTCCTTGCTTCTTATCAACCGGAACAAGGTTTGAAACCCACTCCATTAAGGGAATGGGATAGATAAAACTAACATTCAATAGTTTTTCTATCTCAACCTTAATCGCGGGTGCTGTTCTAGGATTCACCACATGCAAGCATTATTTAACGGGATTAGCATTGGGATAAGTTTTAATTTCATGCTCAACAATGAGATGGTTGATACCTCGCATTTCTTCATATGACCAAGAAAATACATCACGAAATTATTGGAATAGCTCGGTATACTCTTGAATCTTAGCATGGAAACATTCTGCCCCAATATAGACATTCTCAATCTTTCAAGGATCGCGAGAGATATTGATAGGGATGGTAGGAGATATATTCACCATGTTTCCATCAGCCATAGGACCAGGAGAGCTTAACAAAACCATGGGACTACCGATTCTCTCACTAAGAATCTCCCTTAAGTCTTCACACTCCAAACGGTCAAGCTCAGGAAGAAAATAAGATCTATGATGCAACTCTTTCCAAGGTGGCTCAAACACAGACATAGCCTCAATAATAGCCTCATCGAAAGGAAAAACACTATCAAGGCAGTCATGTATGTGAGAAAAATGAACTACCCATGTAGGCAGTACACATGGGTCCTCCTCCTCCATCCACGAAGAGGAAGG
Organism: Pseudotsuga menziesii; assembly: GCA_001517045.1. NCBI lineage: Eukaryota > Viridiplantae > Streptophyta > Pinopsida > Pinales > Pinaceae > Pseudotsuga > Pseudotsuga menziesii. The sequence continues at coordinate 698,541 of LPNX010018331.1, read as the reverse complement.
ACTAGGCTCTGCAACACATGTGAGCTTAGCTTGATATTCTATCATAGTTGTAGGCAACGGCACGTCCGTTTCGATGGGATCACATGGAGGATTCGGTGTAGGAAGAATCCAAGGATCTTCCATATGAGTGGTGTGAAAAGACACCGAATGCAATGACGACGAAGCCTCACCGGAAGTAGACCCATCATGAGAATATATGTGGGACAACTAAATGATCCCATAAGAGATGGGTATATGTCCACACCCACACTCCCAGTTGCCGACTGAGAGTGCGCGACAATCGGGATAGAAGCTCCCGAAGATGTGGTAACACACAGATTCTTGAATGGAATTTGATCAATCATAACTATCTTCCCATTAAATGGAAAGCATACAACTTGAAATAGAGAAAAAGCTATGGCTTGCATACTATACATTCAATTCCTACCCAATAATATATTGTAGTCGAGGGGTGCATCAAGCAGCTCAACCTCGATCGCGACGATCTTCCCTCCCAAACGGTCCTTAAGAGAAGAAAGAATACCGTGCAACCGAAATGATATATGATCAAACGTATTCAACATGATATCAGAATTAGACAACTCTTGGGAACCCAAACCCTTCCAACACGCTAAAGACATCACGGAAGCAGGAGCACCTTCGTCAATCACAGTGCATTTGACGGTCTTGTTAAGACATTCTACATGAATCAAGAGAGACACATAGTAAGGAAAGCGAGGTTGTAGTCCCACAGTTTCAAATTTGATGACAGAGGAATAATTATCATCGTTAACACCAAGAGCAGAAAACAAAGCTTTCCTCTGCGAAGGACAACTCTGAAGTACTTAGAGTGCAGAAATCGCACAAGGAGTGTGGCCCAAATCCTCAACAACAGAATAGTTCTGGGCAGCTTAGGCATTAGGATTGTGCCCTGAACTCTTAAGGACTCCCTTAGGAATACAAGGAGAAACTTCAGGTTTATCCATAGGATTTTCAATATGCAAAGGACTCTCGGGTGGAGCAAGTTCCTTTCCAAGGTTTGGTTGTGACAAACAATAGTCTTTCGCATGAGTCACAACCTTAGCATCACACACCATTTTGATGCAACCATGACCACTACAAGATTCCGACAGATCTTGATCCTCACTAGACTGATCATGGGTCCTCGAGTTCATATTTTGATTATGAGGTAAAGGGTTAGTCAGCACAACTAGGCCCTGTGCTATGAACCTCGAGGCTTCTTCTATTAGAGGGCACAAGTGAGTGAGGTGGTCCTCCTTACAAAACTTGGAAGGAAACTTAACCATACGTTTAGGCTGCTTGTCCCCCCCCACATTTCAGGCATTCTTGTCATTAGAATTGGAATTTCCATTCTTATTCCCACCCTTACGATTGTTTTTACCCTTCTTCTTATTCCTTCTGGGTTGCTGGTTACCCTTCTGGTTCGATGATTGTACCAAAAGCACACTCACCATTTGAGTGGGTTGAGATGAAGTCGTGGCTTGTCCCAAAGAATATTGGTTGATAGATAATTGACTGACCTATTTCACAACCAAATCTGCAGGTTTGGTACTCGTACAACCAACAATTCCATCGGCATGTGGTCCAGGTTTGAACTAGGGTCGAAACTAGAACGTGAAGCATTAGGAATGATCTCATATAACAAACCGGATTGAGCATAAATCAAGTCCAATTTCTGTGCCCTAAAAATGGCATGTTCCTCATTCTTAACTCTGGATGTAGAAACATCTTTCACTCTATAAGGTAGTAACGACTTAAGGAACCACTCGAGGAGAAACTCCGGTGGTATGAAGGCTTTAATCAATCTCTTTCGTCTACGCCACTCTTGGATATGGTTCGAGATATGTGTGGCTTTATCTTGCCAAAATGTTGACAAGATTTCCGTACCAATGTCGTAACACACTGGTAACTAGAAGTGGTTGAGAAAAGTCATAGCTATGTAATCGAACATAGTGAATTCCCCCCTAGGTAGCTCTATGTACCATTTCGCGACAGGCCCGGTGAGGGTGCATTGAAATAGCCTTAAACGGATTGAATCTTCATGTAAGGAGTTAGAAGAGCACCATAGGTGAAATGTAGTAACATGTTCACTTGGGTATTCTCTTGGTTTTCCCTTGAACTTGGGAATGTCTGAGGGAAGCTTCACAGGGATAGCCGGCCAAGCCGGGTCATAAGATACCAGATCGTTCGTTAGTCTGGACAAGTCAGGTAGATTTAACGTTGTGAGGAAAGGGAGCCTAGGTTGAGCAGGTCTATGAGGCGCTCCCTGATAATTTTGGTTCACATAGGACTGAATATCGTAACCACCATGGCCATGGCCATAGTATCCTCCCCCCGTTTGACACGTGTAGGGTGGCATGGAAGCACCATAATGTGGTGTATCTTGACTATTTGGGGTTACAAAGCCATAATTCAGGGAGTAAGTGGGTTGTTGATACCCATACCCATAAGGTGAATAACTTTGTGCATACTATGGTCCATAATATGGTCAATAAGAAGTCCCATGAGATGTCCCATGAGAAATTCCATAAGTAGGAATAGACGTTCTAGAAGTAAGAATATGACCTCCAGAAGTAGGAATACGACCTCCCGACATGACAGGAGGTACTTGACTTTCATACATAACTATGCGAGTAGCAGCAATACATAGATGACTCGTAGCAACATTCCGGCCCAAAGGACCACATGGATGTGGGGGAGGAATAGCATTCGAAGAACTAGGAATAGGGGATGAAGGGATATGTGAAATAATGTAAGTGGTATTCCCTACAGTCACTCGTCTTGGCTCTGGTATCCGAATAGGACTACTACCACTAGGTCTAGGACAAATGTGTGATGTGACCTACACCACCGAGATGGAGGGTGCAATGTGACTTGAGTTCCCAAATCTATCCACATGGAAGTGACTAGGAATGCCCCCAGGCATAGTGTTAGGTTCAAACTCGGATTCAGTATGCGGTACCGAATCATGTGTATGAATCCCAGCCATATCATAACTACTATAACTAGTGCTTGCATGTTCATGATGAGTCTCATCACCCGACATCCAATACCGACGACTTGTGGATGAGGGATCATACCCAAAGTGTGTACGTATATCATGTGAAGGATCATACCCAGAGTGTGTAGGTATATCAAGTGAAGGGTCATATGTAGGGGTAGGCTCTTCTTCTTCAACCTCATGAAGTGAAGAAGGTAGCTCAGAAATTTCATCTTCATGATCTCCCATCATGTGTGAATCAATGTGATAAGAAATCCACCTAGACCGTCTGCTTCTCTCTCCCAAAGGAGGAGGAGATGTAGAAGGTGGAAGTCTTGCTAAACGAAGAGAACGATGAGGTGCCACACCCAAATCCACAATCACTCAAAAAATGAAAAACTCTCTCTAATTACGCAAACCCTAAGAAAGCTAACGTGCACATAGCATACACCAATATAATCTAAAGCCAATCATAAGAAAACAAGGGTAGGATATGTGAGCTCCAGAATGAAGCAGGTATGTATTGCCTAGGAGAGGCTTGAGACTCCCATACACAACAAGCAGAGGTTCATAACCAATTATTGTGGCCCTCATCTTCAACACATATAGCAACTGTGCTATCCGACCCCAACTTGGCCGAGACACCCACAAAATAACCCCTGCAAAGTACCCCCTCGATAACCTAGGTAAGGAAACTAAGGTCACCTTAATATAATCAATGTTCAGGCGGATAGTCGTAGGTGGGATTGACCATATGGGCAGGTTAGTAAAGCCTGAAACTCTCGAAAGATCCCCCAGATACAAATACAATCCTGGGAATATCTCGGTGCTACTCAATTATGACTAGGGGTCATCCCAATCAATAACCGCTCACACTGCCTCGTGCTTAACTCTCTTGTAAGAGGAGGATCCTGAGAAACACTAATTATACCAAGGAATTTCACACTCTCACCTGGACAGACACATACATGTTGTTGTTTAGTGGTCTTGGATAATTTACTGACAATGAACTATTCCAAGACCCTAAAACATAATCTTGTTGGTGTACCCTATCAAAGAAAATAGTGTAATCCATTTTAATTAAGCGTTGATTTTATTTGGATTTATTACTCAAAATAGGTAGATGACCATGCAACCAATGGTGTTATGACGCAACTCAAAGTAAAATGCACACCTAACAATCAATGCAAATGCATTGTGTCGAATGAAAAATAGGGCATGCTACTACGTGAAATGCAGAATTTTCTTCAAATGAAAAATGCAGTCATTCCTATATGAAAGTCTAACTAATACTTTTCTAAGCAAACCTAGTGCAAGTACCATGCAAAGTGCAAAGTGCAATGCATAATGATGCAAAGAAGTAAATATTTTTGAATTTTTTGAAAAAATGAGATACTAAAGAAAAAGAATGATTCTACCCACCCCAAACTCTGCAAGCACAATCAAACAACACTCACGCAAATTACTAAGGTAAAAGAAATCTAATGCACTAATCCCAAAACAAAAAATCGAAAATGCGATGACAAGAACATTCTTAAAAAAGAAATTTACCCTAAACAAAAAGTGTCTCTGGTCAGAAACAGAGGTGTATACAAAATCTAGCAGTATCAAAGGAGACTCAGTAATCATCAAAATTCACCCAACAAGAATCCATTTTCCTCTAAAAGGAAAAACTCAATGCATACACAACTGTTTGCAGTGGACCCATGTATGTACGTGGATATAGCAGTAGAAGCCGCGTGTATACACGACTGTGAGTTAAAAACTCATGTATAGGAAGAAAAATGTATAAAAGGAAAGACAAACAGATAAATTGAGACAAAATTCACACCAATCAGATAGTACCAGGAAAACATGCCCCCAAACCCGACTCAGAAACAGAGAAATAAGAGCAATTCAAGAACATTGAATGCCGATAGAAACCCCCAAAGGAAAACTACTAGGAACTCCCCAGCAGAGTTGCCAATTTTGTTACGGAGAGAAATTCCTATCGCTTGGGGTACCACAACAGACAGTTTGACTCCAGAAATCAATCATTTCCTATATGCAAGAGAAACCAAATATCTAACACTAAAGGATCTCGATTTGTACCTTATTTCAGACGGTTGATGTAGATTCCCATTGAGCTTTCCAACTCTAGCTTGAATTGATAAATTGCTTCCTCAACATTCAATAAACAAGAGAAGCATGCTATATATAATTGTGTTAGATCTACTCTAGCATATATAATCAATAACATATAAGCATGTGAAATCATCCATGGATCAAATGTTCATTCAAATAGACATTATTGGACAGGAAAAGATATTTCTATTAATATAAAATCAGAGATTACAAGGAATACAACCTCCATCGGCACGTCTGCGAATCGGACAAACTAAGTCCTCCACTTGGGCCTCCACCACTTCAATCCTCCATCTCTCGATAGCAAGCTCACAAGCAAAGGGAAAGCTTGGGAAGAACACAAAAGTGCTCCAAGGGACAAAGGGATGTAGACTCAAGCACAAGTTCCAGCAACAATGGACTATAGTTCTCTTGCTCTCAATTCCTCATGCCTTCAATATATCCAAAGGGTTCCTTATATAGCTCTTCAATGGGGTAATTAAAGGTCGAATCCAAGCGATCTCGAGGCATAGGGAAGGCCAGGAGACAAGTGAGTCGGATCCACATCAAGGAAAACTCCAAAAGAATTTTGCCATTTGCACACATCCCAATATACGCGGTTTTAGGGGTCAAACTTGCATATATACGCGAGAAAGGGTTTAAAAGTAGCATATAGCAAATTTTGCATGTTTTTAGGGATGATATTGGAAACATCAAAGGAACAAAAATGGTTCATGGGGTTGTTGTGCCCCTACCCAACAGCCTTTAAAAAACATTATTTCATCAAACAAAATTTTATTTTGTTTTAATGAAATGTCTGAATTTCATATAGTAAAACTAAAGAATTGACAGCTACTGAAATTGTGACATTCCAGAAGCTACTGAAACAATGAAATTAAATGTTTTTTAAAGAAAAACCTTTGCGAGCTATGGATTAGTTGATAAAATCACTAATTTGAAATTATTATTTTGGATTTGCATTGAAAATCAAGGGATAAGAGTTAATAATTTGTTTTAACATAATTTTGAAATCTTATCCAAATATTTATCATTTGATTTTATTATGTGATTTTATCGTAAATATTGCTAAGGTTTTGGAATTGGAAAGTTGATCATTGTACTTTTGGCATCTTATCAAAGTTCATTCAAATTATATTTTCAAGGATTTTGTTCAATAACACAACCTTATCTTTATATGGTTCTCATATGTCATCTTTATTCGAGGTTAAAACTATTATTCAGTAAGATGTGAATGCATTTTGTTCAAAAGGTCAAGGATGGATGCTTGGATGTCTTTGAGAGTTACATATTTTGGAATATGCATGAGTCCAAACAATATGAGCATTCTCAGTATTGGTAATATTGGTGGGCATTCCTCCACATGGGTGAAAAGACAAAATAACCATGAATATTATTGGATATTCTCCATATGAATTAAAATATGATGTTTTCAGCACTTTTGTAATTAATGCCATATCTTGTTTTATAAATTGCCATAAGTGAATGGACATCATATTATTGCCACCTAACGAGAAGCTCAAAGCATAAAGAGAATCTATTATTCAAAATGCGGGTCCATAACAAATCACTTAGTTTTCGTTATACTTCATGGAAATGGTGCGTAAAAGCTCATGTTGAGGATTATGCCAAAGAATAGTTATTGTTATATCGCCAAGCTATTAAACAAAGAGTGCCACGATGCATCATAAGATCTGGCTGGTTATAAATGGTTTACAGTCTGCATTGATATGTATATCCAAATCAGCAGTTGCTTGCATAGATTAGGGCGATGAAATTGCAGGAATCCAAGAACAGTTGCGATCAAGAATCGGGAAATATATCGCGAATTCATGAAGGATCTCGTTTTGTTAAAAGAGCTAATATTCTAGGTGCAATGCAGATAATGAAGAAGTTAAACATACCAGCCTATGAAGGAAATGGTTACGGTCATTCTGAATTTACACCACACGATCTTTACTGGATTGATGAGATTACTCAAAATACGCCAGCGTGAAAGGGAAGATCTATTGTCTATCTTTTGAGATAAATTTATGATTGCCTTTCTAATTTACATGTGTAATATTTTGATTGATTGATAATAAGAAGATTTTCTTTTTAATTTTTATTTGTTTATTGCAGGGCTGTTGGTTCTTTGGAGTAAAGCGTGCTATGAATTTCGTTCTGTGCTAGAAACAGAGAAACTGCCGGGATTGTTGCCAGTTACAAAATCGCGTTTTCAACCGACATGCGTTTTTCCAGGCTACATTGTGAGAAAATGAAGGCAGATCTAAGAAATCCGCCACATGGGTTTTCTTCAGAACGGATCCATTTAGTTTATCTCATGAGGATTTCACCAGAAAATGATGGATTTTGGGATATTTTTAGGGTTCTCTGAACGCGATTTTTGCAGTTGCGACCGGCAAAGAAATGGTTGTTTCCAGAAATTCGCCTGTGCAGAGCTCAATTTGTTTTGATTTCTTCTGATCATGGCTTATTTAAGCAGAGAAGAATTTGATTGTTGGAGGGGAGGACTGGACTGAGAGATTTCTCTCTCAGATGAAAACATTGCTTCCTGAATAATTCTGTAAATGCTGAACAGTATTGAAGAACTTTTTTTTTCAATGTTGGAAGAGCAAATCAAGACCTGGAGCTGGGGGAGCAGACTGGGGGCTTCCAAAGTTTAAGAGATTTGTCTTTTGAAAGATCATGAAAGACTGCTGCCAGGGGGTCGATTGTTCGGGAAGTGGAAGACAAAACTACTGTTTAATTTACTTGTGACTCGAGACAGTTTCCTGTCTGCAGCTACATTATTTTGAACTGTTGACGCTTAATCTATGTTTATAGTTTTTAATACTCAGCATATGGTTCGGCATCTCATGGTTTTGTTATCTCTCTTTCTATATTATCAATGTTTGTGATAATTTCTTTGAAGAATTGCTCAAATATTATTTATAAGTATCAATTGTTACTGTTTTCGATATTGCTGATATGTCATGTTTTTGTAATTAATGATTGATATCATTGTTATATAATATGTAAAGATTTCTGTATGGTTTTGCTAATGTTTAAATTTCTTTAAATATTATCAAGTGTCTTCATGCAGTGTTCTTATCAGCATAAATCGATTGCAGGTTAAATTTTCTCATTGCTCTTGATCAGGGTAAATAGATTTATATGCTGTTTCTTTTAAACTATTTTAAGAAAACAACCATTGAATCACATTCAGGTTCTTTTTTGATTTTTTGTATATTTGTTAATAATGCAAATTTTATAACTCATTTAACATGTTTAATTAATCTTTGATTATTTATAACTCTAGTTAATTAAGTATATTTGGTTAATAGATTAATTTAATTAAATTACTAATTTATTAGTAAGCAGATTAACTAGTTTAATTTGTACATTCGTAGGTATTTATTAGATTTAATTAACCAAAGCAATAACTCTAGTTTTATCTTTTAGACTTAGTTTAATTAGACTTTCAGGCTAACAGAGCCTTTAAACCTGTCGGAAACAACTATCCCAAACAGCTTGGAACCTGCTCTAAGGATCCAGGTCTGGGTTGTCTTCCTCGTTACGTGCATATTCACATATGCGCATCAACAGGGGTCTAAGGAGTTTGTAGATGGACAGGGACAGCCATAAAAATGGGATTCACCATGTGAGGTAAAATCAGCTATAACATAAATTAATCAATAAAAAAACTTCATTGATTTCTACTCGAGATGCAGAGAGGAATACCCTAAAATTTGATGTGGTAAGTGATAAGAAAGTGTCTAAAATGGAGGTGAAACTGGACAAATCAGTGTTCTTGATAAAATAGAGCTCCACAAACAAACTGGATATGTTATTTATTCTGATTTGTTACATGCAATTGTGAAAATTACTAAATTATAGTCTCTTGTAGATAAAATGGAAATTCAATTGAAACATGAGAAGGTTGAAAATAAGGCTAATTGGATTCAAATTAAAAAGTGACAGGGAGATATTATAAGCTTACAGACTGAACCAAATAATATGCAAGTGACGAAGAAGCTTCTAGAAGATAAGGATAATACCATTCAAGTGTTGAAAAATAAGCTTAAGGTCCGTAACGTTGAACATGATCAATCTTCAGAATTGTTTGCATTACAGGAAGAAAAAGAGAAATTCCACCAGGAAATGATGGATTATAAAGGAAAATCATTGAAGCTGCAGGAGGAGAAAGACAAATGGGAAACAGAAAAGGCTGAGTTGATAGCTCATATTGCAAAGTTGAAAAAAGATCAAAACTGATGAAAAAGAGGTTATGGAAGAAATGATGAATCAACCTTTCGTTGATACTGATTTACCCTTGTTAATGTTGAAAAACCATTTAAATGAATTTTCTGGAGATGCTTTACTAGTTCCTGTCTCAGGTGAGCTTAAAAGAAGTGTAAATTAAAGAATTGAAAGATGGGAATGAAAAGATCAAGTCATAATTGGCTAAAAGCATTAAGGAGAAGAATAAAGCATTAAATGATAATTCCAGAAAAAATTCAATGAATTAAAAGAGAGAAATACAGGAAGAGCTCCTTTATAGGGAGCTAAACATTTGATTTGGGATACTTTGTCTATGGAAATCACTAAATTCGGGCATTATTTAAATTTTATTGATGATGAAAGTGCACTGGTAAATTTGGCTTCTTAAAGATTGAAATTGGCAAATGAAACTATGGAAAAGAAGCCTCTGAATACTGCTCATAATGCTGTGAATTTATTGCATTCTCTGACTTATCAAAATTTGCAGGACATTGGAATTAAAGACATGGTAGCAATTGTGTTATGGGCAAAGAATTTTATCAATAAACATGAACTTATGAAAGTCGTGTAGGATAAAGCGAATCAAATGTCTTCTCAAATCAAGGATTTCATGACAGCTTTTAAAGATTTATTTGATGATGGTCTCCCTTCTTTTTGGGATGACGAAGGACAGTTTTTTTCCCAAGAACAATATCACACCTTATTAGTATAGAATTGCATGGATCATTCCAAATTTTAATATTTAGTCAAAGGATTGACAGGAAAGGTTATTATGGAAAATGTGACAGAAGACTTTGAAATATTGGATAGGTTTTTAACTATTAAAAAGGATTACCAGCTGTGTCTTATGAATATTATTTGGATTTGGAGGTGTCAATAAGAGAGATGACAGAATACGACACTCCAAATGTGGAATAGTGGAATATCATGGAGAAATTTGGGAAAACCAAATGCATACTACATTCATGAAGACAGGTGTTGTCGTTTCGGGAAGCTGTTTGTTCGTGATGCCTTGCAGTTATGGAGTTTGCTATAATCAAGCAATCTGTTATTTCAATCAAAGCAAGTAATTATTATTCCTAGTTATTAGGGATATAGTTACAAGAACTTATGATTAACATATTAAGTTGGTTATTGATGTTCTTGGAAGAAACTTTTTTTGTATATATTTGAATTTTATTGATGTATCGGGGGTTGGAACCCGTAAGTTTGGACTGATGTTTTTGTGAGAACCTATTTTGAATAAAATTACAGAGCCGAATGCTAGTTGATCTTCAAAGATTCATGTGTGGTTTATGTTATAGTCTGTGCTTTCTTTCCTTGTGAATGTTTTCTAAGTGTTTACCTTCCATTTTGTTTTCTTTCATGTTTGAACGCAGTGTTTAAAAGTTTCATAATTCATACATGTTATGATATGGCTATTCATTAGAGGAAATTTCAACTAAAAATGGGCCTCCTAAAAAAAATTAGTAAAATAATAGTTAAAATAATAAAATAATATTTATTAATTTTGGAGGAAGAAAAGAAAAAAACCGTCGTTTTTGTTTGTATTTTTGACATAACTCCCCGTCTTTTTACTCAAATTTCGATCGGAAGAGCTCGTTGGATGTAGAAAAAAATTCCGCATCCAATGAGTACCCACTTGGCATACTTTTGACAGCTCCCGCTACCCCAAAAATAAGAAATACATGAAAGAACATGATGATGATGATGTCAACATCACATTTTTTCAGGTATTTCTTGTTTTTGGGGTAGCAGGGTCTGTTAAAAGTATGCTGAGTGGGTACTCGTTTAATGTGGAATTTAATTCCACGTCCAATGAGCTATCTTGATCGACATTTGAGTAAAAAAATGAGGAGATATGTCGAAAATACAAACAAAAAAAGCAGTTTTTTTTATGATAACTATCCCCAAATTTATATTAATTTTTTTTTTAAGACCTATACGGTATTTCAAATTTAAAGCAATTTCATTGGCTAACACATGATGACATGGAATTTGAGTTAAAGTTAAAAGGCCCATTTTGAGTTGAAATTTCCTCTAATGGTTTTAGATATTCACAAATATTTCTTCTAAACTTGATATGAAATTCATGTTGTGATGCTCTATATTAATGGATTTTTCATGTTTCTTTCCTATTGCCTGGAAATCAATGAATCAATGTGATTGAATAATTATCTTGCCTTTGTGGAAATTCTGTGTAGGTAGCTTTGTATTATCTTTATCTGTTTTGAGTCCATTGCCCAATTTTTATATGTGTTGTTTCAACCATTTGCATAACTTAAAATTGTTGACCTCAATATTTGGCCTTGTTAAATTTATATTTGAGAGATCCCTCTCTGGAAAGAAAAGCCATTTTCTTTCTAAAATTGTTTTTTGCCGTTACCTTAAAATTACCTTTCACAACCTTAGGTATATTTTGAGTGATAACAAATTGGTGTCGTTGCTGGGGAACGAAGGTGCAAATTAGACTTGGGAGGAACGACAAAGTTTATATAGGATCAAGAAAAATATTTCTGCGGGCAAACAGAAATTTTTGTGCGTGAAGAAGGTTGTACATTTTTCCTGCTGATTACAGGTTAAATTATTTCAAGATTTCAAAAGACATCCTAGGTTCGAAAAGACATACACGAGGTAATTCTAATACTGAAGTTTTACGAAGTTTGGAAGATCCAGAAAAAATATTTAGAAAAAGAAACAAAGAAAAAATAGATATTTCTCTGTTTGGTGCATCGTCTTCTCAATATTTTCATAGCATCCTTGATCAAGAATGGGAAATTAATGTTGAAAAGGGTCTATTGAAATCTAAATCTAAGTCTGATCTTAAAATTCTTGAATTCAATCCTCATAAATTAGAATCCTATCTACCTGATTCTCTTTGGATAGATATTCAATAGTCTGTGAAGGTTGAAGAAAGAACTATTGTTCAAACCATTCAAACTCCTCAGTCTCTCCAAATCCACCTAGACCCATGGAAGCCAGATTTGCTCCTTTACATTTGCTTGTTGTATTACATGACCTTCCCCAAAATTATTCCTAGAGAATTTCTTTATTTGATGGAGAGGGAGGTATAACAGCAAAGCAACACGTGGCAAAATTTGAATATTTTATTGCCTTGGAGGAAGTTGATTATGTAGATGTTAAAGTGAGGTTGTTTGCTCAAAGCATATCAGGGGAAGTGAATAAATGGCTTAAATATTTTCCAGCTGCATCCATTCTGACATTTCAATATTTTCAAAATGCATTTCTAGAAATGTGGGATGATAAACAAAGCCCTTTACAGCTTCTGTCCCAATACAATAGTCTCAAGAAAGGAGGCTTTGAATCTATTCATGAATTTTCAAGAAATTTTATGGGAGTTTTTAATTCCATTCCAGAGGATGTAAATCCTTCTGTGGCTGCTGCTAAACTTCATTATGCTGAGGCCTTTGACAATGACTTTGCATTTTCATTAAGGGAGAGAAAGTCAGCGAGTCTTGCTACTATGTTCACAGATTCTTTAGAAGTGGAAGCAAATATGATGGCGAGTGGAAAGATGAAACCAAGAGATATTGATAGGAGGAAAATTAGAGAAGAAAATATGCCTTCTACTTATTCTTCTACCAATGATATTAAATTTGAAATGATGTTAAAAAAAATGGAAAATTTAATGCATAGATTGACTATGGACAATAGATCATTTAATAGAGAATAGGATAACCCTCAAATCAGAAATCCAAATTTCAGAAGGCCAAATCCTCTTGTGCCTCCAAAAAATATGCAAAGAGATATGAGAAATCCAAGGAATCAAGAAGAACAACAGATTCGACCGCCTTTCCCTGAGAATTATGTTGCAGATGAAGAAGAGCCCGCTGAAAATGAAATTCATCTTTTCGGGGAATTAGATTTAGAGATATACCTCACTGAAAAATAACATCATATGTTTGCACACGAAGATGGTAATGATGATTTGAGGAGTCAGAGTAGTATCAGAGGGGTTATTTACATGCTATGGATGATGTACAAAGGAAAATTAGGTTGAGAAACATAGATATTGTTGTAAATAAAGGGAGGCCAAATTCAAACTAGCCTTCCACTAGTTCATTAAATACAGAGAAGGAAAGGAAATACAAAAATATCCTGTTGTAAATAAAGAAGTTCAGAATAAAATAGAAAAAACAAAAGAAATGAAACAAATGGCACCAGCGGATGTAGAGAAAGTTACTTCTATCTTCAATTTGCAGAATGAACTTTCAAAATTGAATGTTTCTATTCCTTTTAATGAGTTGTTGAGGAATAATTAATAAAGGGATATGATAACAAGAATGGTTAAAGGTCAAGGAGAGTTTCAATCAGACATTTTAGAATTGACAGATGATAATCCTACTATTTCATTTGGGCCAAAGGTTGAAAGTATAGATGATGAAGAGGTTCCTCCATTTTATTTGAGTTTGAATGTGCATGATATTGTTGTACATAATGCCATGTTAGACTCAGGTGCATCACATAATTTAATTCCTAAAGGAGTGGTGGAAAGTTTGGGGTTGGAAATTATGAGGTCATATAAAGATTTGTATTCCTTTGATTATAAGAGGGTGAAGTGTCTTGGTCTGATTAAAGATATGGTAGTATCTTTAAATAAATTTCCAGCCAAAATAGTAGTGATGGATTTTGTAGTAGCAGACATTCCACCAAAATTTGGAATATTGTTATCATGATCTTGGACTTCAAAGTTAAATTGTAGTTTACAAATGGACATGTCATATGCCACTATTCCTCTCCAAAATGAGAGTAGGAGGTTATATAGTGAGAAGAGAACTCCTTATGTAGTAACCAACCAAGATAGACCTGATATTCATCATATATATGCTATTGATACTGATTTGGGATCTTCTACTTTCTTTAATGATACTGTCCCATGTGATCTAGATTCTACATTGCAAACTAAATCTGAAAAGAATGAAGGAGTAAAGGAACAAGATGTTTTGGAAAAGAAACAGAAAAGAGATGGATTGTGGACCATGTATTTTGATGGGTCTATGGCAAAAGTTGGTGTTGGTGCTGGTGTATACATAATTTATCCTATCAAGGATTTTAAATCTTTATCATATAAACTAACATTTCAGTGCACAAATAATGTAGCTGCGTATGAAGCTTTATTACTTGGGATACATGCATTGAAATATTTGGGAGCACAAAGGATACGAGTTCTGGGAGATTTAGAGCTTGTAATAAACTAGATGAATGACAGTTATCAAACCAGGCATCACCAAATGAGGGCTTATAGAAATGAAGTATGGGGCATGTTTGGTAACTATTTTACAGAACATACAATTAAGGTGGTTCCTAGATATAAAAACTCAGTAGTTGATTCTTTGGTAGTTGCTACTGGTAAATTTAAAACTCCAAGTGCTAGTCAAAGAGAATACCAAGTAGATATTGTAAATAGACTGTCCATACCTAATAATTCTAAATATTGGCAGGTATTTGAAGATGATATGCAAATAAAAATGTTTTTAGAATTATCTGGGGAATTTGTAAACACTAATATTGATGGTGAAAATGATAATTGTGAGAATTTACAAGATGCTGAAGAAAGTGAAGAAGAAATGATTAATACTGAAAAGTTAAAGGGAACTCTAGGGGGGAAGGATATTATTCAATTGAAAAGTAATTTCATTCTAATAGGTTTAATTCATTTAGAGAAGTTTTTTGATCAAAATGATGTTGCAAAAGATCCAAAATGAAACCTGCTGACAATGCTATTGAGGATAAAAATATTGGTACAGAAGAAAATCCAAAGATTGCAAAGCTGTCTAAAAATATGCCTGCCAAAGAAAAGGAAGAGTATGTGAACTTGATGAAGAAATATACAGATGTGTTCTCCTGGAGTTATGAGGATCTTAAGGAATATGATACTTCAATAATACAACATACTATTCCAAACAAACCTGGAGAAAAACTTTCCAGACAAGAACTCAGAAGGATAAACCCAAAGCTGTTGCTAGTTATTAAGAAGGAGATCAAAAAATTGTTTGATGCCAAAATTATTGTGACTTTGAGATTCTCAAGGTGGGTTGCTAATTTGGTTCCTGTCAGAAATAAAAATGGAGAAATAAGGCTTTGTATAGATTTCAGAAATTTGAATAAAGTCTCAATGAAAGATAATTATCCCTTGCCAAATATGGATCATATTTTGTAGAAAGTGGTCGTAGCATAAATAATTTCAACTATGGATGGTTTATCAAGATACAATTAGATCAAAGTGTTACCTGAAGATCAACAAAATACGGTTTTTACCTCACCATGGGGCACTTTTAGGTATGTGAAGATGTCGTTTGGTTTGATGAATGCAGGGGCTACCTTCTAGCGTGACATGGATATTGCTTTTGCAGGAGAAATATGTAAATTTGTGGTAATTTATATGGATGATATCACGGTATATTCAAGATCTGGCAGGGAGCATATTCACCATTTGGAAAAAGTTTTTATAAAATGCAGAAATTTTTGTATATCATTGAATCCAAAAAAATCAAATTTTGCATTAGAGAAAGGGAAGTTATTGGGTCACATCATTTCAAAGGATGGAATAAAGATTGATCCTGATAGAGTTAGTGCATTTTTGAAGGTAGGAGAACCAATAAGCAAAAAAGAAATATAATCATTCCTGGGGTAGGTAAATTTCTTGAGAAGGTTTATTCCCAGTTTTGCTGAAATATTAATGAATAGCACAAATATGCTGAGAAAAGGGTCATGAAATAAATGGAAAACAAAGGCTAAGAAATATTTTAAAGAAATAAAACAATCCATTTCAGAAGCTCCTGTGCTGGTGAGTCCAAACTTCAATAAATATTTATTAATATTTTCATATGCTTCAAAACATAGTATTGCGGCAATTTTGTTACAGAAGAATAATGAAAATATGAAGGAACCTATAGCCTTTTTCAATAAGATGTTGAGAGATGGGGAATTAAAGTATGAAATTATGGAGAAATAGACGTATGATTTGGTTAAGGCTTTAAAATATTTCAGGGTGTATATTCTTCATTCACATATAATTGCTCATGTTCCAACTAGTGTAGTAAAAGGGATTCTTACACAGCCTGATCCAGAAGGAAGAAGAGCGAAATGGATAGCAACATTATTAGAGTATGATATAGAAATTAGGCCTACCAAGTTGATTAAAGGGAAATGACTCGCAAAGATGTTGACAGATTCAAATTGTGAATCTTTACAGCTTAATTTCTTATCCAGTCAATTTCATCAGTTGGACACAGGAGTGGAGGTGATGATTGATTTTACTATATCTCCATGGTGTTCTGATATAGTTCATGTTCTTCAAAACTTGCAAGCTCCTGTAGGATTAAGTAAAACTAAAGCAAGATCTATGAAACTGAAAGCTGTTAATTTCTGTATTTTAAATCAATATCTTTGTTGGAAGGATCCTAGAGGTGTGTTACTTAATTTCCTTTTGGAAAATGAAGCCCAGCAAATGGTGAATTTCATAAAGGAGACTATGGGGGACATCACTCTTTGGAAAGTGACAGCAAACAAAATTTTGATAGCTGGTTTTTATTGGCCATCATTATTTTCAGATGTGTACAAAGAAACTAGTAAATGTCACCAATGTTAGATTTTTGATGGTAAGAGAAAGGTGATTCCACTTCCTCTTAATCCAATAACAGTAGAAGCTCCTTTTCAGTAGTGGGGTTTGGATTTTATTGGAGAAATAAAATCAAATTCTTCAGGACAACATAAATGGATTTTAACAACTACAGACTATTTCATGAAGTGGATTGAAGCAATACCTACCAGGAGAGATACTAAGACAGTAATTATGGATTTTCTTGAAGAAAATATATTGGCTAGGTTTGGGTGTCTTAGAAGAATTGTGACTAACAATGCAGTAGCTTTTAAGTCTAGAAAGATGATTAATTTTTTCCATAAATATCATATCAGTCTAAATCATTCAACCACTCACTATCCAGAGGGAAATGGATTGGCGGAGTCTTCTAATAAGAGTTTGGTAAGAATTATTAAGAAGTTGTTAGAAGATAGCAAAAGAGCTTGGCACACCAATCTTAAGTATGCTTTGTGGGATGATAGAATTATCACTAAAAGGGAAATTGGAATGTCTGCTTTTCAATTGGTGTATGGAATTGAAGTCATTTTTCCAGCATCGTTGGGTGTCCTAGTTATGAAATATTTTCAGAAATAGCAGGACGAGCCGAACCATATGCAGAGAAGAATAAACCAAATTATCGAATTGGAGGAGTAAAGAAAGAAAGCTTATGATAAAGTGCAGATACATCAAGAAAAAATGAAAAATACCTTTGATAGAAGGGTGAAAGAATAACAATTCCAAATTGATGACCTAGTATTAAAATGGGATGCTCCTAGGGAAGACAAGCATGGAAAATTTGACCACAAGTGGGTAGGTCCTTATATTATTGCAGGTCACAGAGGGGAAAATGCATTCATTTCGGAATATCCAAATGGGGTTTTGCTGGATAGTAACCCTGTTAATGGAATATTTTTAAAGCATTACCTGTCCTAACGCGGAAGGTAAAATTTGTACCATAGTTTGTAAATATTTATTTTGTTGAAAGAAGTACATATGGCGAACCGAATATTTTTGAAGATCAGAGTGAAGGCCCTAAGATTTTGGAGGGTAGCCATTTTTCTTTATTTAGAAAAAATATATATCTGAAAAAATAAAAAAAAAATTGGAGGTTTGGATAGAAAAGTCAGAAGCAGGCACCTGGTCTACGAGTTCTTTGATACCTCAGAGGGAGGATATCATCCCCAGTTGGAGCCAGTTGTTAACACCCTCTATGTTGAAACAATTGAGGAAGGATATGATCAAGAAATGCTAAAGGAATATATTAAAAATTGGTAGAAGGTTAGTATTCATGAGTATTTATCGAAAATGCACACTTTGGTTAATTCACTACACAATTGGAGGGTGTAGATTTGTGATTGTGCAGATTTATGGTTGCAAATTGATCCGCTGGGAAAAGTTGCACGAGAAAGAAGTTTTGATGGAGAAGCAGACTTGGTTAACAAGATAGCAAGATCGACAACCAAGAGATAAATTAAATAAAATATACGATCGTAAGGTAATCCACGATGTGAAGATGTATGGTTGAAACGAGGAGAAAGGTCGGCGGCTTGTGTAGAACGGATCTGATCCAATGGTTCAAAAAAGAGATGAATTCTTATCAACGGTATTCTACTCTGAACCACAAAATTGTGAGATAATTAAAATGGATGAGCGATAGCAGAATTCAAACCACTTTCCACGTGGCATTTTTTAGTGAGTTCCGCTGAGGAAAGTGGTAAAGGAGAAACAACTTGTTGGAGGTCTCGGAATCATTATTCGTTGTATAAAAGGTAAGTTGACCAAGGTAAAATTATTTTGTTTGCATGATAAAAGTGAAAAGAAGAAGGGACAGTGCACCATATTTTTCCAAAAGTCAACTTCTATGTATCTAACAGTTACCAGGTAAACCTTAAAACTCTGAGACTTTTTTGAAGACTTATTATCATTGTTTTATTATGGATGTTATAGCTGATTTTACCACACATGGTGAATCACAATTTTATGGACTTCCCTATCCCTCTGTAGACTCCTTAGACCCCATGGACCATTTTTGTACCTTTGATGTTTCCAAGATCATCCCTAAAAACATACAATAATTGCCATACGCGACTTTTAATCCCTTTATCACGTATATATGTAGGTTTGACCCCTAAAACTACGTACATCAAGATGTGTGCAAAAGGCCAAATTCTTTTGGAGTTTTCCTTGATGTGGATCTGACTCACTTGTCTCTTGGCCTTCCATATGCCTTGAGATCACTCGGATTCGACCTTCCATTACCCCATTGAAGAGCTATATGAGGAACCCTTTGCATACATTGAAGGCATGAGGAATTGAAGAGAAAGAAAACTATAGTCCATTGTTTCTGAACCTTATACTTGAGTCTGCATCCCTTTGTCCCTTGGAGCACTTTTGTGTTCTTCCCAAGCTTTCGTTTTGCTTGTGAGCTTGCTATCGAGAGATGGATGATTGAAGTGGTGGAGGACCAAGTGGGGGACTCACTTTCTCCATTCGCAGACGTGTCGATAGAGGTTGTCACTATTGTAATATATGTTTTATATTAATAGAAATATCTTTTTTAGTCCAATAATGTGTATTTAAATGAGTATTTTATCCATGGATTCTTTTAAATGCTTATATGTTATTGATTATATATGCTAGAGTAGGTCTAACATGATTATATATAGCACGCTTGTCTTGTTTGTTGAGTGTTGGGATAGCAATTTATCAATACAAGCCAAAGTTGAAAAGCTCAACAGGGATCTACATCAACCATCTAGAATAAGGTATGAATCGAGATCCTTTAGTGTTAGATATTTGGTTTCTCTTGCATATAGGAAAGGATTGATTTCTGGAGTCAAGTTGTCTATTATGGTACCCCAAGCCATAGGAATTTCTCTCCGTAACAGAATTTGCGACTCCACTGGGGAGTTCCTAGTCATTTTGCCTTTGGGGGTTTTTTATCGGCATTCAATGTTTTTGAATTGCTCTCATTTCTCTGTTTCTAAGTTGGGTCCGGGGGCATGTTTTCCTGGTAGTGTCTGATAGGTGCGAATTTTGTCTCAGCTTATCTATTTACCTTCATTTTTATATATTTTTCTTCCTATACACGATTTTCTGCCTCACAGTTGCATGTACACGTGGTTTTGACTGAGATTTCTGTGGATATAAGTGGGTTTTCTGCACACAGTTGGATATGCCCTGAGATTTTCCTTTTAGAGGAATATTGAGTGTTGCTGGGTGAGTTTTGATGATTGCTGAGTCTCCTTAGATGCTTCCAGAGTCTGTATACACCTCTGTTTCTGACCAGAGACACCTTTTAGGGTAAATTTTTTTTAACAATGTTCTAGTCATTGTATTTTCAATTTTTTGTTTTGGGATTAGTGCATTAGCTCTCTTTTACCTTAGTGCTTTGATTGGGTGTTGTTTGATAGTGCTTGCAGAGTCTAGGGGTGGTAAAGTCATTCTTTTGCTTTATTATCTCATTTTTATTCAAAAAATTCAAAAGTATTTGCTTCTTTGCATCATTATGCATCACTGTACTTTGCATCTTGCATGGTACTTCATTGTACTTTGCATCTTGCATGGTACTTGCACTAGGTTTGCTTAGAAAATTATTAGTCAGGATTTCATATATGAATGATTGCATTTGTCATTTGAAGAAAATTTTGCATTTCACGTAGTAGCATACCCTATTTTTCATTCGACACAATGCATTTGCATTGATTTTTAGGTGTGCATTTTACTTCATGTTTGTGTCATAACACCATTGGTTGCATGATCATCTATCTCTTTGAGTAATACGACACATAAAATCAATGCTTAATTAAAATGGATTACACTATTTTCTTTGATAGGATACACCAACAAGATTAGGTTTTAGGGTCTTGGAATAGTTCATTGTGAGTAAATTCTCCAAGACCACTAAACAACAACATCTATGTGTTGGTCCAGGTGAGAGTGTGAAATTCCTTGGTATAATTAGTGTTTCTCAGGATCCTCCTCTTACAAGGGAGTTAAGCATGAGGTAGTGTGAGCGGTTATTGATTGGGATGACCCCTAGTCATAACTGAGTAGCATCGGAGATATTTCCAGGATTGTATTCATATCTGGGGGCTCTTTCAAGAGTTTTGGGCTTTGTTACCCTATCCATATGGTCAATCCTGCCTGCGACTGTCTGCCTAAGCATTGATTATATTGAGGTGACCTTAGTTACCTTACCTAGGTTATCGATGGGGCACTTTGTAGGGGTTATTCTGCAGACGCCCCGACCAGGTTGGGGTCGGACAACACAGTTGCTATATGCATTGAAGCTAAGGGCCACAATAATCGGTTATGAACCTCTGCTTGTTATGTATGGGAGTCTCAAGCCTCTCCTAGGCGAGACATACCTGCTTCATTCAGGAGTTCACATATCCTACCCTTGTTTGCTTGTGATTGGCTTTATATTATATTGGTGTATGCTCTGTGCACACTAGCTTGCTTAGGGTTTGTGTAATTAGAAGAGTCTTTTTCATTTTTTGAGTCATTGTGGATTCAGGTGTGGCACCTCTCCATTCTTATCGTTTAGCAAGACTTCCGCCTTCTACATATCCTCCTCATTTGGGAGAGAGAAACAGATGGTCTAGGTAGACTACTTCTCACATTGATTCACACATGATGGGAGATCATGAAGATGAAATTCTTGAGTTGTCTTCTCCACCTCAAGAGGTTGGGAAAGAAGATCCTACTCCTGTGTATGATCCTTCACCTAATATACCTACACACTCTAGGTTCGATCCTTCACATGATATACCTATGCACTTGAGATATGATCTCTCATTCACAAGTCGTTGGTGTTGGATGCCGGGTGAAGAGACCCATCATGAACCTGTGAGCACTAGTTATGTTAGTTATGGCATATCTAGTATCCCTGCACATGATCTGGCACATCATGCCGAGTTGAAATTTGATCCTAGCACTATGCCTAGGGGCATTCCCATTCCTTTCTATGTGGACAGATTTGGGAGCACGAGTCACATTGCACCCTCCATCCCGGCAGTGGAGGCTACATCACACATTCATCCTAAACCTGGTGTTAGTAGTCCTATTCGGATACCAGAACCAAGACGAGTGACTATAGGGAATACCACTTACATAGTTTCACATGCCCCTTCGTTCTCTATTCCTAGTTCTTCGAATGTTATTCCTCCCCCTCATTCACGTGGTCCTTCGGGCCAAAATGTTGCTAATAGTCATGTTCGTACTGTTGCTACTCTCGTAGTCATGTCTCAAAGACAAGTACCTCATGTTGTTTTAGGAATTCATATTCCTACTTATGGAGTTTCTCATGGGAAATCTTATGGGACCTCTCATGGACAACATTATGGACTGTAGTATGTGCATAGTTATGCACCTTATGGGTATGGGTATCAACAACCCACTTACTCTCCAAATTATGGCTTTGTAGCTCTACATAGTCAAGGTACACCACATTATGGTCCTTCCATGTCACCCTACATAGGTCAAACGGGTGGAGGATACTATGGCCATGGCCATGTTGGTTACAGTAATGAGTCTTATGTGAATCGAAACTATTAGGGAGCGTGGAATTGACCTGCTCAACTAGGCTACCTTTCCTCGCAACGTTAAATTTACCTGACTTGTCAAGACTAACGAATAATCCAATCTCTCATGACCTGGCTTGGTTGGCTGTCTCTAATAAGCTTCCCTCGGACATTCCCAAATTCGAGGGAAAACCAGGAGAAGATCCTAGTGAACATGTTACTACATTTCACCTTTGGTGCTCTTCTAATTCCTTACATGAAGATTTGATCCATTTAAGGTTATTTCAATGCACCCTTACTGGACCTGCAGCAAAATGGTACATAGAGTTACCTAGGGGGGCATTTGTTTTGTTCGATGCCCTAGCTATGAATTTTCTCAACCACTTCCAGCAACCAGTGCGTTAAGACATTGGTACAGAACTCTTGTCCACATTTAGGCAAGACAAATCCACGCATATCTTAGACCATATCCAAGAGTTGCGTAGACGAAAGAGATTGATTAAAGCCTTCATACCGTCGAAATTTCTCCTCGAATGGTTCTTTAAATATTTACTACCTTATATAGTGAAGGATGTTTCTACGTCCGAAGTTCAGAACAAGGAACAAGCCATTTTTAGGGCGCAGGAATTGGATTTGATTTATGCTCAATACAGTTTGTTATATGAGATCATTCCTAATGCTCCGCGTTCTAGTTTCAACCCTAAGGTCAAACCTGGACCACATGTCGATGGAATTGTTGGTTGTACAAGTACCAAACCTACGGATTCGGTTGTGAAACATGCGAGTCAATTATCTATCAACCAATTTGCCTTGGAACAAGCCAGGGATTTGTCTCAACCCACCCAAACAGCGAGTGTACTTTCAGTACAATCGTCATACCAGAAGGGTAACCAGCAACCTGGAAGGAATAAGAAGTAGGGTAAACACAATCGTAAGGGTGGGAATAGGAATGAAAATTCCAATTCTAATGACAAGAATGATCGCAATGCTATGGGGGACAAGCACTATAAATGGTAAGGTTAAGTTTCCTTGCAAGTTGTGTAAGGAAGACCACCTCACTCACTTATGCCCTCGTATGGAAGAAGCCTCGAAGTTCATAGCACAGGGGCGAGCTGTGCTAACCAACCCTTTACCCCATAATCAAAACATGAACTCAAGGACCCATGATTAGTCTGGTGGAGATCAAGATCCACCAGAAGCTTGTAGTGGTCATGGTTGCATCAACATGGTGCGTGCTGCTAAGGTTGTGACTCGTGCGAAGTACTATGGTTCGTCACAACTATTATAGTGGATTTCACCACTCTAGGTGAATCACACTTTGTATGGCCTTACCCTGTCTCGCTGCAGACTCTTTAGACCCCATGTACCATATTTTGTCCTTTGATGTTTCCTTGATCATCCCTAAAAACACATGAAAAATGATATACGTGTCTTTTAACCCGATAATCGCGTACATACGCGGGTTTGACCCATATAACCACATACATCAGGATGTGTGCATAATCCAAATCCTTTTCGAGTTTTCCTTGACATGGATCCGACTCATTTACCTCCTGGCCTTCCATATGCCTTGATATCGCTCGAATTTGACCTTTCATTATCCCTTTGAAAGCTATATAAGGAACCCCTTGGTACATTGAAGGCATATAGAGAGAATTGAGAGCAAAGAAACTATAGTCCATTGTTTCCAGAACTTATACTTGACTCTACATCCCATTGTCCCTTGGAGCACTGATGTGTTCTTCCCAAGCTTTCCTTTTGCTTGTGATCTTGCTATTGAGAGATGGAGGATTGAAGTGGTGGAGGCCCAAGTGGGGGATTCAGTTTCTCCGGTTCGTAGACGTGCCGTCAGAGGTTGTATCTATCTTGTAATCTCTGATTTATATTAATAGAAATATATTTTCCTGTCCAATGATGTGTATTTGATTGAATATGGTATCCATTGGAATATGTCAAATGATTTTACATTATTGATTATATATGCTAGAATAGTTCTAACACCATGATATATAGTATGCTTGTATTTTTTACTTGTTGTTGAGGAAGTATTATATCAATTCAAGCTGAAGATTGGAAATCTCAACGAGGATCTACTTCAACCGTTCGGAATAAGGTATGAGGTTTGATCCTTTAGTGTTAGACGTTTTATTTCTATTGCATATTGGAAAGGATTGATTTCTGGAGTCAAGCTGTCTATTGTGGTACCCCAAGCCATAGGAATTTCTCTCTGTAACAGAATTGGTGACTCCACTGGGGAGTTCCTAGTAGTTGTCCTTTGGGGGTGATTTTCTTGGCATTCAATGTATTTGAATTGCTCTTTATCTCTTGTTTCTATGTCGGGTCTAGGGGCATGTATTCCTGGTAGAGTCTGATTGGTGTGAAGTCTATCTTAGCCTTCTTGTTTGCCTTGAATTTTATGCAACTTTGCTTCCTGTACGTGGGTTTTTGATTTACAGTCACGTATACACGTGGTTTCCTCTGCGATTTCCACATATACACGCGGGTTTACTGCGAACAGTCGCATATACCCTTGATTTTGTCTTTTTGGGGAAGATAATTGGTTGCTGGGTGAATGCTGTTAGTTGCTGAGTCTCCTTTGGCACTGTCGTAGAATCATTCTTTTGCTTTTTGCATCTCTTTTATTTTCAAAAAATTCAAAAACATTTGTTTATCATCATGCATTGCATTTTGCACTTTGCATTGTACTTGCACTAGATCTAGATTTGCTTTGGAGTACTAGTTAGGACTTCATATAGGAAATATTTGCATTCATCATTTGAAGAATAATTGTGCATTTCACGTAATACGCATACCCATTTTTCATGGACACAATGCATTTGCATTGATTGTTATGGTGTGAACTTTACTTCTTGTTGCGTCATAACACCACTAGTTGCACGACCATATCCTATTTTTGAGTAATAAAGCCAACTAAAATCAACGCTAAAGTAAAATGAATTACACTCTTTTCTTTTCTAGGGTGCACCAACAAGCTTAGGTTTTAGGATATTGGAATAGTTCATTGGAAGTTAATTTTCCAAGATCACTAAACAACAACATCTAGGTGTCTGTCCAGGTGAGAGTGTGAAATCCTTGGTATAACCATTCTTCTCAGGATCCTCCTCTCAAACGAGAGTTAAGCACGAGGCAGTGTGAGCGGTTATTGATTGGGATGACCCCTAGTCATAACTGAGTAGCACTGGAGATATTTCCAGGATTGTATTCGTATCTCGGGGCTCTTTCGAGAGTTTCGGGCTTTTCTACCCTGCCCATACGGTCAATCCCGCCTGCGACTGTCCGCATGAGCATTGATTATATTGAGGTGACCTTAGTGGCCTTACCTAGGATATCGAGGGGGTACTTGTAGATGTTATTCTGTGGGTGTCCTGGCCAGGTTGGGGTTGGACAACACAGTCGCTTTACACGTTGAAGCTGAGGGCCACAATAATTGGTTACATACCTCGGGTTGTTGTGTATGGGAGTCTCAGGCCTCTCCTAGGCGAGACATACTTGCTTCATTCAAGAGATCACTTATCCAGCCCTTGTTTGCTTGCATTTGGATTTATATTTTATTAGTGATTGCTCTGTGCACGCTAGTTGGCCTAGGGTTTACATAAATAGAGATTCTTTGCTATTTTTTTAGTCATTGTGGATTCGAGTGCGGTTCCTCGCCATTCTCGTCGGTTAGCAATACTTTCGCCTTCTACTTCTCCTCCTCCTTTGGGAGAGAGACCTAGAAAGACCATGCGGACTATGTCACACACTGATTCACATACCATGGGAGGCCATTCTGAGGATATTCCAGAACCAACTCCTCCCATTCGTATTGACGATGGGGAACTTACTCCTACATACGATCCTTCACCTGACCTAGCTGAGTTCGGTCCCATGATTTCTGAGATAGGACCCTTGCATGATAGACCTACTCACCCTCGGTCCAAGTCCCCATTGACACATTACCAGTATGGAATGTTGGAAGATGCCGAGACTCACTTAGAGCCTGCCAGCACTAGCTATGGTAGTTATGCTACGTCTGGTTTCCCTGACATGATTTGACATTTCATGTCGAATCCGACTTTGAGCCTAACACTATGCCTGGGGGTACCCTCATTCCTTTCCATGCGGAAATATTTTGGAGCACTAGTCACATTGCACCTTCCATCCCAGTGGTGGAAGCTGCATCGTATCTCCCTCCTAGGTCTAGGGTTAGCGATCCAATTAGGATACCAGATCCAAGACGAGTGAATATAGGCGGTAATACGTATCTTATTACTCAGACTCCTTCATCCTCGGTTCCTAGTTATTCAATTGTGCATCCTCCACCTTATTCACGTGGTCCTTCGAGCCGGTATATGGCTACGATTCAGGTCCATACTGCGGTTACTAGGCCGATTGTGCCTCAAGTTCACATACCGCCCCCTGCTTCAAGAGGCTATGTTCACACTTCTAGAGGTCAACTTGCTACGTCTGGGGCGTATATACCTACTTCTGGTATGTATGTCCCTCCTTCCAAAGGTTATCTTCCTACCTACGGAGTGGCTCATGGGGAAATACATGCGATGACCTATGGACCTTATTATGGGATGTAGTATGGATAGGTTTCTTCACCTTACAGAGGCGGGTATCAACAACCTGCTTACTCTCCTAATTACGGCTTCGTAGCTCCTACTAGTCAAGGTCCACCTTACTATGGTACTTCCATGCCACCCTATATGGGTTAGACAGGAGGAGGACACGATGGCCAAGGCCATGGTGGTAATCAACCCTATATGAACCAGGGAGCGGTCCATAGACCTCATCATTCTAGACTCCCTTTCCTTGCGACGCTTAACCTTCCTGACTTCTCGAGACTTACGAACGATCCTGTGGCTCACGAATCGGCTTGGCCAGCTGTCCCTACCAAGCTTCCTTCGGATATACCCAAGTTCGAAGGAAAACCAGGAGAGGATCCGGGCGAACACATTACTACGTTTCACCTTTCATACTTTTCGAATTCGTTACATCAGGACTCAATCCGTTTGAGACTATTTCAATGCACCCTCACAGGGCCTGCGGCGAAATGGTATATAGAGTTACCTAGGGGCGCTTTCACTGTGTTCTACAACCTTGCGATGACTTTTCTTAATCACTTCCAGCTATCAGTGCGCTATGACGTTGGTACTAAACTCTTGTCGACATTTCGGCAAGATAAAGCCACCCATATTTCTGATCATATTCAAGAGTGGCGTAGATGGAAGAGATTAATTAAAGCTTTTATACCACTAGAGTTCCTTCTCGAGTGGTTCCTCAAATATTTATTGCCATATATAGCGAAGGATGTTTCCACATCCGGAGTGCAGAATGAGGAACAAGTGATCTTTAGGGCACAGGAACTGGACTTGATCTATGCTCAGTCCAGTTTTTTGTACGAGATTATTCCCAATGCTCCTTGTTCCAGTTTCAATCCCAAGGTCAAACCTGGACCACATGCCGATGGCATTGTGGGTTGTGCAAGTGCGAAACCTGTGGATTCGGTTGCAAAACAAGTTAGTCAATTGTCGCTCAACCAATATGCTTCGAGACAAGCTACGACTTCATTTCAACCCGCCCAAATGGTGAATGTACTTTCTGTGCAATCGTCGGACCAGAAGCGTAACCAGCAGCTCGGACGGAATAGAAGAAAGGGTAAGAATAATAATCGAAAGGGTGGGAATAAGAATGAGAATGCTACCAATAATGACAAGAATGGTAAGAATGCTGGGGGGGACAAGCAAGCAAAATGTAAGGTTAAATTCCCTTGAAAGCTATGTAAGGATGATCATCTCACTTACTTGTGCCCTCAGATTGATGAAGCTTCGAGATTCTTAGCATAAGGCCCAGTTGTGCTAACGAACCCTTTACCGAATAACCAGAATATGAACTCGAAGTCCCACGACCAATCCAGTGAGAATGATCCACCAGAGACTAGTGCTCATGGGTGCATTAGCATGGTTCATGCTGCCAAGGTTATGACTCATGCGAAAGATTATAGTTCGTCACAACCCAACCCAGGAAAAGAGCCTGATCCACCAGGGTCCCCTTTGCGCATTAAGAAACCTACGGATAAACCTGAGGCTGCACCTCGCATTCCTAAGGGAGTACTTAAGCGTTCAGGGCATAATCCAAATGCTTGAGCTGCCTAGAATTATTCAGTTGTTAAGGATTTGGCCCATACTCATTGTGCGATGTCTGCATTGGAAGTGCTTCAGAGTTGTCCTTCGCAAAGGAAGGCATTACTTTCTTCCCTTGGTGTGAACATAGATGATTCTTCCTCGGTGATCAAATTTGAAATCGCGGGACTGCAGCCTTGCTTGCCCTACTATGTGTCCCTTTTGGTGCATGTAGAATGTCTCAATATGATCGTCAAGCATACTGTGATTGACGAGGGAGCTGCGGCTTCTGTGATGTATTTTTCCTGTTGGAAGGGTTTGGGTTCTCCTGAGCTGTCTAAATCAGAAACTATGTTAACTGCTTTTGATGGGAGATATTTTAGGCCACACGGCATCCTTCCTTCCCTTAAATTCTGTTTGGGGGGGAAGACCATTGTGATAGAGGTTGAGGTGGTTGATGCGCCCCTTGACTACAATCTCTTGTTGGGTAGGAACCAGATGTATAGTATGCAAGCCGTTGCTTCTTCCTTGTTCCGTGTTGTATGCTTTCCACATAACGGGAAGATTGTAACGATTGATCAAATGGCATTCAAGAGTTCACCTGTTACTGCATCTTCGGGAGCTTCGGTCCCGATCGTTGAACACTCTCAGCCGGCAACTAGGAGTGTGGGTGTAGGCATGTATCCATCCCTCATGGGAAGCTTTAGTTGTCTTGCACCGGTCCTCATGATAGGATCTTGTTCCGATGAGGCTTCAACATCTATGACCTCGGTGTCCTTTCACACGTCCCATATGGAATATCCTTGGATTCTTCATACACTGAGTACTTCGAGTGAGCCCGTCGAGACGAGCGTGCTATTGCCTGCAGCTATGATTTCTTATCAAGCTAATCTCAATAGTGTTGCAGAGCCTTGTTATTCCTCTTCGCAGATGGAGGAGGAAGACCCCTATGTGCTGCCGGCATGGGTAGTATAGTCTTCTCATGCCCATGACTGCCTTGATATGATTTTTCCTTCAGATGAAGTGATTATCAAGGCTATGTCGGGTGTTGAGCCACCATGGGAGGAACTCCATCATAGATCATATTTCCTTCCATCGCTTGACCATTTGGAGCATGAGGATTATAGGGAGATTCTTAGTCAAAGAGTTGGTAGTCCTATGGTTCCATTAAGCTCTCCTAGTCCAATGGCTGATGGAAACATGGTGAACATATCTTCCACGATTCCTATCAACATCTCTCACAATCCTGGCACCGTTGAGAATGTCTATATTGGGGCGGAATGTTCCCATGCTGAGATTCTCGAATATACTGAGCTATTCAAGGAATTCTATGACATTTTTGCTTGGTCTTACGACGAGATACCATGTATTGACCCTCAGATTGTCAAACACGAGATTAAGACTTACCCCAACGCTAAGTCTGTTCAACAACATTTACGTGCCGTGAATCCTAGGAAAGCACCCGCCATTAAGGCAGAGATAGAGAAGTTGTTGAAAGCCAGTTTCATCTATCTCGTTCCCTTGACGAAGTGGGTTTCAAACCCCATTCTAGTGGATAAGAAGCAGGGAGTGATCTGAATATGCACTGATTTCCACGATTTGAATCGTGCCTGTCCCAAGGATAACTTCCCCACACCATTTATAGATCATATTTTGGATGAGTGTGCGGGTAGCGAGGTGTTCTCCTTCATGGATGGATTTTACGGGTATAATCAGATCCAGATTAAACCTGAGGACCAACACAAGACTACATTTATTTGTCCTTGGGGAACATTTGCATATCGAAAAATTCCTTTCGGCCTTAAAAACACCAGAGCTACATTTCAGCGGGAAATGACCTGGATTTTCCACGATCTCAAGTCCATTATCGAAGTATTTTTGGATGATCTCGCTGCTCATTCTCGTATGAGAATGCGTCATCCCTATCACTTGAGATTGGTATTCGAAAGATGATGGCACTATTCAGTTAGATTAAATCCTCATAAGTACATCTTTTGCGTGAAGTTAGGTCATTTGTTAGGATTCATCGTTTCAAAGGAGGGTATAAGAGTCGACCCTTTGAAGGTAGAGGCAATACTTCAGTTGTCTACCCCAAAGAACATTCATCATATTTAGTGTTTGCAAGGCATGGCAAACTTCTTACGAAGATTTTTTGTCAACTTTGCCAATCTGACTAGAGGCTTCATGTGTCTCTTGAAGAAGGATACTCCCTTTGAATGGGATGAGCGAGCCCAAGAGTCCTTCGATGCACTCAAGCAAGCCCTAGCATTGGCCACGGTGATTAGTCATCCGGATTATAGCCGTGATTTTCTATTATATGTGGCTGCATCCTTAGAGACAATTGGTATGGTTTTGGTTCAAGAGGATGAGGAGCTCCAAGAGCATGTCGTATATCATCTAAGCTAAAACCTTATTGACGTAGAGATTCGTTATTCTCATGTCGAGAAGCTTGCTTTAGCTACCGTACATGCGGTTCAGCATTTGAGACATTATATTGTCCTTCACCAGACCTTGGTTGTGGCTCATGTCAATCCATTTCAGTTCCTCCTCACACGAAGGATGATTGGGGGAAAGTATAATAAATGGATTTTCATTCTGCAAGAATTCGATCTCGAGTTTGTCTCGGCAAAATCGAAGAAGTCGTTAATTTTTGCAGAGCTTATATTGGATTTCCCGAGCGAGCCTGAGGAGTTGGTTTGTGAGGATATGTTTGTCGATGAACATATCTTCTTAATCTCAACGTCTGACCCATGGTATGGAGATATCATAGTATATCTTCAAACACAGAGGACCCCTACTCACCTCTCACGAGATGAATGACGATGATTACGTCACGTCTCTGAGAACTACCTTATAGTGGACAATACTTTGTACCGCCATGGGGTAAATTCCATTTTACGATGTTGTTTAACTCACGATGAGGCTGAGGTTGTGCTGAATGATTTCCACGGAAGGGCATGTGGTGGTCATTTATCTGGGCTTTCTACGGCTCAAAATATTTTGAGAGCGGGTTATTTCTGGTCGTCGATCTTTAAGGATTGTGTTGATGTGGTCAAGAGGTTCCACCCTTGCCAGGTGTTCGCATGTAATATGCACTCGAAACCTACCCCATTTCACCCCATTATCACTGCCGGTCCCTTCACTAAGTGGGGGCTTGATGTTATGGATTGCAACCCATCTTTTACTGGGGGGCACCATCATATTATAGTGGTTGTTTATTATTTCCCGAAATGGGCTAAGGCAATGCCTACAGTAAAATCTGACAGTGACACAGCCGCTCATTTTGTATTCAACCAGATCAATACTCGGTTCGGGATTCTAAAAGAGCTTGTCACTTACCATGGCTCGCACTTTCAGAACTGTATGATGGAAGAGTTGGCATCCAAGTTAGGGTATAAGCAAGAGCACTCCTCTTCTTACTACCCCCAAGCGAATGGACAGGTATAGGTAGTGAATAAATCACTCAAATCCATTCTCTAATGAACCATCACACAAAGCAAGATGAATTGGAATATTGTGTTATACCCTGCTTTGTGGGCATATCGAACCGCGGTTAAGACACCCACTAGTTTTTCTCCATATTAGCTTGTGCATGGAGTGGAGTCAATATTGCTGGTTGAATGTGAGATCCCTTCGTTGAAGCTAGATGTGGAACTCTTACCAGACACTTCACCTTTGGAGGAGCGTTTGTTTCACCTTAAGCAACTTGATGAGCAGCGTCCAGATGCCTTGGTGGCTCTAGAGGTTAATAAACATCGCGTTAAGGTCTAGTACAATAAATCTGTCCGTCCAAGAGTGTTTAGTGAAGGAGACTTGGTCCTTTTGTGGGATCAATCGAAAGAACCCTTGGGGGCAGGGAATTTTAATCCTATGTGGCGTGGTCCTTACGTGGTCAAGCGTGTATTAGAGAAGGGTGCCTATGAGTTAGTTGATTATGAAGGAACATATTTGGTGGAACATAGAAATGGGCTCTATCTCAAAAAATACTATGCATGATCTTTATCCAAGTCTACTTGTTGTATATTATTGTACAGCTTTTCATAGTTAGGTCTTTTTCTTATCGTGATCGGGTTTGTGATTAGTTTCCGTTTCTTTTGGAAAATTTCAATGGAATATTCCACCTACATAGGATTCACAGATGGTGCAAGCCGTCACACTCAACACTCAGCTTCTGCTACTTGGGTGATTTATACTCCTATGGGTCAGGTACTATCTTCAGGAGGTGTATGTCTATGGCCATCTTCCAACAATGTTGTTGAATATAGCGCCGTTATTGAGCTTCTACGGGATGCCATTTCGCATGGCATTCTATCTCTTGAGGTACGTCTTGATTTGGAGTTAGTAGTGTCACAGCTCAATGGTTTGTACCATGTTAGAGATCCGACGTTATTGAGAAGATTCTTACGTGCGAGATTGTTAGAACGACAATTTGATAATATAACATATATACACATTCCAAGAAATAATAATCAACTTGCTGACTCATATGCTAACTACGTGTTAGATTGGCATTTGTTTCATTTATAATAAATTAATCACAAACATTTTTTACACATGTAAATAAATAAACCAATCACCATAAAACTTTTTTATATCTAAAAAATGTTGTAATACATAGTGTCATATACAAAAGTGGAGCTTTCAAAGCTTCCATCATATAATACACGGTCGTACAAAATGTATACAATCCCAGGTGTCTAATCCTGTGGAGGAGGAGGGTTGTGATCATGGTACGTCACCACGGCTCTAGCTAGCCATCGAAATAAATGCACCCATGCATGTGGTACACCCACCACCTGTCGCTGCATGGACTCAGGCAAGTCCTTGACTTGCGCCATGGGAACTCTATGAGTTAGTCGCATGAAGTTGGTATGAATGCTCTGGAGCGTCTGCTCCACATCCACACCCGTGATGTCATCTCCTCTTCCCCTCCGTCTATGATGTGGGAATCCCTCTGGGCACCGTGGTCCCACATCTGCACATGAATGGTAGATGTCACTATGTGTTTTCATGCAAAAACATGTCTTTTTGATTCCACATAATCAAGAAAATACAAAAAAATTAAATAACTCAAAAATTTTAAAAAGAGTGAGAGTCGAGATTCGGTACCTATCTCTCCATATGCCGATCCTGGTGGCAATGGCATGTCCGGGTCCCCTCGGAAGTCTATCCCTCCATAAGGGTAGTCATCTGTGGCAACTATCTATCGTCACCACCAAGGAAAGAAGTCAGCTAGATATGGGTTGGCCACCCTACCATCCCCCAGTCTGCGCATAGCATCTCCCCAACGTTGTTGGGCCATATCTTGAACCCCATGGAGAGGAACGTCCACTCTAGGGCTCAATCCTGGAACACGCTCGAAGAAAAATGTGCTCAAAATGTTGTTGAACCCGAAGTTTCGTATCCTACCTACCTTACACTCACTGAGCTGGTGTTTCATGTTGCTCAGTAGTGTAGTACTCCAGTCATATATGGTCATTCTCATACAATCCACCGCATAGAACATCAGTGGCTGCAAGGCCTGATGGAGTGATGCTAAGCCTGCTATCATGCCCAGCGTCAGTAGTATGGCCTTTAGGCCCAGCACCTGTATAGAATTTGTGGGGACTTGACTCCCCAACTTCTCCGTATCTGGGTAGCAGTACATAGCTATGTACTCATCGATAGTAAGCCCACCTCCCCTCGTCTAGATAGCCCTGTGATAAAGTATATGGCTTCCACCTCTATGGTGAGAGACATCCCATCAATCCAGAAGGACTCCGAGTCTGGATCCCAATAGTCTACCAGCATCTGTAGCAGTCTTGGTTTGGCCCTCAAACCACCAAGACACCAAAACTGGTAGAGTTCGCAGCCACGAAGAGCTTGTTGAGCCATTACGTCAGCCCTTACTGCTTCCTCTAATTCACCATGCTCGCGCTCTCTCCACTCTAGCACCATCCTGCAAGATAAATTCGAAAATTGCCCATTAGTTTCTTAGAAAATCACTTGCGCGGCCTCATACGCGACTGTTTTCCAAACAGCCATGTATGTACATGGTTTCTAGCCCCTTTTCCGCGTATAGCCATCCCTATACACAGAAAAAGCTTCGATATCCGCGTGGGACACAGTGCTCATGTAGAGATGGCCTAAAAAACCTCATTTAACGATGAAAATCAACAAAAATTATATCAAAGTGCAAGAGGAGAGCATGAGTAACTACCTGGAAGAAATGGTTGTGAATTCCACCGGCTGGATCTCCTGGAATTTGCAGTTGAAAATCAGAGCTCAAATGGATAAAAGTTTCAAATGATTTATATTTCTTACTATTTATAGAAAAATTTTCAAATATTTGAAAATGTTTACCCCCTTTCCTATAGTTTTGACATTTTGTAACCATTTTGGATTGTTTTTGACATAATTTGTGATGTAGAAGACCTTTTGCAGTGCCGTTTCAGCCATTGGATTGACCCGTTCGTACTAATCTCAGGTATAATGTCTACACTGGCATATAGGTTAGGTTCATCACCATTTTCATTTTGCATGACCTTATGACCATGTCACCATGACCTTAGGTACGAACCCACTCTATTCTGTCATGGAACCTTCTTGTTTCTTTAGAAGTGGCATGATGAGAGTGGTAGAGCTTCACCTTATATGGGTACTCTAGTTAGTGCCTTATTTGCATTTGGTGCCCATGCCAACGTTTTATCCTTTAGGGTGCGGGAGTCCGTTGTATAGTATTGCCATGACATTTCGCAAGAGCCTCATACTCCTCTTGATCTTATGCTAGCCTATTTCCCTCCGAACTCCCTGTTTTCAAGTTGTGAATGCATTATCATGAGCTTTTCTTTCCTTATTGAGCTTTATGCCAGCTCCCCTGACATTGTGTTTCAGCCATATAGCCCGATCTTGCCTCATGTCTAGCCATGCAAAGCCATTTTTTATATCCTTCGCAACTTGATTTCCCTTTTTACCGAGAGGGGATTTTCCCCCGAGTGTCGATATCCTACACATGTATCCTTGCATTGAGCATAGGTATGTTCCACTGCTTGGAACTAGTTTGTTTGCCTTTATGACACTCGTCTCCTCCTAGTTTGTAACTATAAAGCTAGTTCATTCTTTTTTCAAGCTTTTCAAATAACTGAGAAAGTCCAAAAAAAAAAATCAAAAAACCAAAAAGCCGGACAAGGAAAGATGTTATCTTTGGCAGCTGTCGATTCATGTCGCCTTCAAACAGAGCACTGTATATCACATCCATTGGTTGGGTTATAGTTTGAATTTAGGAGTACTCATTTATTTGAGTTTATATCCACCGACTGGTTAAGCTTCCAGTCCCTATGGAGCCTCTGTTGATGCCTCCTATGTCACAGAGATGTCCCAGTTTGTATATCGAGTCTATGCTGCCTTCATTCAGTCACCATACGCTGTTATGCTCTTGTTCGAAGGAAGTTGAAACCTGTGTCGGCCATTGCTCAGTTATCTTGACTTTGCATGTCGTCCATTCCCGGTACAGTTACTGGTTCATGCACCTTATGATCGAGTCCTTCCACATTATACAGCTTTGCTGAGTACCTTGTGTCGGATGATGGGGGATGCCTTAATGCCCTCCTTCCAGTGGATTTCATCCCATCGACTTCAGATCATTTATTCTGGGATTGGAATCTAGATTCCTTTTGAGTGCCTTGAGACTTGCAGTCATCAGTTGCAGGTTCTCTCACCATCAACAGTTTCTTGGGAATACATCAATGTCCCCTGATTGATGGATCCTCTCAAGTGTTCGACCTCAACACATTTATTCACACTTGTTAGTTTTCACTCTAGTACCTTGATTCCCATTTTCATCATTGGTGGGTGATCTCGCATCTATTAATGGTATACATTAATGACCGGTAATCAGATGATGGACTACTATGTTTGACCTTGACACCTCTATTCGCATAGTAGGACATATACTCGTAGTGGTTTTTGTAGAAGGCTTTCTAGATTGGTGGCATCTCTTATATGCTACCTCCTTGATCGTGCCAGTGTTCATGAGATTTCAGCTCTCATGACTTGATTCCAGTATATGTCAGACATCTTCAGCCACTATTGAGATCTTGATCTATTATATATCTTCAGCCTCTATGGAGATCATGGTCCTTTGTATATCTTCATCATGGAGATTCTGATCTATGTATATTGTACGTGGCTATGACCACATATGTGACCTCATGTATCATGCCTATTCATGGCCATTGTACTCTTATGTATCCGGGACGGCTATATGTACTTGTAGTTATATGCAGAGTTGTATTATGGTGCTATGCTAATTGGGTGGCTGGTCTTCCATTTGGGATCCTTCATCACTCCACTTCTGGGATGGACTTATAATGTATTTCGGCCATCGTATGACCCCTCTGACCTCACACATTAGGGGGCATCTGTTATAGCGCATTTCACCACTCTAGGTGAATCACACTTTGTATGGCCTTCCCCTATCCCGCTGCAGACTCTTTAGACCCCATGGACCATCTTTTTTCCTTTGATGTTTCCTTGATCGTCCCTAAAAACACATGAAAAATGATATACGCGGCTTTTAACCCGATAATCACGTACATACGCGGGTTTGACCCATATAACCACATACATCGGGATGTGTGCATAATCCAAATCCTTTTGGAGTTTTCCTTGACATGGATCTGACTCATTTGACTCCTGGCCTTCCATATGCCTTGAGATCACTCGGATTCAACCTTTCATTATCCCTTTGAAAGCTATATAAGGAACCCCTTGGTACATTGAAGGAATATAGAGAGAATTGAGAGCAAAGAAACTATAGTCCATTGTTGCCAAAACTTATACTTGAGTTTGCATCCCTTTGTCCCTTGGGGCACTGTTGTGTTCTTCCCAAGCTTTCCTTTTGCTTGTGATCTTGCTATCGAGAGATGGAGGATTGAAGTGGTAGAGGCCCAAGTGGGGGATTCAGTTTCTACGGTTCGCAGATGTGCTGTCAGAGGTTGTATCTATCTTGTAATCTCTGATTTATATTAATAGAAATATCTTTTCATGTCCAATGATGTGTATTTGATTGAATATGGTATCCATTGGAATATGTCAAATTCTTTTACATTATTGATTATATATGCTAGAATAGTTCTAACACCATGATATATATTATGCTTGTATTGTTTACTTATTGTTGAGGAAGTATTATATCAATTCAAGCTGAAGATTGGAAAGCTCAACGGGGATCTACTTCAACCATCTGGAATAAGGTATGAGGTTTGATCCTTTAGTGTTAGACATTTCATTTCTATTGCATATTGGAAAGGATTGATTTCTGGAGTCAAGCTGTCTATTGTGGTACCCCAAGCCATAGGAATTTCTCTCCATAACAACAACCTAACCTTTGGAAAGAACCTCCTCCTACCGAGAGCCCTTTGCATAATGAAAATCCTACGAATAAATCTGAGAGTGTACCTCACATTCCTAAGGGATTCTTAAAGCATTCAGGACATAATCCTAATGCCTGAACCACCCAGAACTATTTTGTTGTCGAGGATTTGGGCCACACTCCTTGTGCGATGTCTACGCTTGAAGTTCTTCAGAGTCGTCCATCGCAAAGGAAGGCTTTGCTTTCTGTTCTTGGTGTTAACAATGATCACTCTTTCTCCGTCATCAAATTTGAAACCATGGGACTACAGCCTTGCTTGCCTTATTATGTGTCTCTTTTGATTCATGTAGAATGTCTTAACATGACCTTCAAACACACTGTGATTGACGAAGGCGGTGCTACTTCTGTGATGTCTTTATCGTGTTGGAAGGGTTTGGGTTCCACCAAGTTTTCTAAATCTACTACCATGTTGACTGCTTTTGATGGTAGATCATTTCAGCCGCATGAGATTCTTCTTTCTCTTAAGGTCCATTTAAGAGGGAAGACCATTGTGATCGAGGTCGAGGTGGTTGATGCAACCCTTGACTACAATCTCTTACTGGGTAGGAATCGGATGTATAGTATGCAATCCGTAGCTTCTTTTGTAACGTCCCCAACGCTCTGACCAGCGAAGAGGACACTACCAAACAATCAAAAACCTCTGGGAAACTAGCCTTATGAACACAAAAATGCATAAATGCTGATATAAAATGATTATAACATAAAACATGCTAAGATGCGTAAAACATACAAGGATGCATAGTTACTCAACATACAGTGGAAGCAAACATATACATTCCACCATCAACATGTTCATCATTATGGTTCATTAGATATTAGATAGTAATGTAAGTGTAGAAGCAAAATGGACAGGAATGCTTATCTTATAAATATCTCATCCCGCAACCAGCTACGTCGCTACAACATTCCACCCAACCATATGCTAGTGTGCTCATCAATTTCTCAGCAACACTACCACCCCTGAGTTGGGCATGATTCCTCAAGGAATAAGGGTCAAAGCAGGCTTACACATAGCCAAGGTACACAAATCAGCCAAGCCCACCCAGTAGGATTTATTAGGACATCAAGGAGCTAGGAAAGGCTAAGTGCTAAGCTGGTGGCCTCAATGGAGAGCTAAGGACACCTACACTAGAGTTATCCTAACTTCTAAGACATCCACACACACGACACCAGGAATCAGTCCTTTCTCTACTGCACAGTCCCTCAGGCCCTGACTTCCCTTTCCAATACTCTTCAAGGGTTGTGGAGAAGAAAGCCATTAGTCTAACTCTGTTTGAGTGGCTCCAAACACCATTTTTCTCAAGAATACCCAACCTCTAGTCCTACTCTCAATAGTTTGAATACCAACCACTGCATACCACAGTAAAACAAACAATTCACAACTCTGTGAAGAAGATGAAGACAACAGGGTGACAACCCCAAACGAAAAGGTGAACATAGCTCAAGTCAGCAAGACGAATCAGAGTTGTTCTTGGGCCTAGCGTGGCCAAAACAACTCAGAGAAACCCCACAAGGTACTTTCATACACAACAACCCAAAAATAAGGGGAAGAACAATATCCCCCAATCTCACAATGAAAACAACGACAACGTTACACAGTCCACAAATGGGAAAGAAGCCAAACTCCCAACATTGACAGGGGAAAACATAAATGTAGACCACAATCGGAAACATAAATGGCCACAATCAGCAAGGAGACATACACCAACCACTGAAACTAGTATGGAACACACAGGCACATAGCCTCGAGCGTGAATGGCTCCTGCACCCAAAATTCCTGAGTGGCAGCAATGGTTTCTCTAGCTCCTTGCGTGAAGAAAAACTTTGCAAAATTATTGTGCCTGAGAAAGTGAGAGCATGAATCTCTATGTGAGGATGAACAACCGATGGGGAATCCCCCAAATGGTTTGTGTGAGGAAGCAGACCTCCCTAGCGAGAGAAAAACCGAGTGTCCAAGCATGAAAAAAATGGAATTTTGCTTCTCTTCCCCAGCGACGTGAAGAGGAAGAGTCCGCCGGTGGAGTGGGAACGTGGGCAAGGAATGATAGACCTACCACACCCACCACTACTCAGCAATAACTACCCCCAAATAACAGACATCAGAGGTTTAAATGGGTGGTTGACACATGGCAAACTCCCGGTGACCCCCACGGGTTGGACAACCCCCCTTAACCTCAGGAATCATGCCCTTTTCATTTAACGTTGCACCATCGTAGCTGGCTATAGGTTTATTTTAATTGATGTGCATATTTACATGATTCCCAATATAGTGTCGAATAGCATGATATACCATCGACAATGATCCCTATTGCCGAAACCTACACAACAAAATTGATGGTGGGGATTTTGCCTTTATCTCCTCACCAGTATTAATTACAATATATACATAACATATCCTTTAATGGAAACGGGGTCAAAACCGAGACATTAAAATCCCCTCCCCCTTGGAATAACACCATCCTCGGTGTTCCAATACATAGGAATACATATACATTTTGCACATCAAAATTACAAAATTTTGCAGATCTATCCCATGTTCAATTATTTACTTTGAACTTTCAAGACCAAGCCCCTCAGCTTCCATGAGCTTCTCCTACTGGTTCTTAGCTTTCAACTCATCCGTAAGTTGAGGAACTTTGTGGCTGATATCCTCTTTATGTTCCCTTGTTGGACAGTCTCGGCATAAATGATGTACTCTGCATTTCCAACATTTCGCTGGCTGCTTCATCTTTACCTGCTCAATTTCCTTTGAGTCTTCATGCCTTGAATGTTTCTTAACAGATCGTTTGGATGAATATCCCATAATTGATCTAGTTTCCTTGCCTTTACAGATTTCCCCCAGAAGGATTTTTACCTCCTTTTGCAAACCAATAGAGTCTTGCAAAATCTGGTGGTTCATCTCATTCTTCCTTTTTTGTATCTTGAGCATCTCTCCAAGATTCTCTTGGGTCCTTTCAATCGTTTGAAGGAGACTTCCAGCCAAGTCCAGTAGATTTTGGTTCATTTCCATGATCAATGGGCACCACGGGATTTCACTTTTCTCACATGTGAAATGCACCATTGAAATTCTGTCAGACCAAGCGTAATATAGTCATTAAAATCAGTCAATTAATTGACCAATTGGCATGACAATCCAAGTCTCATGAAGAAGACTTTCATATTTTTCATGCCTTCCCAATAGGCACATGAGCTCATTCATGTCCATTCTTGGGCAGGGAATTAACCATTCTAGCATTCACAATTTACTTAAGCAAATACACACATTCTATTTTCAGTCATACATGCATTCAACAATATTTTGTTTTCACAATACATGAATATATATATATATATAATCAAAAAGGCAAGAAAGAGCAGCAAGAGTTTTTTTTCTTTCCTCTTTGTTTTGTTCCATCCTGGAACCCACACCACCACTGTGGCTTTTCATGCTCTCAGCCTCTTTCACTTCACCATGAATGTTAAACCAATCTCTCTTGGTCATGACACTTAGTGCCTCCGGTCTATTTCAGACCTCTCAACCATGGAGCCTCCCCACATGGTTTGTCTTGGCTGCTAGGACCTTCACAGTCTCACTGGCACCTTTTTCATTACTACTCATTTTGAGCTCTTCAGGATAGTCACATGTCCACATGCACCCCTAGGATGCTCTCATAGTACTCACTCCCAGCGATACCTATATTCAAACATTGAATAGATTCACATGTTCAGTTTATTCTCAATGGTTTTTATCTCTTAAACAAGAGCTTAAAATATCATAACCAAATCACACACACATGTATATTCATAAGCAAGAAATTGCAAAGTAATCCAATACTTATCTGTATTGTGCATTTCCTCGTTGGTCCACAGGATCCTGCTTCACTTTGCAAGCCTTGGGATTGCCTATGGACTTGGATGTTAGGTCAGCATGCAGGCTGCTCCTCAACACTAAATAATTAATGTCCAACCAGTACACATTCACGCCGACTGGGAAGGAACATATCAGCCAAGCCAACACAGTTGGGTTTATCAGTCCATGCACTTATATCAACAACGCACTTATATCAACAATATACTTATATCAACAATGAACTTGTATCAACCATGCATTTATATAAAAAATAAATGACCATTTCCAGGTCATGGATCCCTAGGCATATAACGGCCCTATTTCAGTGACATCTTCACCACAACTCTTTATACATTCAAGCCCAGGCAATCCAACCTATAGTTGGGTTTATCAAACCATCCAGCCAAGCCAATACACAATTGGATTTATCAAGCTGCAGGCAATCAAGCCAACACTGTAACAACTGTTTACCCTTTCTCTCTAGTGTGCAACACCAGACTACATCTGTTTAGCCTGACAACACAAGAAATACAAGCAAACTCATTAGCGTTATTGCTCTAAAAATCCTAATCATGTTTCATATCATTCTCTATCAAGTATTGAGACACCAGGAGTGCATCCACTCCTTAGGGTGTAATCAATATTGAAAAACCCTTTCATGATCCGACATCGGGAAAGTGTGCACCCTTTTCCGTTGTGTGCCATGTAGGCCCTATTCATACTCAAGCAATCAGTCATAATGGAAATAGAATCAAAACATGTTCTGCATATTGAGTTTAACAATTTGACATGCATATTCTTGGCTAGGGTCACATAACACTTATCCATTTTCCGAAAGCAGTATTCCTTTGTTAAGGAGGAATGGGGGTTCCCTTCTCTGAGTTGACAGTCCCTCGGTTTTCCATCCCAATTCCTCTTTACATTTCGTATCCATACATGTCCTACTGACATAACCTATACCATCTCACTCAGTGCAGATGAGACATTCCGAAAATGTCCAATGGAGTTTCACCCGAAACCCATTTCCAAGATAAGGGAAAACCTTCCCATGAAGTTTGGCTCCTGCAGGCCATCACACATGATATTCTCACAGTGTGTACCCCTGGCACATTCATCAAATAGCCAAACAGTCAATCAT
Source organism: Pseudotsuga menziesii (assembly GCA_001517045.1). NCBI lineage: Eukaryota > Viridiplantae > Streptophyta > Pinopsida > Pinales > Pinaceae > Pseudotsuga > Pseudotsuga menziesii. The sequence goes on along the minus strand of LPNX010018331.1, from coordinate 655,542 downwards.
TACTTGATAATACAATCCAAATTGATTGTTCCATAACCAAGCAATGACATTAGTAATTAAATTCAATAAGAATTTGCAACTCTGTCTACTACAAAAATTGATTTGCTTGGGAATGAGGTGATCCTGATTTGTGGGTCTCTTGTAAGCAGCACCACTATGCCCATTATAATTTTATACTTACTAGCATAACATGAATATCCACTTACAATGCATCCTCCTGACACAATTCTATGCAAGCCAATAGTGATTAGTAGTTGTCAGCAATTTCTCAAATCCAAAATTCACAAATTTGAATTTGACAACTCATTACGCATACAAACTAGTTTCACAGCCATGAGACTCTTCTCATGAGGTTTGGCTCTTTAACATGGTATATTCTGGCCTTTGTCATGGTATTACTCACAACGCCATGCCCCAAGCAATCTACCTGAAACCTGAACTTCAATCAGCCAAACACTTGGTAATTCTTGATGCATACAACATTTTCCATTGCTGCAACAATCACTGAAGCATTTTCAGAATTATAAAATTCAAATACTTCCAGCTGTTGGCATACCAATATTACCAAAACCCATTTAATTCATGCAATCATTATCATACTTTAAATTACAGGGTACAGTCACATCATTTATGCAATTTAAATGAAATGTTTAGATACTCCTTAGTTCATAAGAGTATCAATTGTACCACCTTGCCCATCCATAGAGCATTTCTGGTAGCCAATTGATCATGACTACCCTCTTCATGCACTTACTATCCTGCATTCATAACATCTCTTGAAATGGTTCCAAAATTGTCATCAATTCATCATTTCAGCCATTAGTTATTCATAATAACTCATGCACTATCTCTATGCATTCATGCATTGCATCGCAAAATTTTCACCCGTACTTATGTATTCATATCTACAACATTTACTCATACTTTTCATATGCATCCATTCAATGCATAACTACAATATTTATAAAATCTTTTAATGCATACCCACTCAATGCTACCTTGCAATCACTCAGGAATACTATGCATTCAAACATACCATGTGTGGCCTAACCATGACTACTTCATATAGGATGCATGACTATAATCAAGATCATCAATTCTTACTTTCCTTGGACTACTAAGCTCATAACAACATAATACAAGCATGCCACCTTTCTCTATGAATTTAGTATAAAATTCAAATACCCACATCATATGAGACCTCTTTCTTTTACCACTCCATGCAATTGTCATAATTAAACTCTTACCTTCATGGGTCCTACTTACACCCTTGACATTACCAGTTTGGTTGGTCATTTGCAGGAGATTGCAGAATTTGCTAACCAACTTTTGATTCTTGACTTGTTTCCTTATCCCTTTCTCCATAGAGTTTCTAGTCACATTCATCAACATCAACAACATATTCAGCCATGTCCATGTTGTCGTTGGTTTTTCCACTAATTCCAACACCAATTCAATAATTATCATTAGTGGCTCATTATGAATGTATAATTCTCACTATTCTTACCAACATGTAATATCCTATGCATGTAAGGCATATCCTCATAGATTTCATGTATAAAACACATAATCATAATTAGCAAACAAGGTTTAAGGAAATTTCCCTTTTCGAGTCCCTCATCCTTGCATGGAACTCCTCTTCCACACAACAACTGGTTTGACTTCATGGTCTTGCTACCTCTAGGCATGCAATTCGTGGATTGTTCATAGTGACAGCATCACATTTCTCTTTCAAGCAATCACTAGCACTTTGCTGCTCCACACTTAAATTCTGGTGACTCTCCCTTGTTTCCTGCTGGATAAGCTTTCCAATGCCTATCCAGATGCTTCACTCTAACCTTGGGTGTGAAAACCACACCACTTCAAAAATGATGTTTTTTTTACCAAACGTATTCTAGTCTGAAATGTCAACTTCATCCACCTGGAACTCTCTTCCTTTTCATCCCTGAAACTACTGAGAAACCCAATGAGAAATTCACTGCAAAACCCCAATTTTTTTTTCTTTTGTCAAAATCGGGTCTCATCCCAACTAATTTTTTGACGTTCCGGACCCTTAGTGGATTAGTGTTCCGACACTTTAGCGACACAGATGACTAAATTATTTGGCACTCATTGGGGCCCCATCAACTTTAGGTTTCCACCGTATCAGCGGTTCCCTCGACTATATTTCTCTGATGTAAGCTTTCCGGACGGCATCGATGATTCCAAGGATTGTTCATCGGGTCTCTTTTCCACCATCTTTTTGGTGTTTCGGTGACCAGATATACTAACTTTCTCCATGGTTCATCGGTGGTTTGTTCACCTGTTCCCTTCCAACGTGTCAAACTTGTAGTGGTCTAAGCTTCCGATCTGCATCGGTTATCAGATCCCCTACTCATCAGATGGCTAGTTCTCTATGCTTCCGCAATGGTAGTTCACCAGCCGTTAATATTTTTTCGATCATCAGTTTGATCCTCTATAAATCTCCGATGACGTCCATTGATGGGCTCATCGTCTAAATTTCACCGATGGCCGATAGTTTTCAACATTTCAACAAAATTCCAAAAAAAATCTTCTTCCTTCCATGTCGACGAACCCAACAACTAATTTTCGTCGACAGCATTGACGGTCTGAACGACTAAACTTTGCTGACGTCGAAGGTCAATATTGGATGTTTCCTCAACTATATTGAGCTGGCGTTTCGGTAGTCTTCGGCTGATCTCCACCAAAAATGTGGCTCTTGCATCCACTAAGTTTCGTCGACGGCCGAAAATTCCCATACTTAGAAAGTTTTTCTGAAATTTCTTCTTTAACCTTCCTTCTGCCACTTCATCGGCTCAATCGAATTTTATTCCTTGCCGATGTATAGGTGCCTTCACTATCTATCTGTTGCAGCATCGGTGGTTGAGGAATCGATCCTTCAAAAGGATAGTCCACTATCCAGCCACAACAGTAGGCACACGAACAGCTAGACCTTTATGATGTTCATCGGTGATTCCATCATCTAACTTCCACCTATCGCCGATGGGTTCGACGCATAGACAAATTTTTACAAATTTTTCTTTCCTTCGTATTTTCTCCTATGACACTCTGTTGGATATTCCATCTATTATTTTCCACTGAAACTGTAGAGACTCCATCAACTACTTTGCGCCATCGTTTCAGCGGTCTTCCGCTAATGAATTCCATTGGAAGTTTCCTCTCCTTTCGCCATCCACCAGTGGCCCGTATCAGAGGGCCTTCTGACTAAAACTTCTGCTGCATCGAAGAAGTGATCCTCTAAAAATTTTCAACGGTCGACAGTTTGGATACTTAGAAAAATTTCTAAGATTTTTATTCGGTGGTCCCCATAGGATGGCCGTCTCCTTAGGTGATCCAATGCATCGATGGGACATGGACTAATTCCTCTAACAATCCGATGGTCCCAATACTTAGAGAAATTTTCCAAAATTCTCTTGTCATGCACAGATTTTCTTTTGTTTTCTGTTGGATAGAAGGAAACTTGCCTTTGCTAGCTTACCTTTCTTGGCCCATTCAGGCCCATGCTGCAACCTTTGCTCTGATACCATACTGTAACATCCCTGGCCCTCTGACCGGTGAAGAGGACGCTACCAAACAATCAAAAACCTCCGGGAAACTAGCCCCATGAACACAAATATGCATAAATGCTGATATAAAATGCTTAGAACATAAAACATGCTAACATGCGTAAAAAATACAAGGATGCATAGTTACTCAACATACAGCAGAAGCAAACATATACATTCCAACATCAACATGTTCATCATTATGGTTCATTAGACATTACATAGTAATGTAAATGCAGAAGCAAAATGGACAAGAATGCTTATCTTATAAATATCGCGTCCCACAACCAGCTACGTCACTGCAATTTTCCACCCAACCATAGGCCAGCCTGCTCATCAATCTCTCAGCAACACTTTCACCCTCGAGCTGGGCATGATTCCTCAAGGAATAAGGGTCAAAGCAGGCTTACACATAGACAAGGTATACAAATCAGCCAAGCCCACCCAGTAGGGTTTATCAGGCCGTCAAGGAGCTAGGAAAGGCTAAATGCTAAGCTGGTGGCCTCAATGGAGAGCTAAGGACACCTACACCAGATTTAACCTAACTTCTAAGACATCCACACACCCGACACTAGGAATTATTCCTTTCTCTGTTGCACAGTCCCTCAGGCCCTAAATTCCCTTTCCAATACTCTTCAAGGGTTGTGGAGAAGAAAGCCAACAGTCTAACTCTGTCTAAGTGGCTCCAAACACCAGTTTTCTCAAGAATACATAGCCTCTAATCCTACTCTCAACAGTTAGAATACCAACCAATACATACCGCAGTAAAACAAACAGTTTAGATCTCTATGAAGAAGATGAAGACAACAGGGTGACAACCCCAAACGAAAAGGTGAACACATCTCAAGTCAGCAAGATGACTCAGAGTTGTTCTTGGCCCTAGCATGGAAAAAACAACTCAGCAGCAACCCCACAAGGTACTTGCATACACAGCAACCCAAAAACTAGGGGAATAACAATAGCCCCCAATCTCACAATGAAAACAACGGCAGCATTACACAGTCCACAAATGGGAAAGAATCAAAACTCCTAGCATTGATAGGGGAAAACATAAATGCAAACCACAATTGACAACATACACGGCCACAATTGGAAAGGAGACATACACCTACCATCGAAACCAGTATGGAACAAACAAGAACATAGCCCTAAGCATGAATGGCTCTTGCACCTGAAAATCCTGAGTGACAGCAATGGTTTCTCCAGCTCCCTGTGTGAGGAAAAACAATGCAGAATTCATGTGCCTGAGAAAGTGAGAGCATGAATCTCTATGTGAGGATGAACAACCAATGGGGAATCCCCCAAATGGTGTGTGAGGAAGCACACCTCCCTACGTGAGAATGAGCGAGAGAAAAACTGAGTGTCTGAGTGTGAAGAAAATGGAATGTTGCTTCTTTGCCCCAACGACGTGAAGAGGAAGTGTTAGCTGGTGGAGTGGGAACGTGGGCAAGGACTGACAGTCCTACCACACCCACCACTACTCAGTAATAACTACCCCCAATTAACAGACAGTAGAGGTTTAAATGGGTGACCGACACATGGAAAACACCTGATCACCCCCACGGGTTGGACAACCCCCGCTTAACCTCAAGAATCATGCCCTTTTCATTTAACGTTGCACCGTTGTAGCTGGTTGTAGGTTTATTTTAATTGATGTGCATATTTACATGATGCTCAAAACTATAATGTGCTAGATAGTACAATATACCATCGGCAATGATCCCCATTGATGAAACATACACAACCAAATCGATGGTGGGCCTTTTGCCTTTAGCTCCTCACCACGATTAATTACAATATATACATCACATATCCTTTAATGCAAACGGGGTCAAAACTGGGACATTACATCTTCTCTATTTTGAGTTGTATGCTTTCCATTTAATGGGAATATTTTTACGATTGATCAAACATCATTCAAGAATCCGAGTGTTACCACATCATCGAGAGCTTATATCCTAATTATCAATCATTCTTAGCCGACAACTGGGAGTGTGGGTGTTGGCATGTATCCATCCCTTATGGGAGCCTTTAGTATTCTTGCACCCATTCTTATGATTGGGTCTAGTTCTGGTGGGGCTTCACCTTCAGTGAGATTGGTGTCTTTTTGCACTACCCATATGGAAGATCCTTGGATTCTTCCTACACCAAGTCCTTTGTGTAAGCCTATCGAAATGGATGTGTCATTTCTTGCAGCAATGATAGCATATCAAGCGAATATTGAATGTGTTGCAAATCCTAGTCCTTCCTCTTCACGGATGAAGGAGGAGGACCCGTATGTGTTGCTTGCATGGGAAGTTCAGTCTTCTCACACACATAATTGTCTTGATAGTGTTTTTCCATCAGATGAAGCTATTATTGAGGCCATGTCTGGGGTTGAACCACCTTGGGAAGAGTTGCATCATAGATCTTATTTTATTCCTGAGCTTGACCATTCGGAGTGTGAAGACTTTAGGGAGATTCTTAATGAGAGAATTGGTAGTCCCGTGGTTCCATTGAGCTCTCCTGGTCCGATGGCTGATGGAAACATGGCGAATATATCTCCTACCATTCCTATCAATATCTCTCACGATCCTGGCAAGGTTGAGAATGTCTATATTGGGGTAGAATGTTCCCATGTTGAGATTCAAGAGTATATCGAGCTGTTCAAAGAGTTTGATGATATCTTTTCTTGGTCATACGAGAAAATGCTAGGTATCGACCCTCGCATTATTGATCATGAAATTAAAACTTATCCTAATGCTAAACCTATTCAACAACGCTTCTATGTGGTGAATCCTAGAAAAGCACCCACAATTAAGGATGAGATAGAAAAGTTGTTAAATGTCGTTTTTATCTATCCCATTTCCTTGACGGATTGGGTTTCAAACCCCGTTTCAGTTGATAAGAAACAGGGAACGATCCGCATATGCACTGATTTCCATGACTTGAATTGTGCCTATCCTAAGGATGATTTTCCCACACCATTTATTGATAAAATTTGGATGAATTTGTGGGAAGCGAGGTATTTTCCTTTATGGACTAATTTTTCAGATACAATAAGATACAAATCAAACTTGAGGACCAACATAAGACTGCATTTATTTGTCCTTTTGGTACCTTTGCATATCGGAAGATGCCTTTCGGTCTTAAAAATGCCGGAGCCACATTTCAGTGGGTTATGACCTTGATCTTCCATGATATCAAATCGATTATTGAAGTCTTTTTGGATGACCTTGCTACTCATTCTCATCTGAGCATGTGTCATTCCTACCATTTGATATTAGTGTTTGAAATATGCTGCCACGACCAGGTCAAGTTAAATCCTCATAAGTGCATCTTTTGTGTGAAGTCTGGTCACTTGTTAGGGTTCATTGTCTCCAAGGATGGTATAAGAGTCGAACCTTTAAAGGTTGAAGCAATACTTCAATTGTCTCCCCCAAGAAACATTAGACATCTTCAATGTTTGCAAGGCATGGAAAATGTCTTGCGGATATTCGTCGTTAACTTTTCCAATTTGACTAGAGGCTTTATGCATCTTTTGAAGAAGGACACTACCTTTTGCTTGGATGAGTGATCCCAGGAGTCCTTTGATGCACTTAAGTGAGCCTTAGCATCGGCCCCAGTGATTAGTCCACCGGACTATAGCCATGAATTTTTATTTTATGTGGACGCATCCATGGAGACGATTGGTATGGTTTTGGTTCAGGAGGATGAGGAGCTCCAGGAGCATGTCATATATTATTTGAGCCAAAACCTTATAGATGGGAAGATTCGTTATTCCCATGTGGAGAAACTTGCCTTGGATACCGTTCATGCGATTCAAAGATTGTGACACTATATTCTCTTTCTCCAGACCTTGGTGGTAGCCCATGTCAATCCATTTTAGTTCATCCGCACTAGAAGGATGATCGAGGGAAAGTATAATAAGTGGATTGTCATCTTGCAAGAATTCGATCTTTGGTTTGTTTTGGCAAAATTGAAAAAATTGTTGATTTTTGCAGAGCTTATATCTGATTTCCCAAGCGAGGAGGAGGAAGAAGTTTGTGAAGATACATTTGTCGATGAGCACATTTTCCTTATCTCAACTTTGGATCCATGGTATGGGGATATCATCATATATTTACAAACATTGAAGGTCCCTACTCACCTCTCACGGGATGAATGACAACAGTTACGTCACATATCCAATAACTACCTTATAGTGGATAACACATTGTACCACCATGGGGTAGATTCCATTTTACATCGTTGTTTAACTCATGAGGAGGATGATCTTGTGCTGAATGATTTCCACGGAGGGGTGGGTGGTGTTCATTTATCTGGGCTTTCTATAGCCCAAAAAATATTGAGAGTGGGTTATTCTGGTCGTTGATCTTTAAAGATTGTGTTAATGCAGTCAAGAAGTGCCACCCTTTCCAGGTGTTCGAATGTAATATGCGCTCACATCCTGCCCCATTACATATGATTATCACTGTCAGTCCCTTCACTAAGTGGGGGCTTGACTTCATGGATTACAACCTAGCTTCAGCTAGGGGGCATCATCATATTATAGTGGTTGTTGACTATTTCACAAAATGGGCTGAGGCTATGCCCATGGTTAAATCCGACAGTGAGATAGCCGCACATTTCATATTCAACCAGATCATTACTCGGTTCGGTATTCCGAAGGAGCTTGTCACTGACCATGGTAAGCACTTTCAGAATTGGATGATGGAAGAGTTGGCCTCAAAGTTAGGGTATAAGTAGGAGCATTCCTCTTCTTATTACCCTTAAGCGAATGGACAGGTTGAAGCAGTGAACAAGTCACTCAAGTCCATTCTCCAACGAACCATCGCACAAAGCAAGACCAATTGGCATATCATGTTATACCCTGCTTTGTGGGCCTATAGAACTACGGTTAAGACTACGACCGGTTTTTATCCATATCAGCTTGTACATGGAGTGGAGTCTATCTTTCTAGTTGAATGTGAGATACCTTCATTTAAGCTAGCCATAGAGCTCTTACCAGATACTTCCCCATTGGAGGAACGTTTGGTCCATTTAGAGCAGCTTGATGAGCAGCGCTGAGATGCTTTAGTGGCTCTAGAAGTGAATAAGCGTCGCATTAAGGTCCAGTATGATAAATCTGTGTGCCTGAGGAGGTTTAGTGAAGGATATTTGGTCCTTTTGTGGGATCAATCTAAAGAACCCTTGGGTGCAGGAAAGTTTAACCCCATGTGGCATGGTCCTTATGTGGTCAAGCATGTGTTAGAGAAGGGTGCGTATGAGCTGGTAGACTATGAAGGGACAGCCTTGGTGAAGCTTAGAAATAGGCTATATCTTAAAAAGTACTATGCATGATTTTTAGCCAGAGCTGAATATTGTATATTATTGCACAGTATTTTGCATAGTTAGGTCTTTCTTATGGTGATCAGGTTTTTTTATTAGCTTTCGTTTCTTATGGCAGATGTAGATGGAGTCTTTTGTTTACATAGGATTCGCTGATGGTGCTAGCCTCCACACTCAACACTCAGCCTCTGCTGCTTGGGTGATTTATACTCCTACGGGTTAGGTATTGTCTTCAGGAGGCGTATGTTTACGACCCTTTCCAAACAATGTTGCTAAATATAGTACCATTATCGAGCTTCTATGAGATGCCATTTCACATGGTGTTCTCTCTCTTGAGGTACATCTTGATTCGTAGTAAGTAGTGTCACAACTTAATGGCTTGTATCATGTTAGGGATCCAACATTATTATGAATATTCTTACGTGTGAGATTATTAGAACGACAATTTGACAACATAACATACATACATGTTCCAAGAATTTATAATCAAGTTGCTGACTCATATGCTAACTATGTGTTAGATTGGCATTTGTTTCATAGAAAATAAGCTCATCACAAACATACATTTTTACACATGTAAATAAATAAAATCGACCATCATAAAAAAAATTCATTAACATCCAAAATGTGATAATACATAAGTGTCATAATACAAAAATGGGGCTTCCGAGCCACCAGAATATAATACATGGTAGTACAAAAATGTGTCACTCCTAGGTATCTAAGCCTAGGGAGGAGGAGGGGGGTTCTAATCATGGAAAGACAGCACAGCTCTAGCTAGCCATCAAAACAATTGCACCCATGCTCATGGTACACACACCACCTGACGCTACATGGCCTCAGGCAGGTCCTCGACCTGCTCCATGGGTACCCTATGTGTCAGTCGTACAAAGTTTGTGTGGATGCTTTGGAGCTTCCAACCCACATCCACACCCATGATATCATGTCCTCGTCCCCTCTGTCTATGACAAGGGAAACCGTCAGGCCTCCGTGCTCCTACATCTACATACATATGATAGGATGTCACTATGTGTTGTCACTCCAAAACATGTCTTTTGATACTATATATCAAAAAACACAAAAAAATTAAATAATTAAAAAAATAAAAAAAAAGGAGTTTGAATTCGTTATCAATGTCACCATATGTTGATCCTGGTGGTAGAGGCATGTCAGGATCTCCCCGAAAATCTATCCCCGCATAGGGGTAATCATCGATGGAAACTATTTGTCGTTGCCACCATGGAAAGAAGTCAACTGGGTAGGGGTTGGACACCCTACCTCCTCCCAGTCTGCACATCACATCTGCCCAACGTTGTTGGGATAGATCTTGAACCCCATGAAGAGGAATGTCAACTCTAGGACTAAGTCCCGGAACATGCTCAAAGACAAACGTGCTCAGTATACTCCTGAAACCGAAGTTTCGTACCTTTCCCATTTTGCAGTCGCTGAGCTGTTGCTTCATGTTGCTCAACAACACAATACTCCAAGCGTAGAATGTTGGTCTCATGCACTCCAATGCATAGAACATTAGAGGCCACGAGGCCTCGTGGAGTGAGGATAGCCTTGCTATCTTGCCGAGTGTCAGTAGAATGGCCTTTAGGCCTAGTACCTATATGGATTTAGTTGGGATATGACTCCCCACCTTCTCCATTTTTGGATAACAATATATAGCTATATACTCATCTATGGTGAGGCCACCTCCGGGCCCGCAAGAACATAGGTTCACCACTTCCCCATTGTTGGGACAATCCTCTAATGAAGTATATGTCCTTCACTTCTATGGTGAGGGACATCCCGTCGATATGGAATGACTCTGAGTCAATATCCCAGTAGTCTATTAGCATATGCAACAGTCTTGGTTTGGCCATTAAGCCACCAATACACCAAAACTTGTAGAGCCTGTACGCACGAAGATCTTGTTGAGCCATTAGATCGCCTCGTACTGCTTCTTCTACATCCCTGTGCTCTCATTCCCTCCATTCTAGTACCATCCTACACATTCAATTTGATTTTTGGTCATTATTTGTCATATAAAAACTTAAACGCGGCTGCATACATGACTGTTTGCTAAACAGCCGCATATGTACGCGACTTTGGGGCATTTTTCTGCGTATAGCTATCCCTATACGCAAAAAAATCCTCAATTTACATGTGGGTTGAGGCACATATTTTAGAGTGGCCTAGAAATAATTTCTGACCATGGAAATTTTAAAAATTTACATGCAAATGAAAGAGCAGGGCATGGGAAGTTACCTGGAAAAAACGATGTCAGATTCCGCCGGCTGAAACTCCCAGAATTCGTGTTTGAAGTTTTGAACTCAATTGGGTAAAAATTTCAAATGTTATATAATGTTTTGAGTTTTTTACTATTTATAGAAAATTTTCAAATTTTTTAAAATTTTTACCCCCTTTTCTATAGTTTTGGACCATTTCTGACCCTATTGGACGTTTTTTTACTAATATAATGATGTAGGAGACCGTTTTGAGCATCGTTTCGACTGTTGTTTTGTCTTGTTCATTCTGATTTTAGGTATGATGTTTAAACTATCATATAGGTTAGGTTTCACCTCTATTTGCATTTTTCATGACCTTATGACTGTTTCATTATAACCTTAGGTACGAACCCATTCTATCATGTCACAGAACCTTCTTGCAGTTTTAGAAGTGACTTGATGTGAATGGTAGAGTTTGACCTTACATGGGTTCCCTAGTTAGCTCCTTATTTGCATTTGGCGCTCATTCCGACACTTTGTCCTTTAGGGTGTGGGAGTCCGTTGTATAGTATCACCATGAAATTTCACAAGAGCCTCATACTCTTATTGATCTTTTGCTGGCCTATTTCCCCAAGACTCCCTTATGTCAAGTTGTAATTGCATTATCATGAGCTTTGTATGCCTCATTGAGCCTTATGCCGGCTTCCCTGACTTTGAGTATCATCCATATAGCCCAAGCTTGTCTCATGTCTAGCCATGCAGAGCCATTTTATATATCTTTTGCAACTTGATTCCCAATTTTTACCGGGAGGGCACTTTCCCCTGAGTGTCACTATCCTACACATGTGTCCTTGCATTGAGCATAAGTATGTTCCATTGCTTGGAACTAGTATTTTTTCCCATTTGACACTCGTCTCCTCCTAGTCTGTAACTATAAAGCAAGTTTATTCTTTTTCAAGCTTTCCAAATATTTGAAAAAGTCCAAAAAAAAATCAAAAAACCAAAAATCCGGACAAGAAACAATATTATCTTTGGCAGCAGTCAAGTCGTGTCGCCTTCAAACAAAGCACTATATATCACATCCGTTGGTTGGGTTAATAGTTTGACTTTAGGAGCTGTACTCATTTCTATGAGTTTATCTCCACCGACTGGTTAAGCTTCCAGTCCCTATGGAGCCTCTGTCGATGCCTCCTGTGTCACAGAGTTGTCACAGTTTTGTATATCAAGTCTATGCTGCCTACATTCAGTCACCATTCACCTTTATGCTCTTGTTTGAAGGAAGTTGAAGCTTTAGTCGACAATTCCTTCGTTATCTTGACTTTGCATGTCGGCCATTCTTGGTAGAGTTACTGGTTCATGCGCATTATGATCGAGTCGTTCCACATTTTACAACTTTGTTGAGTACCTCATGTTGGATGATGGGGGATGCCCTAATTCCCTCCTTCTAGCATATTTCATCCCATCAACTTCAGATCATTTATTATGGGATAGGATTCTAGATTCATGTTTGAGTGCCTTGATACTTGCAGTCATCAGTGGCAGCTTCTCTCGCCATCGACATTTTTTTGGGAATACATCAATTTCCCCTGATCTATGGATTCTCTCAAGTGTTCAACCTCAACAAATTTATTCACACTTGATAGTTTGCACTCTAGTACCTTGATTCCCATTTTCATTATTGGTGGGTGATCTCGCGTATGTTAACAGTATACATCAATGACCGGTAATTAGATGATGGACAACTGTGTTCAACCTCGACATCTCTATTCACATAGTAGGACATGTACTCATAGCGGTTTGTGTATAAGACCTTCCAGACTAGTTGCATCTCATATATGCTACCTCCTTGATCCTACCAGTGTTCATGAGATTTCAGCTCTTGTGACTTGATTCTAGTATATGTCATATATTTCCAGCCATTATGGAGAACTCGATCCACTATATGTCTTCATCCTTCATGGAGATCATGATCCTTTGTATATCTTCATTGTGGATATTCTGAGCTATTTATATTGTATGTGGAAAATACCACACATGTCATATTTTGTATCATGCCTATTCATGGCCATTGTAATCTTATGTATCAGGGACTGCTATATCTACTTGCAGTGATGTGTAGAGTTTGATCATTATATTGTATTGATTGGATGGTTGGTTCTTCCACTGGGTTCTTCATCACTTCACTTCTCGGATGGACTTATAATGTATTTTGGCCATCATATGAGCCCTCTGACCTCACACATTAGGGGGCATCTGTTATAGTTAATTTTACCACACATGGCGAATCACACTTTTATGGCCTTCCCTATCCCTCTACAGACTCCTTAGACCCCATGGACAATTTTTGTACCTTTGATGTTTCCAATATCATCCCTAAAAACATGCAATAATTTCCATACATGACTTTTAATTCCTTTCTCACATATATATGCGGGTTTGACCCCTAAAACCGCGTACATCGGGATGTGTGCAAAATTCCAAATTATTTTGGATTTTATTTGATGTGGATCCAAGTCACTTGTCTATTGGCCTTCCATATGCCTTGAGATCGCTCGGATTCAGCCTTCCATTACCCCATTGAAGAGCTATATAAGGAACCCTTTGGATACATTGAAGGCATGAGGAATTGAAGAGCAAGAAAACTATAGTCCATTGTTGCCAGACCTTATACTTGAGTCTGCACCCCTTTGTCCCTTGGAGCACTTTTGTGTTCTTCCCAAGCTTTCCTTTTACTTGTGAGATTTCTATCGAGAGATGGAGGATTGAAGTGGTGGAGGCCCAAGTGGGGGACTCAGTTTCTTCGATTCACAAACATGCCAACATAGGTTGTCACTATTGTAATATCTTTTTTATATTAATAGAAATATCTTTTCCTATCCAATAATGTGTATTTAAATGAGTATTTTATCCATGGATGCTTTCAAATGCTTATATGTTATTGATTATATATGCTAAAGTAGGTCTAACACGATTATATATAGCATGCTTGTCTTGTTTGCTGAGTGTTGAGATAGCAATTTATCAATACAAGCTCAAGTTGGAAAGCTCAATGGGGATCTACATCAACCATCCAGAATAAGGTCTGAATCGAGATCCTTTAGTGTTAGATATTTGGTTTCTCTTGCATATACGAAAGGATTGATTTCTGGAGTCAAGCTGTCTGTTGTGGTACCCCAAGCCATAGGAATTTCTCTTCATAACAATGGAGAAGGAGTAGAGTTCAGGGATATTGTGCAGGGTTCTAGACGATAAAGAAGAAGTGGTTATTGATAAGGAGATGAATGTGTTTGACCCTATTCTATCAGTATGCAGTGTATCAGTCTCAAAAGAACGTTTATGACAATATAATTCATAGGGAAATGATATCCTAAATGTCTATAGTTCCTTCCTGTATTACTTTGCTGTCGAAAAAACACTACCTTTTCTTGAATTTGTCGAGTGGTGTCTAAATAGTTATTCATCTTTTGAAAGAGTTATTATGAGGCATACAACGTAAAAAATCCTCTATAGAATTGACGCGAAATCTATTCGCGGGATATTGATTCTTCCTGATAGTTTTCCTGTACACCCTGAATCCTTCAATGAGAAAGTCCTAATTGAATTGTATAAAAATTGAAAAACTGAAGTCAGATGTCAGTTTTTATCCAATATTCTAAAAGTTGGTCAGTCGTCAGAGGGTTTATTTCTGCCATACAATGTAAATATTTTCAAAGATGAAGTCCAATTGGTCATGTCAATTGTTAGTCATCTTTTGGGTGTAGATGATGATACGCATGTCAATGAAGTCATTTTAGGTTTTTTGTGAATTATAGGTTCAACTGACCATGAATCCCATTCAGTCCATTGTTTCAATCTTGATGATATTTAGCCGAAGTAATCCATACCCAATTGGTTGAATTTCCTGAAGTCAGGTTCTTCAAGTACCAGTCATATTTGTAGAACATGCTTTTGTGTTCTAATGTGTCAAAGTTGCAATTCTTATCTACCATGTTCTCTCCAGAGCTTCCAAAACAGATCAACATGTTCAAGTTCATGAATATAATCATGGATGAGATATACAATGTGCTTTTCGATGAGGTCTTATCAAGGCTGTTGGAATACATGAGAATTATGTTACAGTCTTCCTCAGAAGACAAAATAGGAGATTGGTTTTTGCATAAAAAATTTACTGTTCTTAGAGTTTATGGGTTCACTGGAGAACCATACAGGTTACCTTCTTTCTTGATGCCAAGAATATCCGCATTAGATTTCATGAGACAAAGGTTATATGTAGAAGAGGAACATTTCGAAGCATTTAAAAAATATTCTAATGTTAAATTCCCTCTCAAAGTCGGTCCTTTCATTTTTAAGAATAAAAGCGCTCTGTTAGTGATTGAGAAATTATTAGAAGTTATGGATTTTCAAAAAGAGGAAAAAATGAACTATGACCCACACCATATTATTTCTTAGAGGAAGCAACTGAACAAAAACAAGCCATTTGATCATCAAATTGCTGAAGGATTAGAAAAAATGGAAAATCTGTCTAATTTTGAAGAAAATATAGAAGCTAATGAAGATAAGAGGGATATATTGGCTGTATCAGTCCAAGCATCTGTTAATTCTATTTTTATGAATAAAAGGACTCTTTCTGAAGTAGATGGCATGGATGTAGATGAAGAGATTTCTAATAAACAAATCAAAATGCATTCTTAGGATGAGCTAACTATTTTAGAAGAAATATATTCAAAATATTTAAAGAAGATGGTCCTGCTTCAGAAAAAGTCTGTCCAAATAAATCAATATTCTTTTGGAGATGAAACTAAAACAGAGTCCAGTTCTCATTACAAATCCAGGATAGAGGTAATGCCAAGTTATGCTCATAAAGAAATGCAGTCATTGGAGGAAACAAAGAATCTACTTCCTCGAGTTAGGAAATTAATCAATCAAAAAACTTCATTGATTTCTACTCGAGATGCAGAGAGGAATACCATAAAATTTTCTATGGTGAGTGATAAGAAAGTGTCTAAAATGGAGATGAAGCTGGACAAAATCAGTGTTCCTGATAAAATACAGCTCCACAAACATACCGGAGATGTTATTTATTCTGATTTGTTACATGCAATTGTGAAAATTACTAAATTACAATCCCTTGTAGATAAAATGGAAATACAATTGAAACATGAGAAGGTTGAAAATAAGGCCAATTTGATTCAAATTAAAAAGTTACAGGGAGATATTATAAGCTTAGGGACCGAACCAAATAATATGCAAGCAAGGGATAAACTTCTAGAAGAGAAGGATAATACCATTCAAGTGTTGAAAAAGAAGCTTAAGGTCCCTAACGTTGAACATGTTCAATCTTCAGAATTGTTTGCGTTATAGGAAGAAAAAGAGAAAGTCTACTAGGAAATGATGTATTATAAAGGAAAATCATTGAAGCTGCAGGAGGAGAAAGACAAGTGGGAAATAGAAAAGGATGAGTTGATAGCATAGATTGTAAAGTTGAAAAAAGATCAAAATGATGAAAAAGAGGTTATGGAAGAACTGATGAATCAACCTTTCATTGATACTGATTTACCCCTTGTTAATGTTGAAAAACCACTAAATGAATTTTCTGCAGATGCTTTACTAGTTCGTATGTCTCAGGTGAGCTTGAAAGAAGTGGAAATTAAAGAATTGAAAGATTAGAATGAAAAGATCAACTGAGAATTGGCTAAAAGCATTGAGGAGAAGAATAAAGCATGGAATGATAAGAGCCAATTGCAGAAAAAATTCAATGAATTAAAAGAGAGAATGTTGGGATTAGGGCAGACCCGGGTTCTTATCATTTTATCTTCGCACCAACAAAAATACCCACAGTGTTGGCCCTTTCGGCAACAACCTACGAACAGGTTGTAGTCTCACCCTAAAAAGCTATGGGGTGCCGCAGAATCAAGATTCTGCAGGAAGAAGAGGGATATTACTGTACCTTTAGCCTTAACAATTAATAATCATGCAATACAGAGCTTCGACATTTACTTAAATAGCTTCGCAGTTTAGATAAGTAGACAATTACTTGCTTAACCCTTAACTGGGAATTCACATCGAAGTTAGTACTTAGCAATATATATTACTTATCATTCATCTACTTATCAAAAGCATAAAAACATAACAGAAAGAAAATAACAAGAACCACCACAACAAAATATATACGTGGTTCACCCCCAGTGTAGGGGCTACATCCACAGAACTACGTTTATATTCAACTCTTTACAAAAAACACAGTTCTGATCTATGCACTCATCTACAGATCCTTTCTTACAAAAACCTTTGCGCACTCAACTGCATAGGTCGTCCATGCACTGAGCTGGGACTTAACCTTAAACCCTTAAACCCTCTGTGCACTCAGCTTTAGAGGTCATCCATGCACTCAGCTGGGACTTAACCTTCAACTAAAAAGAGATATTAGTTTCTTCGCATCAAATCAACATCATAAAAATCCTCCAAAACCTCTTCATAAGTGCCTATTTATACAAGTGCATTATTACAATACCATGAGCTTAAACCATGGGCTTAAAAACCATGGGTTAATTACAAAAATAGGGGCTTCAACCCAACCCCGAAACCCCTAAGACTATTTTGGAGCGCAACTCCTCTTACAAGCTTTGCACCAAAACCACGGAGTTGCCAAAATTAAGGACCTTCAAGGACGAGCCCCAACAATCCCCTAAGACTCACCAGTGTCCCGTCCTGGGACACTCTATTGGTTTTCTGGTGGGAGAATCTTGTTGGCAAAGATAGTAAATTGCTTGGTGAGGTTGCGCATGATATCTCCGGCTGCTTGCTCCTTCTCCACTATCTTCTTTTTGCACTCTGTCGAACTCTATATCCGTACGCATCTCTGTAAGCATCATATTTAGTCCTCCTACCGTCTTTCTCCCTTATATGCCTATCATCGTCATCATCCCTTCTGCTACTTCTACCACTGCCATGGCTTGCTCTATCCTTCATCCTTTCATCCTTAGAAGAATGCCTATGTTCCCTATGAGCGTCTCTCATTCTGTTATCTTCCTTCTCGAAATATCTTTCGGCGCCATCTTTATCTTCATAATATTTATGATGGTCATGGGAATCATTGGGCCTTATAAATCTATCAGCGACCCCATCCCTCGAACTGCCTCCCTTCTCACCCACTGCACACCCTGTGGTAGCGAAGGGGTGTGTAATGTGAATTTGGCTATCCGTCGAGGTGGCTAGAATCCTGGTCGAATAGATGGAAGATGAGGTGAATGTTGTGATGCAACGTTCTCATCCTCACCAAAATCTTCAAACCCTTCAGGTGGGGGCTCTGCTGAACTAGGAGGATTCATCTCGAGATCCTCCGGTGTCTTTCCTGATGGCTGGTTCCTTTCTTCGTTCCACTTAGAGCGAACTTCTACCTTAAATTTATTTCTGGTTTCTCTTATCTACATTGGTTGATTCGGCGTTGGGGGAGTCTCTTCGCAAGGTGCAGATTCAGGTGGGTTCCTCATAATGTTCTACAGATCCCTTTGTCTGAATTCTCTCAACAATTCCTGGACTTCACGATCAGCTGACATGGACTCAACTCAAGAAAATGCGTAATGCGACATTCGTAGGTCTAGGTGTCTTCTTATAGAATCCAAGGACCCAAATCTACCATAACTGAGCATTAAAGACACCAAATCTGGTAGATCTTATCCAAATGGCATTAGATTTCCCAAAATCTCATCATTACAGGCAGTTAATGCAGTTAACGTGTCAGTGCCGCCAAATCTGATTTTTTCCAATGGTCGCATTTTAAGCTCCGACACACCTTTCTTATTCGGCACAACCAGTAACTTTGGCTGCACCACAATAAGGTTCTTCAACACAATACAGACCTTCGACACATCCTGACACCACGACAGAATTTCTTCGACAGCCTCAATGATTCCTGCAGCGAGCATCTTATCTTGCTCTATCCTGACTTTTTCTTTATACTTAGGGTTCAGCCTATAAGGGTGCTACTTCATAGGCTTCGCATCAGCTTTCAAAGGGATTTTTATCACTCCGATATCACCAATGATACCTTTCATTTCTGAGAACTTCATCGGAAATAAGTCCTGATACTCATGGATAAGTTCAGTCACTTTGCTTACCATTTCTTTGTCCCAATAATCTCCAATGGTAGCGTACTTAGGCATTTCTTTTGATCCAATGTTTACTTTCCTTGTCTTCAAGGGCTGAGTTACTTCAGGTGATTCGAGTGCTGGTCCATGTACTTCGCAATGTCCTTTTGACTCAGGAATATTGATGTTGCGAGGGTCATCGTCTTCATCAATGGAGAGGTTATAGCATTCTACTACATTCGCTTGTTGTTCCTTCCAATCGGGCTAGTACTCAGCTATTTATTTATCATCAAACAACTTAGTATGGATCCTCCTAACAGCTGCGTCCAAAGCAGGGAAAACCTCATTAATAGAAAATGTGAGCAAAAAACTATCAGTAAGGCTAACTCAACTTACAGTACCATGGCGAAGCTCCACCTCCGCGTACCAATTCTTTGCTACAGGTTCCAGAGTGTGTACAAACCTATGTACCCATTCTTCACAAGGTACATGCTTCCATGCTTCATAACACTGCTCCAAATGTTCCTGAGGGATAGTCTTACCATTAAATATTCTTCATACCTCCTGAGGTTGATCCATGAATCTCAGGCAAAGAAACTTTTGACAAGCTTCCCAACTATGAATATGCTTTTTGTGACTATTCCACCATCTGGAAGCTGTGGCTCTGAATACTGAATCTAGTGTCTCCATTTTCTGTGAATCTGGTACTTTCTCTGAGAATTGCACAATAAAATCTTATGGGTCTGTCAAGCCATCAAAAGTAGGTAAGATTCTTGTCTGTGAGCCAACCCATCTGATAGACTTAGTAATTCTTGCACATCGATGTCCATGTAGCTCGTAAAGTCTATTCTTCCAATTCTCTAGACCTTCATATAAATGAGTCATGCAAGAACTGTCACACTTCCAATCCATTATACCTTCAACATTGGGGTTAACATAGTCTTCTTCTTTAGCTGTGATGATGTAAATATGATCTAAAACATCTTGATCTTCATCTCTGACTGGCTCTGTGTACCTTTCTCCTTGAGAAGGGTCCAACGGTACTATGACTCTCAAGAATTTTCCTTCAAAAGTCATCTGTATATTCTTAAGGTTGATTACTGCATCATTGTTTAGTGCCCATTCAATTCCTAGAAAGGCTAGATAGGGGTTTCTATCATCAATTATTTCAATGACTTCAAAATCTGCTAAGGTACTGACTCCATCAATATCCACTGGTACACTTGGGAATCTCCCCAAGGGCACAATATTCTGCTGATTGGCTAATATCAACTGTATAGGGGACCATTCAAGCATAGGTTTTCCCATTTATTCCCATGTCTGCTTAGTTAGGACATTCACTTCTGACCCCAATTCTAAAATGATATCAGTCATATCATAATCTCCTATCTAAGCATGCAATCTCATTTCTCTTCCAGTCCTTCTAACTCTATTAATAGTTTTTCCTTTATCAGAGCTTCGCTGAGGTTTGCAAGACGCAATAAATTTCTATAACTCATTCAAAGCATTATGATTTCTTAATAGCTTCATACAGCTCTGTAAAAATGATGTCAGTGTACTTACTTGATCCGGTGAGGCTTCTTGGAACTGTAACTGTTGTTGATGCTGTTGCGTAGTTGCTACTGATGTTCTTGGATCAGCAAATTCTTGCTTAGCTTCCATAAATGTTCCTTTTTCTCTTCCAACATCAAAGGCTGGAATTTTCTCTGGGGTCTTACGAACCCAAGCCTCATCAGGTTGTTTGTCCTTATTCGGCACCTGCGTCGTAGCTCCACTCCTTGTAACAACGTTAAGGGCTAGGACAGGTCTTTTCTCTACAGCAATCATCTGAAGATTCTAAGTAGGAGTGCCAGTTCATTCTTGGATATTGGCTATCAACTATGGGCATTGCTCAATCACATGATCGACTGCTCTGCAATATCAACATGTTGTAGTTGGATTCTGTCAGTCTCTAGCTACATGTCCTGCCTGATTACAGTTATAGGAAATAACCTGGCCTTGACCTATTCCAGGCATACCACCATGACCACGACCTCTGAAATTACCTCGACCCTGGTAACCATATCCATCATTGCCTTGTGCATCGGGTTGTACCCTATAAGCATCATAGGTTCGCTCTCTCATGAGGTCAAAGCAGCGACATTCGTCTTCGTTGTGTCCAACAGACTTACAGAACTTGCAGTAGGGATTCTTAGGTACTTGACCATATCTCTGCAGTAGATAGAAATCTTTAGGTCGATGCTAGCCAGTTGTTCTACAGATCTCACAATATAGGACATTAGGATTAAATGGGTTTGGTGCACCGGTATTCAAGTAATTTCTTAATGCAAGACAATGTTCTTTGTCATGAACTTCTGTCTTACATCATGTACACCAAACCTCTTTGTGAGTAGCTTTCCATTTTTTCATGTCATGAATCTCCAAAGCCATTTTGGCTAACTGCTCATGTATCTGGGCTATGCCAGAATTATCTCCAATAGGAGTTGTTTCAAGTTTCATGGCAACTTCCAACACCTCTTGCTGATCAGCAACCTTCTGTTGCATAAGTGGAGTCCTGATATGAGGCAATAGTGCTGCAATGAACCATTCCTTATGTTGTTTTGGTCCAATAGTAAAACTAACTTGATCTAGCAGAACCTTGAACCTCTGATCAAAGTCCCAAACTGATTCACATTGCTTCTGCTGAATTTCTTTCAGTTCAGTTATACACTGTGACTCTGATTTAGGATTCTTGAATTCTTTGATCATTGATTTTTTAATATCAACCAAGGCATAGTTCTGAGTACTGGAAAACTTCCTAAACCAGGTCAAAGCTCGGTCTCTGAAAGAGGTGACCAGCTGCACTCTTCTTGTATTTTGATCCATAATATTCTTAGCAGTCCAAAAAGCTTCACATAAGAACCAAAACTACTCTGGATCCTCTGATCCAGTTCCTTTAAAGACTAGGAGTTTGATGTCATCATTCACATGGGCCATAGTGGATCGAGGGGGGGGGAGGAGGGGGACTGATAACAGGGGGAGGGGAAATTACTGAGGTAGATTGACCTGCGACAGGAATACTAGGGTTAGGGTTACTTTCAGACTGCGACGGGTTCTCAGGGATAACAGGTCTTCGCTGCGGAGTTATAGGAGGGTTTCTAACAAAAGGGGTTTCTTCAGATTCATATTCTTCTGGACTTATTGGGGTATAATCGGTATTTTGGCCTAGGGTATAGGATCCAAGAGTTCTCTTGTATCTTTTACCATTGCAAAGCAAACCACTTTGCTCGTCAAAGTCACTTTCACTTCCAAACATAGGTTAGTAGCAATAAATCTAGCAATCTGATTTGATAAGCAATATGCCTTTCTCAGCCAAAAGCATTTTAATTTTCAGACTTAATGAATTCAGGTACTTACCCCTTGGTCCTTTGAAAAACTATCTTTCTGCTTCGCTGAAAGAAGTATGTGTGTCGATGGAAAACTCTGTCAAAAATGCTTCAAGGGTTCGCGTTGTCCATAAGTCAACAGCTCTTGATACAGTGTTGTTCACGCTTTTCAACAGCTTAATTCTTTCCGAGGTCCAGGAAGGAGACTGATCTTCTTTGAAGTTTGTCTTTCTTTCTCTCAACCTAGATAACCACTGGTGCAATTATATGTGGATACTACCAAAGAAAATTTCATAAATATCAGTAAAAACATACCTTTGCAAGAAGTCGTCTGAGCTACGATGAGGGTCCTTATTTTCTTATTTAGCAAATTTCAGATAAGTATCTTCAATCTAGTCACTGATTTATTTTACTGAGGGCCTCCAAAACATATCCCTCTAGGTACAACGTAGATCCCTCTTAAAGCAGATACTGGTTCAACTGGAAATGGAACCAATTTGTTGGTCCCTCCAGGTACAATGTAAATCCCTCTTGAAGCAGATACTAGTTCAACCGGCAATGGAACCAATTTGTTGGGCTTAGGGTAGACCCGGGTTCTTATCCTTTTATCTTCACACCAACAAAAAGACCCACAGTGTTGGCCCTTTCGGCAACAACCTACGAACAGGTTGCAGTCTTACCCGAAATAGCTATGGGGTGCCGCAGAATCAGGTTTCTATAGGCAGAAGAGGGATGTTACTGTACCTTTAGCCTTAACAATTAATAATCATGCAATACAGAGCTTCGACATTTACTTAAATAGCTTCGCAGTTTATATAAATAGACAATTACTTGCTTAAACCTTAACTGGGAATTCACAGTGAAGTTAGTACTTAGCAATATATCTTACTTATCATTCATCTACTTATCAAAAGCATAAAAACATAACAGAAAGAAAATAACAAGAACCACCACAACACAAGATATACGTGGTTCACCCCCAGTGTAGGGGCTACGTCCACAGAACTGCGTTTATATTCAACTCCTTACAAACAACACAGTTCTGATCTGTGCACTCAGATATAGAGGTCTTCCACGCACTCAGCTGGGACTTAAACTTAAACCCTTAAACCATATGCGCACTCAGCTGCAAAGGTTGTCCACGCACTCAGCTGGGACTTAACCTTCAACTAAAAAGAGATATTAGTTTCTTCGCATCAAATCAATATCATAAACATCCTCCAAAACCTTTTCATAAGTGCCTATTTATACAAGTTCTCTATTACAATACCATGAGCTTAAACCATGGGCTTAAAAACCCTGGGTTAATTACAAAAAGAGGGGCTTCGACCCAACCCCGAAATCCCTAAGACTATTTTGGAGTGAAACTCCTCTTACAAGCTTCGCACCGAAACTGCGGAGTTGCCAAAATTAAGGACCTTCAAGACCGAGCCCCAATAGAGAAACACAAGAAGAGATCCTTTACAGGGAGCTAAACATTTGATTTCAGATACTTTGTCTGTGGAAATCACTAAATTCAGGCATTATTTAAGTTTTATTGATGATGAAAGATCACTAGTAAATTTGGTTGCTCAAAGATTGAAATTGGCAAATGAAACTATGGAAAAGAAGCCTCTGAATACTGCTCATAATGCTGTGAATTTATTGAATTCTCCGACTTATCAAATTTGCAGGACATTGGGATCAAAGATAGGGTAGCAATTGTGTTATGGGCAAAAACGTTTATCAATAAACATCAACTTATGAAAGTCGTGCAGGATAAAGTGAATCAAATTTCTTCTCAAATCAAGGATTTCAGGACAACTTTTAAATATTTATTTGATGATGGTCTCCCTTATTTTTTGGATGACGAAGGATAGTTTTTTTCCCATGAACAATATCACAGCTTATTGGAACAGAATCGCATGGATCATTCCAAATTTGGAGATTTAGTCAAAGGATTGACAGGAAAGGTTATTGTGGAAAAGTTGACAAAAGACTTTGAAATATTCGACATGTTTTTAGTTATTAAAAAAGGATTACCAACTGTGTCTTATGAATCCTATGTGAATTTGGAGGTGTCAATAAGAGAGATGACAGAATTTGACACTCCAAATGTAGAACAGTGGAAGATCGTGAAGAAATTTGGGAAAACCAAATACATACTACATTCATGAAGATATGTTATGTAGTTTCGGGGAGCTATTTGTTTGTGATGCCTTGAAGTTATGGAGTTTTTTATAATAAAGAAATCTTTTATTTCAATCAAAGAATGTAATTATTATTCCCAGTTATTAGGGATATAGTTACAAGAACTTATGATTAACAGATTAAGTTGGTTATTGATGTTATTGGAAGAAACTATTTTTTGTATATATTTGAATTTTATTGATGTATCGGGGGTTGGAACCCGTAAGTTTGGACTAATGTTTTTGTGAGAACCTATTTTGAATAAAATTACAGAGCCAAATGCTAGTTCATCTTCAAAGATTCATGTGTTGTTTATGTTACAATCTGTGCTTTATTTCCTTGTTAATGTTTTCTAAGTGTTTACCTTCCATTTTGTTTTCTCTCATATCTAAACACAATTTTTAATAGTTTCAGAATTCATACATGTTATGCTCTGGCTATTGTTTCAGATTTTCACAAACATTTCTTCTAAATTTGATATGGAATTCATCTTGTGATTCTCTATATTAATGGATTGTTCATGTTTCTTTCCTATTTCCTGAAAATAAATGAATGACTGTGACTGAATAATTATCTTTCCTTTGTGGAGATTCTGTGTAGGCAGCTTTGTATTATCGTTATCTATTTTGACTCCATTTCCCAATGGTTATATGTGTTGTTTCAACCATCTTCATAACTTAAAATTGTTGACTTCAATATCTGGCCTTGTTAAATTTATATTTGAGAGATCCCTCTCTAGAAAGAAAAGCCAGTTTCTTTCTAAAAGTGGTTTTTGTTGTTACCTTGAGATTACCTTTCGCAACCTTAGGTATATTTTGAGTGATAACACCAGCTGTGGTTGTGAATGCTGGAATGCATGGGCATCCTCACCCTTCACAAAATATGAATTGTATGTTCTCTCTTGAAGCAGGTCATAAGCTTGGTAGTATTTATCCTCATGCCCTACGGAGTGACAAAAGGAGCAATACAAACATTTTTCCTTTGTAACCATCTTCTACATGTAGCTACAGTTTTCATGCCGACTCCCATATGCATGAAATCCACGACACCATGGCGCACCAGCACAACTTAAGGGGGTCAGTGCTCCTGAGTTCAAATAGTTTCTAAAATTTGGAAAAGTGTCCTTGGTGTGTCCACCCGTACGACACCACGTGCACCATAGGTCATCATGCTCTTCTTTTGCCTTCTTAATATCCTACAGTTGGAGTGTCAAATTTGCTAGTTGCGCCTGAATCTGGTTCATGCCAACTACAATATCCCCAATAGGTGAAGCTTCCAAATTCATCACCATCTCCAGAGCGTCATTCTATGTTGCTATATTTTGCTGCATTAACAACTGCCTAATGTGCAGAACTAGTGCAACGATGAAGCACTCCTTGTGCTGAACATCGCTCATTTTGAAGCTGACTCGAGCCATCGATGTCTTAAACCATTGATCAAAATCCCAAATAGTTTCATTCAGAAACTTATTTATTTCCTTGAGATATGTAATATATTGGGTCTTATATTTAGGTTTCTTAAATTCCTTGAATAGTCCTTCCTGGATCTCATTCAATGTTTTCATCGTTGTCCCCTGAGGAACCTGCATGAATCTCATGTACCAGTCAAGTGTGCAACCCCTGAGGGTGGTTTCCAATTGAATTCTCTTAATATATTCATCCACACTCTATTTGATAGTCCAAACTACTTCACATAAGAACCAGTACTGCTCCGGGTCATCAATCCCATTTCCATCGAATATAGGTAACTTCATCTCGTTGCCCACCATTCTTGTCCTTCTTCCTACAAACGGTGTTCTACTGTTCAGCTGATGCTGGCACGTTGGACAAGGTGACATAGAATGCACTTTTCTATGTGTTGGTTGAGTAGTGCGCATAGGTGTGGACATGTTACTAGTGGGGTTCAAGGTTCTCGCTATCCTAGGAATATTCCTGGGTCTGGCTGTCGTCGTCGTCAATGTAGGGTTGCTTTGTCCTATGTGGTTGTTCTTCACAGTATTCTGTCTCGATCGCAGCAGGACCTTCCCCTATCCTCTACCTCCTCTCTTGTCCAAACCATGCTCCTCCCCTCGTATAATCACTTATTTCCTCATCAACCCTCACAAATTCCTTGGAACTCATACCCATCTACCCCTTATATTGCAATTTTCCTTCCCCTTTTCATCACAGTGTCCATGATATTATTCTTGCACATTGATCTAGGAACAAAGCATCAATCTCATCAAAGAATAATCAACAAATAAATCATGAAATGGTGTTAATTGGAACCAAATTTTGGTTTCCTCCCTATATATTTAATAAACAATGAATGGTTACAATACCAATGTCAAGAAATAGCTTGAATCAATGAGAAATTTGAATACCTAAGGAGTCAATTTGAAATCATGAGTGAGTCTGGCTTAACTGACTGTTAACCATTCAATCACACTCAGTTAACCACTTGACCAAAACCCTAATTGACTCACCAAACCCTAACTGAAGTCAGAGTGCAATAAATGATTGAATCTCAACTGAAGGAGATCAAACACATGTCATAGCAATCCAACCATCAAGTGCTAGTGCTCCATGACTTCAATGAACCCCGATGAGGTTAACTGAAGCTGAACTGATCATCAAAAGTTGGTGGAGGCGCCCCTGTTGACTCCAGATCATTAAATAATATATTTAATGAGAGGAGGCTCCTTAATTGACTAGTTGAACTGATTGTAACCACCAGTTAGCAATTAGGTGCATTAATATCTCTCAGATCACCCCCGGAGTGCTTCAGTTAGCCTCCTTGACTGTAGGAGAAGGCTAAGTTAGACTCCTTGACTGTAGGTAGGCATGGGTGTGACTGGATGATGGAAATTAATGCTCCACTGATGTCAATTAATGTCAATTATACTTAGGATAGTGGTTTAACTAGGCCAATTTGACCAAAAAGAGTGTGTATGATGGTAAATGTCTCCAACACCCCCCTTAAGCTATACTCAGGAAGAGTTAGAAAACATAGATGCATAAAAATGCTAGGGCCTCGGCAACTAAGGCCATAGGTCACCCTATACAATGCTGAAACTGAAACAATGCTCAAAACAAACTAAGTGAGGAAAAGAGGGAAAACCCAGTAGGGAAAACCCCCCCTCAAGTTGAACACTGAAAGTAGTCTGGATCACCCTGATGAACTCACACCCAATAGTGAATGGAGGTAAGTGAACTTCTTTTCTAAAAATCTCTTGGTGAATATGTCTGCAATCTACTCATCAGTCGGGCAGTATTGTAGAATGATGGTCTTGTCATGCACTAGCTCCCTGATGTAGTGCATGTGAATCTCTACATGCTTGGTCCTCTACCTGGTAATTGGATCCATGGATATCTTAATAGCACTCTGGTTGTCACAAAGGAGGACAATGGACAAAGTAATACCAATATCAAACTCTGAAAGAATGCCTTGCAATCAAACTACTTGGATGCAAGCACTCACCGCTCCTCGGTACTCGGCCTCTACCGAAGATAGTGCTATGGAAGCCTAATTTTTTCTTGACCAGAAAATGGGGCCACCACCAAACATGAATACACATCCAAAATTTGACTTATGATCAATAGAATCACCCACCCAATCGAAATATGTGTATCCAACCAGCTCTAGCTCGGAGTCTGCAGCATAGTGAATGTTGTAGGTCCTGCTTCCCTGAATGTACTAGAGGATCCTATTGGATGCCTTCCAATGAAGATCATGAGTCTACTACATGTATCTTGATACAGAATTCATGGCATAACAAATATCATTCCTATAATGTGTCAAGTACAACAAGCTACCAATTAGCTCTCAATAGGTAGTGCAGTCCATGGGAGGTGTGTGTTTTCCTTCTTCAAGGCTGATCCCTGAAAGGAAAGGGAATGGTGCAGGCCTACATTCAGCCATGTTAAAATTTACTAATAGGTATGAAGTGTATTTTTACTGAGTGACCATAATTCCATCATAATTTTGCTCGATTTCGAGCCCCAAAAATTGTTTTAGAAGCCCCAAATCACTCATTTCAAAGGCATTGTGGAGAGCAGTTATGATGGTTGAAATGGAGGCAACTATGCTACCTGTGATCTGTAAGTAATCAACATATAAAAAAATTATAATTATATGACCATCATGCTGCTGTAAATACACATTTGGATCTGATCTAGATCTCTGAAAGTTTTGCGAGAGAAGGAAGGCATCCATCTTGGAATACCACTCTCTTGGGGCCTGTTTTAACCCGTATAGTGACTTATTTAGCTTGAAAACCAAATATGTATCAGTGATGTAGCCCTCATGCTGCTTCATGTATATCTACTCATGAATATATCCATGCAAAAAGGATGACTTAACATCCATGTGGTGCACCTCCCAGTGCTTGGATGCTGAAATAGCCAAAACAAGGCGGATGGAGTCCATTTTTTCAACCTGTGCAAAGGTCTCATGGTAGTCCACTCCTTGGACCTAAGAGAAAACTTTTGCTACCAGCATTGCCTTATATTTTTAGGTACTTCCATCAACATAAAAAATTTTCTGAAACACCCACTTGCACTTAACCAATTTCCTTCCCGGAGGAAGAGAAACTATCTCCCAAGTAGTGTTTTTCTGAAGAGAATTCATCTCTTCATCCATGGAAGCTTGCCATCTCGGATCATTCTGAGCATGGTAGTAGGATTTTGGATCTGAACTAATCATCAAATATCAAATTTCAGACAACAAATTATCAGAACAAGAGAGCGCAATACCTGCTCTTTGGAATCAAACCGGGTTCTCCTTGGATCATTCGGATTTCCAATGTTTTCTCCTGCAGATGAGAGTGTCTATTGGGCCCATGTAGGAAGATGATTTTGCACTTCAGGTTCTGATTCAGCATCTAATGATTGCTGCACACTGATACCAAAAATCATAGGATCCAAATAAGGGTCATCACCCCCAATTTCATCATCCAAATAATCAGTAGAATAGGAAGGAAATTTAGCAGTTTTCTCCTTCACTAGTTCTATGTCCTGAAGAGGCTCATCGAACTTGACACTTCTCTCGATGATGATATGTTTGGTATTGATATCCAGCAGCTTGAATCCTTTAGATTCATCAGGATACCCAATAAACATACATTCTATTCTTTGCGGTTACAAAGTCCTTCTTTTATCTGTTAGAAAAATCAACCCATAGTTAGCTACCTTAGACATTAATTAATCCAATTTTTGTCTTATTTGCCTAGTTTCCATATTCCACCTTATGCAAGTTGTCCTCCACACATCCATAGTGGTAAAACTTGATAAATTTGAGTCATGGAGCACTTGGGAAACCTCTTGGAATCAAATCTATTTTATTCCTAGCCTCCCTAGCGCATGTCTGCTTTTTCTGCTTTATTGCCTGCTTTTTCCAAGTTTTAAGGCAATTGAGAAAGTTTGACTAGGTGAAGTTAACTTGTTTTTTTTCCTCATCATCTTCCACTCTTTTCTCCTATGAAAAGCATGTATGATTTGTCCTTCCACCGTCTATTAGCTTGCCTAATTTATTTTTACAATTCATGAGCTCCTAGACAGTTTTGGAAACTGCTTTATGCACCTATGGGGGATTTGCTTAGATTTAGTAAGCCTGCTTTTGACCAAATTCGAATGGAATCCTTATGAATTAGAATATCTCATGTAATTATTTATTGTGGTAGCCTATGACTTCACAGGGTTGGCTATTTTACAGTTATTCAATACAGATTAGTGTTCTGCTCCATATTCAGTCTCCTTTGTGAGTAATTTGCATGTGTAATTGGCAATTGTTGTGAGTGTAATTGTTATAACACATGGGTTCAATTTCCACATGGTATTATAGCCTTTGTAGATTTATTTCTCTCCTTCCAATTTTTTATTACAGGTTCGACATCATTGACTGGGAGCATTCTGCTGACTGAAGGGACAATTTCTGAGCTATGGATCAATCTCAGAAGATCATCTTGACTCCATTTAACTTCTTTGAATGGAAAGCAGAGATGGAGATATTGTTGAGCGTGAAAGGCCTCTATAGAGTGACTATGGAAATAGAAGTAGAGCCCAATGCATCTGCAAAGAATATTAAATGGCACAACAGGAGGGATGAGGCCTATGGTCTCCTGTGTTTGAGCATATCCAGAGACCTCCTTTTCCATCTTGATGGATTGACAACACCAAATGAAGTATGGGAAAATCTTGTTGATATTTTTTGTAAGACAGATGAGATGAGGGGACATCAAATTGAAAATGAATTGATCTCCCTGAGTCCCAATAGCTTTGAATCCCTGCAACTCTATTTTTCCAAGTTCAAAGCACTTGTTTTGCAGCTAAAACAATGTGGGATCGAAAAGAAGGATGAGAAACTGGTTTTGTCCATACTCTCAAAGCTTGGCCCTGACTATTCAGTGTTTGTTTCAACCTTCTATGCCACAAAGTTGACAGCTCGAGCCTGGAAAATGCCTAGCCTTGCAGATTTCATGAAATCTCTCACACAAGAACAAGATAAACTGGTGATGATGGGCACCATCAAACCTCCAAAGACCAAGCTCTGGTTGCTAGAGATTCAAGGAGGTGGATTCAAAAAGAAAGAACAAAGCTAAAAATCCACCTGAGCAAAAGAGAGACAAGAAAAAGTATCCAGAGGAGCCTCAAGGTTCCAAGAAGAACCCCCAGAAGAAGAAGAACAAAGGAGAAATGAGCAAGTGTGCATACTGCAATAAGGGAAATCATTCTGAAAGCTCCTGCATGAAGAAGCAAATAGACATGCTGACCCAAATCCTGGAGAAGAATGGAATCTCCCTTCCAGACAGCTCAAAGAAGAGGGAAGGAGGATCAAATTCAGAAGATAGAGATAGAGTTCATGCATTGGTTGCTAGCACATCAAGCTCACCTAGTTTCATCATTGATTCTGGAGCTTCAAGACATATGGTTTAGACTAAGGAGGCATTCACCTCACTTGACATGTCGAAAGGTCCACCAATTGTACTGGGAGATGATTCTCTCACTGAAAGTTTGGGCAAAGGGAGGATTGATCTTGACCATGGTAAGTTCAGTAATGTGTTGTATGTTCCAGGTCTTTCCTCTAACCTCTTATCAGTGTATCAGATGACCCACACAGGGTCTCCAAAGAAGGTCATATTCTCCCCTGATGAATTTGAGATCATAGAGATCTCAAGTGGTAAAGTCATTGCAAAAGGAGTTGCAAATCACACTTCGAAGGTATACATGTTCTCACACTTCCTACCCTACTCAAACCCCTCTGCTCTTTTGATTCATGCTAACGAGGCAAGCAAGCTTTGGCATGAAATATTTGGCCACCTTAATTACAAGTATCTTTCTGATATTAGTGAAAAAGAAATGGTCATAGTGTTACCAAAGATTAAGTTTTCCAAAGGATTCTGTCAAGGTTGCATCTTAGGAAAACACCCAGAGCATAAATTTGAGAAAGCTAGCCATGAGAGAACCTCTGCACCTCTTGAGTTGATCCACAGTGATTTTGATGGCCCATTTCCTCATATTTCAATGAGTTAGGCCAAATATGCATTGAAATTCATAGATGACTTTTCCAGGTATTGCTGGGTTTACTTCCTGAAACACAAGTCTGAAGTTTTTGGCCTCTTCAAAGTCTTTAAAGCTTTGGTTGAAAACCAGTCTGGGAGGAAACTCAAGGTCCTCAGATCTAACAATGGTGGTGAGAATGTCAAGTCTGAGTTCATTCAATATTGTGCATATGCAGGTATTCAGATGCAGCATTCTATCTCTTACACACCACAGCAGAATGGTGTTGCTGAGAGGAAGAACAGATCACTGAAAGAGATGGCAATCTGCATGATGGAGGCTAAGACTTTGCCACCAAAGTTTTGGGCCGAAGCTATAAACTATGCATCATATATCAAGAATATGGTGCATCATAAACAACTTGATGGTATGACTCCTTTCGAAGCATAGAGTGAGCACAACCCAGATGTGACCCATTTCAGGATTTTTAGCTCAAGGGCTTGGGCTAGAATTCCAACAGAAAAGAGGAAGGCTTTGCAGCCCCAAATCCAAGAGCGTCTATTTTTTGGGTACTCAGAATATTGAAAAGGGTACAAGTTGATAAATTTGAGCACAAACAAATACTTCATTGAAAGGTGTGTTCAGTTTCAAGAAGAGCCCCTAGCAGCAGTGGAATTTGGAGAATCCTCTTCACCACCAGAACCTCTAAATGTAAGTGAAGAGATAGTTGAACATGCTGATTCTTTTATGTCTGATAATGATGATTTAATTGCAGATCCTAATAATCCTACAAGACCAAAATGGGCAGCCAATACCATTCATGCAGCTGGAGAACTAGCTGGAAATCCTAATGATTCTAGGAGGACTAGATCTCAGTTTGAGAGTGCTCTGTGCATGAAAGATCCTATGTTTGTAGATAAATGCTATCTGATGGTAGAATCAGACCCACAAACATATTAATATGCAGCAAATGATCCAATATGGAAAGCAACCATGGAATAAGAGTTCAGCTCACTCCAGAAGAGCAACACTTGGGAGCTGGTTGATCTTCCCCCAGGGAGGAAGCTAGTTCAGTGTAAGTGGGTGTACAAAACCAAATTTGCTGCTGATGGTTCACCTCTAAAGTACAAGGCTATATTGGTAGCCAAGTGCTACTCATAGGTACATGGCATAGACTACAATGAGACCTTTGCACTAGTGGCAAATATGGACTCCATCAGGCTAGCCTTCACCATTGCAACTTCAAAGAAGTGGGAGGTACACCACATGGATGTGAAGTGTGCTTTCCTGAATGGAGATCTCACTGAAGATATTTACATGCATAAGCATCAAGTATTTTCTACTAACCCATCTCTTGTGTGAAGGCTAAAGAAGTCATTGTATGGGCTTAAGCAAGCCCCCAGGGCTTGGTATGCCAAAGTTGATAGCTTTCTGCTATCACTGAATTTTGTTCGATGCAAGTCAGATCCAAATGTCTATTTGAAGCTGATTCATGATTCATTAATGATTATTTTTTTGTATGTTTATGACCTTCTCATTACAAGAAGCTCAAGGGATGAAATTGCCTCCTTGAAGGATGCAATGAACCATGCCTTCTCAATGACATATTTGGGCTTATTGAGCCAATTCTTGGGGCTCGAGATTGCTCAAACAAAATAAGGAATAAAAGTACATCATTCCAAGTATGCCTTGTATTTTCTGAACAAATTCAATATGAAGGATTGCAAGCCAATCAAGACTCCTTTCCTTTCAGGAATTACGCTTGAAGAAGCTGATTCTTCACCTATGGTACACAATACACTGTATAGGCAATTGATTGGATGTTTGTTGTATCTTACACATACTAGACCTGATACTTCTTATGTAGTAAGTGTGGATTCAAGATACATGGATCAGCCTCATGATATCCATTGGAGAGCATCCAAAAGGATCCTTAACTTTGTTCAAGGAACAAGGACTCATGGGATCTTATACAAAGCTAAATCTGATCTTGATTTGATTGGGTTTACTAACAGTGATTGGGCAAGTGACAACACAGATTGAAAGTCAACATCAGGATATGTGTTCATGCTTATAGAAGGGCCAATCAGCTGGTCAAGCAAGAAACAGAGTGCCATTGCACTCTCATCTACAGAAGCAGAGTACAGAGGAGTTGTAAATGTAGCAACTCAATGTTTATGGTTGCAGGGGTTACTTGGAGAGTGTGGATTCGAATCAGAATACTCAACTACTATCTATTGTGATAATCAAAGTAACATTCGAATCTGTAATGATCCAGTTCAGAAGTAGAGAACCAAACACATTGAGATCCATATGCACTACATCAGACAACTTGTGCATGATGGCACCATTCACCTACTCTTCTGTTCATCTTCAGAACAAGTAGCAGATATCTTCACCAAAGTTTTTTTGTGAGAAGACATTCAGCAATCTCAAATCACTGCCGGGGATTTCTGATCATGCTATGAATCATGAGTGATGACAAGATTTCCAAATTTTGTTTTATTGTCCATGTTTAAGGGAGGATTTTTCCCACTGGGTTTTTGCCTCTTTCCTTGGTTAAATGGACATGCAGCATGTAAAGGGTGACTAAACCTTGTTTATAGGCCCTAAAATTTTCTGATATTTTACTCATTAGTTAGGCTTAAGGGGGCATGTTATAATAATCAACCCATAGTTAGCTACCTTAGACATTAATTAATCCAATTTTTGTCTTATTTGCCTAGTTTCCATATTCCACCTTATGCAAGTTGTCCTCCACACATCCATAGTGGTCAAACTTGCTAAATTTGAGTCATGGAGTGCTTTGGAAACCTCTTGGAATCAAATTTTCTTTATTCTTGGCCTCCATAGTGCATGTCTGCTTTTTCTGAGTTTTAAGGCAATTGGGAAAGTTTGACTAGGTGAAGTTAACTTGTTTTTTGTCCTCATCATCCTCCACTCTTTTCTCTTATGAAAAGAATGTATGAGTTTTCCTTCCACCATATATTAGCTTACCTAATTTATTTTTCCAATTCGTGAGCTCCTAGATAGTTTTGGAAACTACTTTATGCACCTATGGGGGATTTGCTTAGATTTAGTAAGCCTGCTTCTGACCAAATTCGAATGGCATCCTTATGCATTTGAATCTCTCATGTAATTATTTATTGTGGCAGCCTATGACTTCACAGAGTTGGCTATTGTACACTTATTCAATACAGATTAGTGTTCTGCTCCATATTCAGTCTCCTTTGTGAGTAATTTGCATGTGTAATTGAAAATTGTTGTGAGTGTAATTGTTCTAACACCTGGGTTCAATTTCCACATTATCAAGTGGAATCTAGGCCCATACAGTGGACCCAAACACCCATAGGTTCATCACACCCATCTTATGTCCGAAGTATGCTTCAAAAGGAGTCTTTCCTTTCATGGATGAGTGTGGCACCCTATTCTGAATGTATGCTGCTGCATGCATGGATTCAGCCCACAAATTTGCAGCAAGCTTCTTTGACTCCAACATATAGGTGGTCATCTCCTTGAGAGACCGGTTCTTCCTTTCTGCTACTCCGTTCTGCTGGGGAGTGTAGGGAATTGAATGCTGGACCTAAATACCACTTTGGGAGCGTATGTACAGCAACTCATTACTGACATACTCCCCTCCATTATTAGATCTCAAGATCTCGATCTTAATCCCAGAGGAATTTTCGATCAAGGCCTTCAATTCAGAAAAATTTTCACATACTTCTGATTTCTTTTTGAGAAAGAAAACCCATGTATACCTTGAAAAATCATCAATAAAAGTTAGGAGGTACCTTGATCCATTCATGGATGTTATAGGCATAATAATTTTGATATCATAATGTATCAGCCCCAATATGCTTGTAGCTCAGTTTGCCTTCCCCTGATCAAACTTGTGCTCAAGGTGTTTTCCAATCACACAGCCCTTGTGAATTCCTGTGGTTGCCTTGATGATCGGGAGGCCTTCAACCATGGAGTCTTTCTATAATTACTGCAAATATTTGAAATTAATATGGCCAAACCTCTCATGCCACATCCTACTAACCTCATTTCCATGAGTTAGCAGAGCGGTGGGCTTTGCATCTGCAACAAAGTGAGAGAACTCATAGGCTTTTGCGTGATGGTTTGCAAGGCCTTTAGCAATGAGTTTCCCGGATGCAATTTCTATTATCTCAAAATAATTTGGGATGAAAGAGACTCTCTTAGGCATTCCTGTATGTGTCATTTGATAGACACTAAGGATATTTGCTGCTAGATATGGTACATACAAAACATTAGAGAAAAAACCATTTTCTAGATCTACAATACCTTGTCCTTCAGAAATGATGGTGGAGTCATCTCCCATGTGGATGGGGATGGATTTGCCGGTCTCCAAGGATGAAAAGGAGTCTTTTTCAGCCATCATGTGGTTTGAAGCTCCAGATTCAATCAGCAATGCTTTGGATTTCAAAGTGCTTGCCATGAGGGCATGACCTTTCCCATGTTGTGGTTCCCGATCTTCGTGATCTCTCCTCTGAAAGCTCTCCGAAAGATTGATGTGATTCCTCTCAAGGAGAGAGGTTTCTTCATTAAGCTTTTTCTTCATGCAGGCATGTTTAGGGTGAAAACCCTTCCCACAGTAAGAACACTTGATTTTTTCTTTCCCATTGTGCTTTTTTCCTTTGTTCTCCTTGAACCGGAAGATTCATCACGCTGTTGGTTTTCAACTCTAGGCCTGGGAGCATCAAATTTAGTTTTCTGATTTTTCTACTGGTTTCCTTTACCCTTCAAATCTTTGGGCCCTGAGACATGGAGGGATTGATCATGGGAAGATCAGATGATCCCCATCTAGACAGGCTTGTCATGTTCATTAGTTAGGGACTCAATGAAGGAATTGAGTGTAGGCATCTTCCATCCGGGGGTTGTGAGCTTCCTGGCACGGAATGTAGAAACAAAAACTAAATAATCAGCCCCAATTTTGGAAAGGATGGCAAGGATGAGCTAATCATCCTACTTCTCCACATTGCATTGATTCAAGAGTAAAACAATATGCTTGAAATTTGTAAAGAAATCATTCAGAGTCTACAAATTGGAAGGTTGGAGAGACATGAGTTCATTTTCGAGTTGGTAAACTCTCAAGTCATCATGCTTTCCATATAGGGATTCCAATTTGTCCCATATTTCTTTCAGTGTCTTTAAATCTGTAATATGGAAGAGAAGGTCTTCGGAAATAGAGAGGCACAAGAAACTGAAGGCTTCATCCTTCTTGTTCAAGAATCTTTATTTTTCTATGGTGGATCCAGGCTCAACTTCAGTGTCCATGGTGACTCTAAAAATTCCTTTGGAGCGCAACTGAATCTCCATTTTATTTTTCCATGAGTGGAAATTGTATGGAGTCAAGAGATCTGCTGAGGAGGTCATTTGGATGTGCTGTAGCGAATGCTTCACCTGAAGAAACTTGAAAATCAAAACAGAAAGGGAAAAATAAGGTCGAACAGCCTGCACATTCTAGGCTTTCATCACATCCAACATAGTCAATCAAGTAAGCTTGATCAACAAGTTCTTTACTTGGGATATTGAGTGGTAAGCCTTGGCTTCTGGTGCAATGCTGGAATTTTGAGCTATTGCTCACTTTTCATGGAGAAATCTGTCAAAAAGCTTGTTTTTGAGAGATAGATCTTCATCCCACCATATGATCTGATACCATATTATTCTTACACATTGATCTAGGAACAAAGCATCAATCTCATCAAAGAATAATCAACAAATAACTCATGAAATGGTGTCAATCGGAACCAGAATTGGTTTCCTCTCTATATATTTAATAAACAATGAATGGTTACAATAACAATGTCAATCAATAGCTTGAATCAATGAGAAATTTGAATACCTAAGGAGGAAATTCGAAATCATGAGTGAGTCTGGCTTAACTGACTGTCAGCCATTCAATCACACTCAGTTAACCACTTGACCAAAACCCTAATTGAATCACCAAACCCTAACTGAATTCGGAGTGCAATAAATGACTGAATCTCAACTAAAGGAGATCAAACACATGTCATAGCAAGCCAACCATCAAGTGATAGTGCTCCATGACTTCAATGAACCCCGATGAGGTTAACTAAAGCTGAACTCATCATCAGAAGTTGGTGGAGGCGCCCCTGTTGACTCCAGATAATTAAATAATATATTTAATGAGAGGAGGTGCCTTAACTGACTGGTTGAACTGATTGTAACCACCAGTTAGCAATTAGGTGCATTAATATCACTCAGATCACCCCCAGAGTGCTTCAGTTAGCCTCCTTGACTATAGAAGAAGGCTAAGTTAGCCTCCTTGACTGTAGGTAGGCGTGGGTGTGACTGGATGATGGAAATTAATGCTCCATTGATGTCAATTAATGTCAATTATACTTAGGATAGTGGTTTAACTAGGCCAATTTGACCAAAAAGAGTGTGTATAATGGTAAATATCTCCAACACATGACCTTTGCACACCAGAGTTCCACTACTCGAGGTGAATTTTTAGAATACCCTTTTCACAGATAAGCATCTTAATAGATAATTACAGAGATAGCAAGAACCTCCCTCATGGCTCGGTGAAGAACTCTCTTTATGCTTCATTGTATGCCTTATTGGTACCGACTGTAAATTCAGTAATGTATCCTTCTAGAATACTATCCAGCCATACTTCGACAGGTTGTGATGGTTGGTTATTGGTTTCTTGTAGCTCCTAGATCAATCCAGGGGTCCAAGATGTCGACTCTCCTCCTTAATGGTTATTCTTCTTATAAGTGATTTATGCTATCCACTCATGTAGTATGACTGGAAATTCACAAAAGAACCATTCATATGGACAATCGTAGATATATATGTCCAGCCACCTGGTTGTCAACAGCTTTGGGTTCTGATTCTCTATTTCAGCAAACTCTCGCAGCTTTAGGTCAAACCAATATTCAATCTCCGGTTTTGTTGGATGCCACAACATATCTTCCCTTCAGTTGCAACAAGGTCCCGAAAACAGAACCATTTGTTGGTGCAACCCACCAACAAAGCCTCATCGACAGGGGTTCCCACTCTGTCGATGCCTAACCAACGGGATCTCCTTGAGCACTGGCCCAGACATGTTTGAACTCACCTGGCAACACCCGTAAAGTGGATGAAGTCTCACCCAAGATGTCAAGGGAGACCTGTCAAAACCAAGTTTTTGGCAGTAAGAAGGGAGGGTATGGAATCAACAACTTAACTTCATAATCAACAGATACTCTAGAGATCGTCTTAATAGAATCACATCATTCATCATAGATTTATTAGCATAACCAATGAATATCCAATGGATCGCATTACTTCATTCATTGCAACAGTAACAATCATTCACATGATAGATACATTAAACATCCATAATTATCATTGTGGACCATAAAACAAGAAAATATGAGATAAAATCACTTTAGGGAAACATCCGTCATGTCATATTACTTCTGCAAAATAGATTCTCAACAAGTAGTTCGTCTCCATAGCAGGAGACGAAAAACAGATCGACACAGTTAGAGCCGAAAACCTGCTCACCATAGACACAGATACAAAAAGATACCCAAAATACAATTTCTTCTCTAGAATTCTCTCTCTGAGTTCTGATGAACAGTATCTCTCCAAGTATATTTACTATTGCAACTCTATCTCTATATATAGGCTTTCTCCTTTACATCCAATGTCCACTTCTAACTAAATTCTAACAAACTAGTGACCTATATCCTCAAAATGTGGTCAATCGGTACAAAATTGCATAAATAATTCCAAAAATGGTTATTCTTCCATCTATCATGCTATTGTGGTCCTTCACGATGTCCTGTGAGCTTGCGTAGCCTCTGCGGTGCTGGGCAACTCACTTACCCAATACCCCTGCCAACAAAGGTGCTTATAACAATATCTTATTATTCTTCGATTGCTTCGTCATATCATCAAACAATTACTTTTGGTGTCTTCTGGGATGACACATGAGGTATGAGATTATCTTTAATATAATCTACAATGATTCTCTTGGCTCTATCCTTAGCCTCATCTCCCTTTGGCTCTTATAATATTTTTACTGAAATATTGATCTAAGTCAATTTCTTCAAAGATCATGGAGTTCCTATACTTATTAAGATTTATATTATTCCCTTCAAAATAGCTTGGTCAAGGAATCAAACATCTCTTTAGGTGTCTTTAGGGAAGAAACTTGTGGTATAAGGTGATCCTCTTGGCCTTGACCAAGTTCTTCTTATGTATGGATTTAGCCTCATCTCCCTATGAAACTGGAACCTCTACACTTATGTAGGTGTCCAATTCATTTTCTTCAAGAACCAGTGAGATCCTATACTTCCATGCTTGGAATTTTTCAGCTTCACCAAGCTTGTCATTAGGTTGGTGTGATTAGTCATTTTGAAATGAGAACCTCAAATGTAAACAACAAAAGATTAAATCTTATCGATTTGAGGTTTCCATCCCGGTTCCGAATTTGGATGATCTAGGGTTTGTCAGAGAAACCCTTATTTTCAAAACTTGGAATCCTTTAGATATGATTAGATAGAAATATGTGCCTCCTCAAGGTGAGTTGAGCAGCATCCTCATTTTCCCAAAACTATGATCATAACTGCAAAATATCTAATGCCTTAGTTTTCTTCAATTTCTTCTACATAATTTCCTGATATTGTTTTTGAAATATATCTGAAAGTACTACTCCTCTGTGTCAGAAACTTCGTTCTAAGGTAGCCACGTCTATCTTCTTTCCAACATCATAGGTTTAAGTAGAATTGGTTTCACCAATTGGAGCTTATGAGAGTTTTCCCAAGGTGACTTATTTGAGGACTGTTCAGCATATCGAACTTGTACGGACTGCCATGTGTCACTTTTTCACCTTCAGGGTATGGAAATTTTACCACATAAATTAAAGTCTATTCCCTATCTGGAACATCTTGTGAAATTTAATTTGGACCTTTGTAGCCAAAGATATATAAATGTTCCCTAGGTGTCATGTTTAGGGATGAATCCAGGGAAAGGCTGGAACCATGATTTGGAGGAAACATATCTCCCTGAATATAGAAAATATGAGCCTGAAACCTTTACAAAGGGTACATCATGAATTTATCTTTATCCTGTAAATGTTTTGGCTCCTGAGTCTTCTCCAATCTCATGACATAGCGAATGTACCAAAATTACTAGTTCTAGTATTATGGTTTGACTTTCCCGGAGTTTTACCCAACCAAAAATTTCGATCTTGGTCTCAAAAATTTCGATTTTGTGGAGGAGACCAATCCTATGTTGGGCTCACTCAAAAATTCCTCTTCTATGAAAATCCCTAATTTCCTGCAACAATGACATGTCAAAAACTGAAAATGCTAGGAACCAAATTCTTCTTCGACAGAATGATGCACCCTTCAATGGAGAGTTATCCTATCCTCCTTTTGTTGATAATCTGTGGAGAGAGACCCAAAAAGTAAGAAGCCATAGCTTCTACAGCTACACAGTTTCTTCTTTGTAGGTTAGCTATTATACCATGTTAGTTTCTTATCATTTAATCAATATGATCTAAGATCTTATCTGAGAGAATAACATGCACAACAATAATCACAAGAGAGACACAAAGAGTTTTCCTCGGGGAAACCATAAAGGAGAAAACCCACAACTTCCTTAGAGATAGAATGAGCACCAATGGAAAAATTAAAACCCAAAGACAGAAAGATGATCTTCGAGAAATTTTCTTTCTCTCACTTGCACGAGCTCCTCATCTCTCACTCATGTGCTATAGTTGAGTGAGTGTGTGTTCCAAATAGAGAGGATCACTCTCTATTTATACTAGTTTCTGACTTGAAAATTACTTACCAGGGCCGACTTCACTAGGAGAGTGTAATAACCCTAGTTCCCCTCAACTGTGGGGACTTTGCCCCCCGATCAATAAAGGAGGGTTAACCTCTATGACTTTACATGACCTGATTACATTAATGATTCTCCCGATAGGAACATCGAGGTACAATGAATACAATACATAAGATATACAAGTGAATACAAGTTACAAATACATCAACATGAGGAATGTAATCTAGAAGATACAAGTATCGCGGAAGGTTTAATAACAAATTTAAGATTGAGGAATCTGAAAAAACTGAATATTCAAAAAACTTTCTAAATTTGCATAACAAATCTCTCCACAAAATTAGTTCACTAAACACACTAATTGTTGGAAATATCAGAAAGGAGCTTCTTCTATGAATCTTTACAATAAACAACTAACAAACAAAATTGATCATGTCTTTTTTGGAGACAATGAATAAAAAATTAGTGTTTTATAGCATATCTATATATTGAATATGTTTTTTTCCTTTTAGTTTCTTCTAAGATGTGATATCTCATATCTGTTTTTGGATGTGCATGCAATATTTTATTTTAATGCTATATTTCATTGATGGGATCACAATAGTCCTTTCCATTAAACATGATAAAATAAAACATTTTATAACTTTGGGAAATTCTATCATTTTCAAGAATACCTAGGAGATGGGCCAAGAATGTTTTCTAGTGGTTCCTTTTTGGGTGAAATTCTAGGAATCCATTTCAAAATGTTTCACGGAAAATTCATTGGCATCCCTACTTTGCACGTGTTTCCTCATGGCCTTCTTCTTAGAGAAGGAAACCTTGAGAGTATAACACAGTTTTGGTTCCAAGTCAAATACTTGGTGCCCCCATGCAATCCAAAATTCCAAGCCCATGTTTCTTTTGTTGCTGTCGAAATATCAAGAATGTATCTGCAATCTTGCTTTTATGGAGAAATATCTTCATCTAAGATTGATTTCTTTAAGTTAAAATGTTAACATTATATTCCCTTAATCAACATAGATAGAGTTATCAATTCAATAATCAATAGTTGTGTGATAGGTGACCATGAAAGAAAGGACAATAATGATTATGATGTAACCTAAAAATAAATCAAGTGGTTAATTTGTTGAACAACACAGGTTGTTTTGAGTAGATAATATTTCTTATCTGGTGGATTTTTAACCTGGAAATCCACTTCAGAGTTT
Source organism: Pseudotsuga menziesii (assembly GCA_001517045.1). Taxonomy (NCBI): domain Eukaryota; kingdom Viridiplantae; phylum Streptophyta; class Pinopsida; order Pinales; family Pinaceae; genus Pseudotsuga; species Pseudotsuga menziesii. Next base: position 612,324 of record LPNX010018331.1, on the reverse strand, counting down.
TTCCCTTTTTAGTGGAAATTATTGTGATTGACCTCTTGATATGATCTCCTTTTGATGTTTAGAAATTACTCTCGAGAAATGACAATAATCCCGACAATTCTTTTGAAATCCTTATCAGGGATGACTCCTATACTTGGTCAATGTGCATCCATTTTATAAGCTAAATGATGGCCTTAAACCAATATTAGGACTATTCAAAGTTATTAAAATTTATAAGCAATTTGTTATTCTATTGATCCTTTGTTGGTACTCTTATAGTCCGAGGTTTATGAGATAGATTGTGTGAGGTACATGCATAAAAATGACATGGAAAAGTTACCTAAATTAATACAAAAATAAGTCCTTAGCCTCAGATATTTTAATCGGCAAGAGGTTTGCACCTACTTTTCTTGATATCTATATAATTCCATATAGGATTGAATGTGTGATAAAAACAGTTTATATCAATTTCTAGGCATTTTTTATTTTTTTACAAAATCATAAATTTTCACTAAAACTAGGGTGAAATTGTTTTGTTGTTCATTGTTATTGTAGTTGTGAGAAATTTGTTTCAGGATGGAAATGTATTTTTCTCCCCCTTTAATGAGGTGTTATACTTTTATTAATGTCCTCTTTAAATAATTTCATCTTTGGTTCCATATATGGGATATAAACATGGAATCTAGGCTAGTAACAACATTCATAGTTCATGAATATCTCCGACCCAAGGTTAGTGCTTGTATCATTTGAATTTATATAGTCTAGTAAATTTCTAAAGAAATTAATTGAGCATTGTATATCCTTTGATTTTAATTCTCATGTGATTAATTGACTAATCTATAATATTTTTATAACTTATAGAATGTAAATCCTAAAATAAACAAATTATTCTCAATAGGACATGATTACTAAGATGTCAAAATACGGAGAAGGGATTGCATTTACCATCTCCATCATAATACATCTTGTGATATTTATAAACATATAGTATGCGAGAGATGCAACTAAATTAAGTATTACAAAGTTCAAAATGATTAAATACAGTATAGTTGTATATTAATGAAGACTATAGTTTTAAAATTAAAAATCAAATGGAAGAGTAAATTACTCTAATGTGTAGATGTCCTAGATTTGGTTGAGGTCGTAAGATTAATTAATCTCAAAACAATTTATGGTTTCAATTATTCAACCCCTTATATGTAAGATGTAACAGGATTATTATAAGAATACCTCTAGTCTAAACAACCTTGGGTAATCAAATCTATCTTGATAATACTGGAATCTGGAGTAACCTTACAAACCCACAGAAAGGTTTGTTTGTCAGCAGTTGGAAACCTTTGTAAACAAATAACTCTTCAATTCAACCAACTTCCTCTCTCCTTCCACATGTCCCCCTAGGTGTGTATAGACTTATGCTCATGGATATGGGTTATAGACTAATGGTTTACAATATGAAGATAATTACAAAAATTGATATTTGAGACTCTCACTTATTTAGAAGAAACAAGATTTAGGTCACCACTCCATATACATACTTGGAAGTTAGGAGTACAATTCATGGGTATAGTTTTAACTTTGAGACAAGATTCCTTCCATAGACTTAGAAAAGGTTATGGATCCATTTTCATGCTTGAACGACAATTTCTTTATACATATATTTTTGGCTCCTCCAGTTCTTTTTCATAGCCAATATAATAGCCATCTATTTATCCTTCCATTAATATCAATATTGTTCATTAAATCTCTAATTGTTGCATGGCATGTATGAAATAAAACCAGATATCTAGTATTGTAATGGCTTAATTTGTTTATGGCATATGGAACAATAAGAAAGTATTTTTATGTGATACTCTAATTCAATGTTGTGCAAAATAATATAATGTATTGTTTTTTCATCATTGATATGCACTCATGCATGTACATTTTGATTCTCCTTGAATTTCAAGCTAGGCATAGATTTTTCTTTTAATTACTCAGAAGCGTCGCATTTCTTACGACTTAAATACTATACTAACAAGGATTCCATACAACTAATGGCAACGACGTCCTATGTTTGTGTATATTTCATCAGACAGTCATTGGAAATCCGATGACTATGTGTCGGTTAACCAATACAATGTGTGGATGATGTTGTCAGTTAACTGACATGACTGTTGGTGCATTTCCCATGGTAGTGTTGGAAATTGATGTCGGATAATCGATGAGAGGTGTGTTGTACATAAGTAATACATCCGATGAGGCTTCCATACAACTGAGGGAAACAACGTCAGATATTTATGTAGATTTTTTTCCAACATCCGTTGTATTTTTTACGAAAATATGTCAGTTAACCGACACCATGGGCGGATAATGTTGTCGGATAATTGACATGGATTCCATTTCATTTCTGACAACATTGTTGGAAATTGATGTCGGCTAATCGACAAATTAGGGAAATCTAGATGTCAGTTAACAAAAGAAATGGGTGTCAGAAATTCGACGGAACATTGTTGGATTTATTGTTGGTCATGCAAATAATTGTTGTCGTATTTACGATATATTTTTGTAAGCATCAGATATCTGACTAAATCTACCGATGTTTAAGAATACACTACTTTGTTGGACATTAAATGGATTCTTGTCTAAATTCAGACAAATATGTCGTCATATTTTGGGTTCAAATTTACTTGTGATATATTATAGCATAATTTGACACACCTTATGCATCATTCCTTGGTGTCCTACGTTTGTCCCTCTATAGAGTCATTGCATCCCCCTTTCTCAGTAAATTTCTGGTGCTTCAATGAAACCCTAAAAAACTAAGTTTTTTTGATACACGTGGGTCACCAGTTATACATCTTGTGTATACGCAACTTGCTACAATGTCACTTGTATACATCAGGTTTTTTTCTCAAAATTATAAATATCTCACATTTTCCATGTCAAGTCACAGTGGATAAGATCCTTGACCTTAAATATGATGGAAAATGCTCTGATTTGACCCTCCATTCCCCATTTGAGGGATATATATTAAGCCATTGTGAAGGATTGGAGAAGAGTAAACTTTCTGAGTAAGGAAACTATAGAAACATTCCCCCCATTACCATTTCCTTGAGTTTGCATCCCTTTATCCTTGTTGATTGAAGCATTTATGTTCATCTCCCAAGCTCTCCATTATCTTTCTTTTGTTCCTTTCCATGGAGGATTGAAGGGATGGAGGCCCAGGTATCGAAACTTGGTTTCATGATTTCGATGAGTTTCTAACATAGCTTGTCACTTTGTACTCCTACTTTTGAATTAATAGAAATACTCTTTTCTCGACCAACTTCCTGTGCAAATGTTATATTAATTCCCATGGGTATATTTTCTTTATACATGTTGAATGGCTTATGCTAGAGTATATGCTAAATTTTACATACATATTATATGCTTGGATACATTTGTTGTTGAGGACAAGTTGTAGGTAGCAAGCAATGGATCAAAATCTCAATGACAGTGTTCTTTAAACGTTCGGTTGAGGTATGTGACAGATCCTTTTCTGTTAGCATTTTAAATTGATATGGCATATTTTATATTAGATTTTATTTTCTGGTGTCACTTCTCCCATTGTGGTCTACCCCAAGACATATAAATATTTTCTTTGTAACTGATGGGGAGAGAGAGAGGGGGGTGGTGGGGGTTAGATGTAGGTGAAGGAATATGGGAGTGAGATAGAGTGATAGAGGGGGTTAGTAAGAGAGTTAAGGGTGAGAGTTGCGGGGGGGAAGAGAGAGAGACATCTATGGGATTAAGGTTTTGGGAAGGACTAGGGTGATTAGAGAGAAAGGGAGGTATAGGTAAGTAGGCTGAGTGTTTAGGTTAGAAAGAGAGAGAGGTAAAGAGGGAGACAATGGGGTGTGGTAAGGGGTTAGAGGTAGAGAGAGGGGGGGTTTAAGGAGTTAGAGATAAAGAGTGAGGGGTGGTGTTAAGGGGTTGTAGCTAGATACATAAGAGGGTGTTAGGAGATTGGGAATAAGTGGATAAGAGGAGAAATAGAGTGAGAGAATGAGTTACACTACTACATTTCAACCAAAAATCCAACGGCCATATTGTCGGATGTTCAACACTTCCCTGTCGCATGTACGACACTATGATTTTTTTTAAGCGTCGATGGATTTCCGTCGGTTATCCGACATCTATCCAATCAGTCAGTTAAGCGACAGATCAGTTTACTGTCAGTTAACTGACATATTAAACATCGGTTAAGCGACGGTATTGATTTTTTTTTTAAAATCGCCTGCAGGCCGTCGCATAAGCGACGGATAAGACGTCAGTTAAGCGACGGTGTCGAAGTTTTTCTTTAAAATCGCCTGCCAACCATCGCTTAAGCAACAGATAAGACGTCGGTTAAGCGATGATGTTAAAGTTTAAAAAAAAAAATCACCTGCCAACCATCGCTTAAGCGACGACTAAATGCGTTTTTAAAAAAAAAATACAATAGTAAACTTTGCTCGAAGGCTTCTGGAGACTGACCCTTCTGCAAACCATGCAACAAAGGCTTGGCAAGTTCTCCAGGTCTATGAGAGGAACTTGCAAGATGCAACACAACTGAACTATGATTTTAGAAATCCTTTTGTTGTCTGCGGGGCAACTTTTACTCCAATATACCGTGGGCAGAAAGAGGTGTCCTGTCCATATTCTCCTATGTTCTGTGTATTGTGGAAAATGGTTATTATACCATTCTTTTGGCCTTGTAGGTGAATAATTGGATTTTCTTGAAAAAGTCAATCATCTTAATTCTACAACCTATTAAAGGCCTACCTGAAGCTCTTCCCTCCATTTTATATACAGTGATTGTGCAAGCTATCTCAGCGATTCATTAAATTTTTAACTTAAATTTGAGCTGATGCATGACTGTTTATTTTGGAAACAATAAAAGTGAAATTATGTGGCCACGTAGAGAATGATTTTTAATTTTTTAACTTAAATTTGAGCTGAAGCATGACTCTATTTATTTTGGAGAGAATAAAAGTGAGATTTTCTGACCCGTAGCAAATGCATTGGCATGCCCGCAACTAGTTTACATGAAGCATTTTTTTTAAGAAGTTTCATGAAACTTCGAACTTACGGCATCATTTTAACCTTTTAATATTTTCTTTGGTTTGGACAAATATTGCAGCATCAATTCTTTGGTTTTCTTAGACTTTAGATAGACAACTGATTAATAACACTTGCATATGTAAAAAATTGCAAGACTAAAAAATAAAGTGCAGCCAGACCCCAGCATTTGAACTGCTTACTGAAATTTGCATTCCCTTCGAGTCTAACTACCACCATGAGCAGGTTTATCAATAAAAAGGTGAACTAACTGGGCATATCACACTGCAATTTGAAGCATGCAATTTATCAAAGACAAAAAATACTAATAGTCACTAACCTGGTGGTCCAGTCAAAAGAATTCGAGAACAAACAGTGACCAAATTTGACACATATTTGATATACTCTGGCCTCTTGAGAAACACATACTCTAGCCTCCACTCCTGATGAGCATCAAAATATTGAATTAAAGGTTTCTATTAGTATCGTATTCAAATGAAAGGTCAATACAGTGGATAGTGATTTTCTTCATAGACAAAGCACTCTTTGATGAATCAGACATAATGAACTATTCGCTTGCTCTTCAGATTATTCAAGTTGAAACATGAATGTACTCAATTAAAAGATTTCTACTCCTGATGAGCATCAAAATATTGAACTAAACGTTGCTACTAGTATCATGTTCATATATCATGACGAGTATCCATACATCATGATGAGTATCCATACATCATGTTTAAGGTCATAAGAGTTGCAAAAGATGAATTTTGGGCATCATTCTAAGGAAGTCTCCACAACAGCAGGCACAAACACCCCTATTTTCTAAATCTGGGCTGAATTTGAAGGTTAAATTCCAATTCTAGGCATAAGCAGTAACGATAAGAACCCTCGTTCTCAGTTATAACTTATAAGCTGTTTAGGGAAGTTCTGGGTGCATTGTATGCCCTAAAACAGCAGTACACAGATCTGATATTATCTTTTGAAGTAGAAATTGTGCCTAAAAGGGTGAAATAGTAGTAAAACAACCTAAAATTCAATTCTGGGTGCATTTAAACCATCATACTGCAGCCATATTCTCTGATCTAGAGGTGAACAACAGTCATAAAAGCTCTGAAAATGATTGTTTGGAGGTTTGAGCAGATTTGTAGCAGTGTTTGGAAATAGCAGTGATCCAACTTGAGGAAGCCATCAGCTATTAGAGGATTTTCACTTGATAGCTAGCATATTCAAGTTGATGTACAACTTCTAGGAAGGTTTCAGACTTAGCTTATAGGAGTTTTGTGCAAATAGACGCATTTTGAGTTGAAAACTTGAATCTAATGGACAACACTTGGCCCTAAATGACCTGCCCCTGTTGTTTCCCATTTCTAGTGGTCGATGTTCCTACACTAATTGCTCGAACAATCCAAAATTCCACCTCATCATCTGTAAGCTGTGCAATTCAAAAAAAAGAATGTTGAAAAAATAGATCTGGTAGGGGCATAGTTAACATTTGTTTAGAAAATGTAGAGCCATAATGCAACAGTGAATTCAAGTTGTAAATTACCCGCAATGTATCCCTCACAGAAGCATAAGCAATTTCTCTAGATCCTTTTGAAGCAAGATCAGCAAGAGACAGTAACCGCATTTTTGTTATGCAATCTTCATGGACTAGACCTACATTCAAAGAGAGAATGTGTAAGTTTTTAAACAACCAGAATGCATTTACATGGAACAATACAGAGCTATTGTCTCCAAGGTCAAGAGAGATACCATAGCTTTTCAATAATGCAGAATTTGCAGCTTGAAACGGGTAATAAAAAATATCCAAAAATTAAATCCAGTAATGAACAGAAAGATAAAATACATATAATCCAAAAATTTAATAAAAAGACACCTAATAAAATAATCAAATCAAGAAACAATTATCTGAACAAAATCAACTCCTAACACTACTCTACCAAAAGAAAAAGAAGAGCTAACTAACTACTCACTAGAAATAAAAGTAGAGCAGATACAAAACCATGTTGCGCATAGAATGCAGGGGTCAAGATGTGCAAGAACTAGAGGCAGAATGTAAGGAATAAAGAATGACAAGATTATAACCAGTGTTTCCCAGGAATGGGAGAAAGGAGCTGTTATGATTCGTGAGAACTAGAGGCAGAACACAAGGAATAAAGAACAACAAAATTAAAATAACTGTTGCTAGGGAGCAGGAGCAGAGAAAGAGTGGAGTAGAATGGGATTGGGAGTTCCAAATAAAATCCGAAGAGAATTCTGTAGTTGTACCACACATAATGCACTTGAAAGTTGAAATACTAATCACCCTCTCATCTTTCCAATTTCATTTTCAGTAGTGAAGGAAGAAGCAGTCAAATAGTGAAGGGAGAGAACAGTTAAACAGTGAATGGATTCCAGTGCTCTAGTATTGATAAAAATTTGTGGACAAAAATAGACAGTGAAGTGGTGAAGTATATTGAATGTAGTATAACATATGTACTTGACACTTAGTTTTACTTTTTAAGACAAGAGTCTAGACCTATTGATATCAATTTCAATTTTCTAACGATAATAATCAAGTAGACTGTTCAGTGATTTTCTAATCATTGTATGATTGTTCAAACCTTCTTCATTCTGTGAATCATATTTTAAATTCTTAATAATGTAGCTAAGTTACCAGGGTACTTGGGTTCGGGGATGGGCATGAGCATGGCATGAGCGTGCTTCAATTGCATAATGCTAAATACATTCTGAATTCTGAGTACATTGCAGCCTACAAGTTTTTATGTAAGCATTATTTTTCATCACTTACCAGTCATGTCCCTCAAGTTTTTTTTTTGATCTCTCCAATTCTCTGTATTTATACCTGTCAGTCAATAAATAATGTGGTCCAGAGGCCTTTTCTCATAGATGAAACCATCTTTAGACATTCAAATCATATATTGTCGGAAAGTTCAAGTCTAGAACATATGACCGGGCCATGAAAATCGATATGCATGAATCAATTTCTTTACTACCTATAAACAGAGTACAAGATGGTTGGGCATTGGGAAGCATTTTCAGAATCAGCTCTAAGTGAATATTTACCTACCTGGTCTTCCTGTTCTGCTATTTAGATATGATAAATGGGTGGTATAGTGCAATTAGTAGGTATTTGAACTAATTATCAGTGCACATTAGTTACTCCATTGATATGATACTACGATGTTATTAATAATTTCAATGAAGAGTCTTTCAGGCTCAAGTTCCTACATCTTTTCCTATCG